>CAXAMN010010879.1:52876-72099 GCA_963970005.1 Durusdinium trenchii | reverse complement strand
GCAACAAAAAAGGAGGCAGCAGAGTTGAGTCTTTATATATATAAATACATAACACATCGGACACCAACTTGCAGATTGTGATGTTCTCCCAACATCATCACACTTATTGATACTTCTTGCTTCAACTTTGTTGAGATACATAGAAGATCTTGGAGATGCTGATGCTTCCGAGGAGGCTGCTGCAGGTATGACTCAATGACCTGTAACCCGAGCACCACGGTGAGGTACTGGCGCAACATTGGCTTGGGCATCCCCACCCCCAAGGAGGCCAAGGAAGGTGCGCCGCCCGGGCAGAGGAAGGTCATTGCATGTTGCCTCATGCTGGTGCGGTGTGATGAACCCATTATATACTCATCATTTCTCCATGAATTGTCATTCGGTTGTCAACTCCAGAATTGCTATGATTTTGAATAGGTCCCTTAACACCAGCGAAACTCGGAAAAGGCTGTGCTTGGGGGACCCACCTTCAATACTCTTTTTTACAGTTCGGAAAGCAGCGCTGATCGTTGGGTTTGGGGTGATTGGCCATAGGCAATTTCGTGGACAAGAAGTGCCCTTTCACTGGGTCGGTCTCTCAGCCGGTGACACCCGGATCTCGCAAGTGGGGTGGCTGAGCCAGCTTTGGTGACGATGATTCCACAAGGTGGAATTCCCACCTTCAAGAAGTACTCCATAATAACTACAGCAATTAGTTTCCCTCACAGACCCATAGCTGTCTCTTCTTGGCAGTTCCTGAGGAATGTCAGCATCCGTGGTTCCATCCTGAAGGGCATGTGCATCTCTACCAAGATGAAGACCCCGCCTCAGTGATGCGAATCAAAAAGCGGACAAAGCTCCAGGCTCCAGCGGCTTTAGTCTAGAGACCCATTTTCACATGGACCTTGGAGAACCAGCAGAATAGGATCACGAGATATCATAAGAGTCGTGAAGGCTGTGAAGGTGAGGTGCACCGCCATGCAGCTGTTCCTAGGTCAGAGGGTCTTGCACAAGATTCTTGTTGGATGTTGGTCGTTTGTTGTATCTCCAGGGATGTCTCAACATCCGGCCACATCATGAACAGAACTCAGAACTGAACTGTAAACTTGCTAGTCTACTGCTCATTCGAGGCGAACCATCATCATCCGCCGAAACTACTTGCACTACATCAAGCGTCTCGGGCAAGAGAACGTCTCAGTCAGGGAGGCCTTCTTTGGCCTCGTCACCAGAAGGTGTTGTTTGAGGACAGTCAGGCCTACTCTTGAAATCTATTGAATAATCTGATCTGGAGCATTGCAAAACATGATCACATGTGAAAATTGCATGGACAAGGCACCGAGGAGCTCTTCTGTCCTCGTGTGTAGACATTGCATTTCCATGCTTCCTTCGGTTCCCACGAACGCCGAGAAGCATTTTCTTGGGGGTTCCTTTTCGGTCGGACCGCCTAGATCCAGGGTGAAGATGTGATACTGGGTCTTCCTGTAGTGATTGATCCAACACAAGAAACGGCTGATTTTTGCGACAGCGAGCTTGGCGAGAAAACCCGACGGCGAGAGACCACTGTGGCATAGGGTGGCCAAGGAAGTTCAACCGTTTCGAGAAGCGCCACAGCAACGTGGCCGTGCACTGCTCCCCGGCCTTTGAGCCCAAGGAGGTGGAGCGGGCGTTCTTTTTTACAGTGGCTGTGAGTTGAAGGAAAGATGGACTGGGACTGAGCGCAAAGCTTGAACAGAGACTGACTGTCATTACAGAGAGTGTCGGGACTTGGTGTATGTTTACAGTACTGGACAGTGAACTCTGACGTTTCCTTATTTTTTTGTCGGAGAACCATTCCGGGTAAAGCCAGTGAGTGTAACGACGTAACCTGTGCTCAAGAAGGGCTTCTCAAAGTTTCCCAAGCGGTGTGGTTGGTATATAATTCGTGAAACAGGGTTCAGATTGGAGTGGATACTTCGAAATCAGCCAACTTTGCATATAGAAATAAAGGGACGCATGACGTTTGTTGCAGCCTTTTTCATGGCGGGTTTTGCTTGGGTTCCCAGAGGCTTCGTGTCCGATCGGTTGTTGTTGTTGCCGGCGGCAGGGCGACATCATCACCGCAGGGCAGTGCCGACCCTTGGCGAAAACGGTGCGCTTCAATGTCCTCAAGGTGGACTGGATCGAAGGGAACTTCGGAAAATCTATGGTTTATAGGTTAGTGCTTTGTTGAGCTCCGAAAGGAGGACCATGAAATCTGAAAGACTCGGCTAGGTTAGCAGTGTTAATGAGAGAGCATCAGCCACATGTGTTGTCCTTTTTGAGCAGGAGGCACAGAACTTTTCCATCTCAAAGATACCCTTCCCGGTCAGTGGCTAACATTTAACCTTGTTTTGGGATTGGCTTCCCCAGTAGACGAGAACAGGTGGGAAATTGTTACAGTGACCTTGATTGTCCACAGAAAACGGCTCGGGAGTATAGTACACATGTTGTCTCAGTTGTCTCAAGAACATTGAACCACGTTGACCAACAGATCTCGATCATTGACCTTTGCAACCCATGTTTTAACCCACAGGCTGAAGTCTCGGTGTTCGTGCTGCATCAGGTGGACAAGAATCAGATCTTCGGATCTGCCCGAAAGCAGCGAAGTCCTCAGAATGTCGATCTCCTCGTTTTGACACGTCGTTGTTGTTTGGGAGCCTGAATACGAAAACGAACAATTCATGGAAAGGCAGCAGGAAGGCAACAGATATAATCAATCAAGGATGCTTCGTTGACGAACAATTTGAGAAGGAGTGGAATTTGTTTGGTGGTGCCCAGACATGTACCGACTGGAAGATTGAACAAGGTCCCATGGATGAAAACCCTTCGAGAAACAAACCATCACACATTGAGCAGGTCATAGATTGCGAGTAGTGAATTTGGTGCCCAGACAGGTTGGTAAACATATATACAATATACAGCACATGTGGAACACCATCCTATTGTGCGATGGAGGTCCTTGGAACACTGAGGTTTGCCTTGTTCTGAGTACGAGCGCGTTGTTGGATCGGGAATGCAGCTGTAACTTGAGACGAGCCAGCAAGGGCCATGGCTATGTGCAAGAAAAGACATGGCGAGGTTCTGCAGACAGACACAGATTCTAGTTGGGGTGGGGTAGGACCACGTTGCATTGCTTCTGCCTGTAGTATCTATATACAGTAGTCTAAGTCTACTTGTATAATCTTGTATAAGTGTCTACCATTGTCTATCTTTTGTTGTATGGTCAGGATAGACAGAGTCTCCAACCCTCATATTGTCCAGCAATACCCTGCCAAGGTCATGGCAGTTGAGTTGAAGTTGAAGTCAATAAATACACCACGTTTCACCAGCACAGTAGCTTACGGTGATGTTTCCAAACCCATCAGAGTGGGTTTGTCCTTCCGTTTTCGCGCTTGTGGCACCCCCCACGCCGGAATCCAAACGGGCGGAGTCCAGCTGTTGCGAGGACACATGAGACAGTGGATTTGGGAGACTCATGGACACCCGCTTTCCACGTTCGTGTTCTTCTAGCTGGCACCATTTGGCACCTGTACCGGGTAGGTAGGGGGACCAGGTCCTTGAGTCTACAGCCAAACACTATACCGAGAGGACGTGGCGTGATGGGTGCCAGCTTCGTGATGCCGTCGTGCCGTCGTTCACCGCCGCTCTGGCTCACAGGGAACAGCCGCCACTCGTACGACGCACCTGGAACTCGCTCGTGGTGCACCGAGAACGACGAAACCAAGTGCACTCGACCAGTCCCATGGATTTGCAGGAGGTGAAACGAACACGTTGGCACGTGGGACATCTTGCGGAGTCGGCACATGTTGACACTTCGACTATGGGGTATTTGGATGGATAGTTCATGATAGTTCCAACAAGTTCCAACATAAAGTGTATTTTGGATGTTTTTGTTGTTTTTTACACAATGTACTCACAGGATTAGGATCGTTAAATCCCAAATTCCTTAATCCAGTTTTTACATCTACATCGAATCTGCTACATAACACATAAATAAATGGACAGTACAGGGTGACATATCAGTTATACCAATTTGGGGCCCGAGGCCTTCCGTTGAGCCTCTCAGACTTAGGCACCATGGATCAGACTGAGAAGGCTTTCCAGAAGCAGGACGATCCTCATTGGCCGGCGTGCGTTTCCGCAGCCTGTCATGAGAGCGGATCCATGCAGTGTTGCAGAATCCCTTACCGTAAGTGCTTGGAGATAAGTCCCTATCCTGGCATTCTGGCATCTACGAAAGATTCCCTTTAAACAATTTGAGGCCAGGCGGCGACGTTCTGCGCACGGTTTCGCACTCGTTCAGGACGCGGTCTTCCTGGGCTCCAAGCGGCTCTTGACCAAGAAATCCAAGAAGGCCGCCAGGCGCGAGGGAGCACGGTGAGTGGAGCTCCTAAGGTTGGATTTGGTGGGGCAGGGTCGGAACAATTTACGGATTGGCGAAGTACGTAGTTGAACTTGAGGTTTGGCACAGCAGGTGCCTGGATGGGGTGGGTGGTCGCTATGCTTCAAGGAATTTAAGGGTTTATAATGGATTTTAATGTACTGTAACATAATGTAACCGGTGATGTATCAAGCGGGTTTAAGGTTCCTCAGATCAGCAACAATTGGTTGAGGCAGGTGCTTTTGGCAGAGGACGTTGGATAGTTTTTGTTAAGTGATGACCTAATCCCGGAAGAATTGATTGATACCACATCATTCTCACACTTCTTGATACTTCTTGCTTCAACTTTGTTGAGATACATTGGAGTCTTCGATGCTTCCAGGGAGGCTGCTGCAGGCATGACTTGCAACCCGAGCACCACGGTGAGGTACTGGCGCAACATCGGCTTGGGCATTCCCACCCCCAAGGAGGCCAAGGAAGGTGCGCCGCCCGGGCAGAGGAAGGTCATTGCATGTTGCCTCATGGCTGGTGTGGTGTGATGAACCCACTAAATATATTGTTATTTGCTCATCATTTCTCCCTGATCATCAAGAAACCAAAGGAATATTTGGCAACAGCAATCCATTGGTGCGCCATGATTTTGATATAGGTTCCTTAAAGAACTGTAGAGAAACTGGGAAAAGGTTGCGCTTTGGAGACGCCCACCTTCAATACTCTTTTACAGTTCGGAAAGCAGCGCTGATCGTTGGGTTTGGGGTGATTGGCCATAGGCAATTTCGTGGACAAGAAGTGCCCTTTCACTGGGTCGGTCTCTCAGCCGGTGACACCCGGATCTCGCAAGTGGGGTGGCTGAGCCAGCTTTGGTGACGATGATTCCACAAGGTGGAATTCCCACCTTCAAGAAGTACTCCATAATAACTACAGCAATTAGTTTCCCTCACAGACCCATAGCTGTCTCTTCTTGGCAGTTCCTGAGGAATGTCAGCATCCGTGGTTCCATCCTGAAGGGCATGTGCATCTCTACCAAGATGAAGACCCCGCCTCAGTGATGCGAATCAAAAAGCGGACAAAGCTCCAGGCCCCAGCGGCTTTAGTCTAGAGACCCATTTTCACATGGACCTTGGAGAACCAGCAGAATAGGATCAAGAGATATCATAAGAGTCGTGAAGGCTGTGAAGGTGAGGTGCACCGCCATGCAGCTGTTCCTAGGTCAGAGGGTCTTGCACAAGATTCTTGTTGGATGTTGGTTGTTGTTGTATCTCCAGGGATGTCTCAACATCCGGCCACATCATGAACAGAACTCAGAACTGAACTGTAAACTTGCTAGTCTAGTGCTCATTCGAGGCGAACCATCATCATCCGCCGAAACTACTTGCACTACATCAAGCGTCTCGGGCAAGAGAACGTCTCAGTCAGGGAGGCCTTCTTTGGCCTCGTCACCAGAAGGTGTTGTTTGAGGACAGTCAGGCCTACTCTTGAAATCTATTGAATAATCTGATCTGGAGCATTGCAAAACAACACTTGTTGATCACATGTGAAAATTGCATGGACAAGGCACCGAGGAGCTCTTCTGTCCTCGTGTGTAGACATTGCATTTCCATGCTTCCTTCGGTTCCCACGAACGCCGAGAAGCATTTTCTTTGGGGTTCCTTTTCGGTCGGACCGCCTAGATCCAGGGTGAAGATGTGATACTGGGTCTTCCTGTAGTGATTGATCCAACACAAGAAACGGCTGATTTTTGCGACAGCGAGCTTGGCCAGAAAACCCGACGGCGAGAGACCACCGTGGCATGCGGTGGCCAAGGAAGTTCAACCGTTTCGAGAAGCGCCACAGCAACGTGGCCGTGCACTGCTCCCCGGCCTTTGAGCCCAAGGAGGTGGAGCGGGTGTTCTCTTTTTTACAGCGGCCGTGAGGTGAAGGAGAAATGGACTGGAACTGAACGCAAAGCTTGAACAGAGACTGACGGTTCCCAGAGGCTTCGTGTCCGACCGGTTGTTGTTGTTGCCGGCGGCAGGGCGACATCATCACCGCAGGGCAGTGCCGACCCTTGGCGAAAACGGTGCGCTTCAATGTCCTCAAGGTGGACTGGATCGAAGGGAACTTCGGGAAATCTATGGTTTATAGGTTAGTGCTATGTTGAGCTCCAAAACGAGGACCATGAAATCCAAAAGACCCGGCAGGTGGTGATGAGCAATGATGAGTTCAGGGATTGTATATAGTGGGGATGTTTATATTGATGTATATGTGCTCCCAGTCAGTTGTCTTGTCTCTCGTGCAGGGGCTTGTGGTTAGGCTTTGGGGGCCCACCAGGTAATAGGTGGGAGATTCTTTGCCAGCGTCGGAGTGTGGCAGTGCCGATGAGAGAGCATCAGGCACATGTCACATGTGTTCTTCTATTTGATCAGGAGGCACAAAACTTGACCATCTCAATGATACCCTACCCGGTCAGTGGCTAACATTTAACCTTTTTGATCCTTTTTGGGGGTTGGTTTCCCCCAGTAAACAAGAACTGGTGGGAAATTGTTACAGTAATCTTTTTTTGTTCCACAGAGAACATTGTTGTTGGGCTTGGGAGTACTCATGTTGTCTCAGTTGTCTCAAGAACATTGAACCACGTTGACCAACAGATCTCGATCATTGACCTTTGCAACCCATGTTTTAACCCACACTCTGAAGTCTCGGTGTTCGTGCTGCATCAGGTGGACAAGAATCAGATCTTCGGATCTGCCCGAAAGCAGCGAAGTCCTCAGAATGTCGATCTCCTCGTTTTGACACGTCGTTGTTGATAGCTGTTTGGGAGCCTGAATACGAAAACGAACAATTCATGGAAAGGCAGCAGGAAGGCAGCAGATATAATCAATCAAGGATGCTTCGTTGACGAACATTTGAGAAGGAGTGGAACATTGTTGGTTCTGCCCAGCCTATTTTGCGATGGTCCTTGTAACACTGAGGTTTGCCTTGTTCTGAGTACGAAAACGCGCGTGGTTAATTTTACATCGGGAGCTGCAGCTGTGACCTGAGACGAGCCAGCATGGGCCATGGTTATGTGCGAAAAAGGGCAAGGTTCAGCTCCGGCAGAAGAGCTCGCGGACAGACTCAGATTCAGAGAATGGGGTGGAGCAGGACTATGTTGCTTTGCTCCTGCTCATAGTATCAAAACAGTAGTAATTCCCCACCTGCGAGGTGACAGTTGTTGGATTTTATCAGAGCTCTCCCGTCCCGCCTCCTCCTCCTCCGCCTCCGGGTCCTCAATCGCCAGTGCTAGATCGCAGTGACCGCCGGGCCTCAACCATTGCAGTGGGCACCGCCGGGCATCGACCGCGAGCGCTGGATGGCAGTGGGCACCGCTTGACTGCGAGCGCTGGATTGCAGTGGGCACTGCCGGACCTCGAGTGAAAGGTAGAAATGCTAGATAGAATGCCTGAATATGCCACGCCAGAATCCATGCCAGATAGAATGTTCATATGCCAAATACAATTTTGGAATACATAAGTTATGCCAGAGTGTATGCCAGATAGAGTGCCCAAATATTTGCAAGCAGAATGTCAGAATATGTGCAAGATAGATGTCAGAATTCAGAACTTTTCTGCCAGATAGAATGCCAGGATATTCCAGTATATAGTTTTGTGCAAGATGGCAGAGCAATGTCAGAATACATGTCAGAGCACATGCTAGGAACATCTGTCACAGCACATGTCAGACTGCACGGCAGGAAAATGTCAGAACGCATGCCAACAAGGACGTCAGAACACACTCCAGCAGCCTTTATGATAGAGGCTAGTCATCTGTCAGTACATGTGCCCTGCCTCCTTCCAAATCGCCTCAGGGCGGGGATCGCTCGAAGTGAAGTATTTTTTGTTGGCATGTTGGGATAGACAGAGTCTCCAACCCTCATATTGTCCAGAGTATTGTCCAGCAATACCCTGCCAAGGTCGTGGCCTTTGAGTTGAACTGAGATTTAAAGAAGCACGTTGCACTAGCACAGTAGCTTACAGCGACGTTTCCAAACCCATCAGAGTGGGTTTGTCCTTCCGTCTTCACGCTTGTGGCACCCCCCACGCAGGAATCCAAACGGGCGGAGTCCAGCCGTTGCGAGGACACATGAGACAGCGGATTTTGGAGACTCATGGACACCCGCTTTCCACGTTCGTGTTCTTCTACTAGCTGGCACCATTTGGCACCTGTACCGGGTAGGTAGGGGGACCCGGGGACCAGGTCCCATGGATCGGGCAAGTTGCAATTCCAGTTTAGGTCCTGATTCTGACCATGACAACTGCACATGGTGAATTTGATCGCAGACAGAAACCTCATTGTCCTATTGGAACAAACTAGACAAGATCAATTTTTATCCTATCTCACAGCGCCCAGTTCTCCATGATTTTGCCAAACCGGTTCGATGTGGCAGGACGCACCAGCTGCATCGCAGGGGGCGCCAAGCGAATGGTGTATGCCAATGAATGTTGCGCCAACACATGGGGTGTATCTTGTTTGGGGTGCAACTTAATAATACAATACTACTGTGTATGTATATATATATATATGTATTACTATTTCAATCATGCATCAAAATATGTGATCTGAACCCCAACAAATTTGAAGAAACATTTTTAATGCCAATTCCAATTTCAAGTTGTGTTTGAATCTTTGCTAGGTTCATAATTTAGGACCTGTTGTGCTATGCCATGCATGTGCAGTGCATGCACAATGCAGATATTCATCGATGCAGGTCACATGAGTGTCTCAAAGGCTTGAGAACCTTTAGGACCACAGAGGGGATGACAAACATAGCATGACCGGGTTAGTTTTGTCTAGTAAATGTCTTTGGAGCGAACAGGTCCTGTGAACACAGGAAACATCTCTGGACATCTCTCAACAACATCAGACATCTACCTACCAAGTCCATCTACCTACCGCCACACTCTCCATGTATGGCATGATCTACCTCACTTCAAAGGGGTGTGTCCAGGGGTGTTGATGTGATGTAAATACCGACCCTACAGCCGCACACCACATCCCACCACCACGTCTCGGCCCGTACCACCAGGTCAGTGGGACACCCCGGCTGCGCCGATGGCAGCGACGCCTCCGCCTCCACGCGTGCGAGCTCGGAGGCCGCGCCACCGTTTTTCGACGCAGTGGGGAGGGATGGGATGATTCAGGGCGGATAATGGGGAACCTTCAAGGAATGTTTTGGAGGTGTTGATTCCTTCAAATTTGAGTCCCATTGTTTTTCCTATATTTGTTTGAATCAGTTGCAAGGATTTGCCCATATGAATCGTATGACCCTCCACTTTGGACCCCTGTTGCGTGGTTTGACGTATTGCTGGGCAAAGGCTGTGATCTTCGGGCTTGACTGTTTCTTATATTTCCTCCTTTTGTTTTAAACAACTGCAGTAGCAAGGGTAGAGTCCCGCTACAAGGAGGAGTTCTCAGTCGGGAATATTTGGACTCTAGATGCTCAGGAAACCAATGTGTGAGTCAATGTGTGCCCTTGCTCGACTACGCTGTCCTGTCCGGTTGCGCTGGAAGTGAAGTTTTCTCGTTGACTTGTCGACTAGTTTGCTGCATTTGCATATTACAACAGTCCCACGTTGAGATCTGTCAGAAGCCAAAAGAACACAAACAGTAACACAAGCATACTGAGTTGGTGATCTAGTCCATATATATATATATATTGACGGACTGTAAGTTAGAATGCGGGTTCATGGACCAAAATTGTCCCCGTCTCAATAGAATGCGGGGCACAATTCACTAAAAAAAACAACAGATAGAATGGGGGGGGCACATGGTTGAGGTTGAGCAAATCCTCAGCCAACCTTTGCATGGCTCTGGGAGTTAGGGATTCCTCCCTGAGAACGAAGATGCCAGGTACACCATGCACACTGTGCCTATAGAACTACTTATACATATATGTAAACATGTGCTATAGTCTTCACTTGAAGTTCTTTTCTTGTTGATTCCCCCTTCGAGCCAGGATTGTGGCAGTGTGTGGCATGTAGTTACATGTGCGGGGGTACTCTTCAATGTTTGTGCACACACAGTGAAATTCACACATATACATATATATATATATATAGTGAACATCACATATATCACTATACTTGCACATTTGTTGCTCATATAGTGCTCAAATATACCGTTTTGTAAGTCTGTTTGGACGGACTGTAAGATAGAATTGCGTGGTCAAAAGGTTTCATCGTATTTAGAATGAGTCGCACGCGTGCCCAAGGGCCAAAATTAGACCCGTATCGCGTGCACCAACCGCGAATTCTAACTTACAGTCCGTCAATATATATATATACAAGTTTTGGCTGTGGACCACTGGAGTACACCTGTGTGTGCACCCCACAAAGCTATGCTGCACCATTGAGGCTGAACCAGATCACGAAAGGTAGCTTGAGCTACCTGAGTTCTCCTTGCTTTAGCAAAAATCAGGAGTTGGGATTGTGCATTGAGTTTGGTCCTGTAAGAGTTGATTCTGTTCGTCGGGGGGGGGCCCCCGTGGCTTGGACTGTTGTGGTCTATGTGGCGTGGACTCTTTCTGGTGTACATAGTACTGGCACTAGGGCTGGCAGCTGTTGTTGGGCAGCGTCAAGTCAGCTGGCCACGTGGGATCTTGTGATGGTATGGCCTGGTAGCTGGGCTAGTTTCGCTGGTCCTTCCTCACTGGGTGCCCGCATTGTTTTACAGCGTCCGCGGAGTTTGCGGGGTCCGCGGGGTTCGCGGGGCCCGGGGTTGGCGGAGTTTGCGGGGTCGGCGGGGTGCGCGGGGTTTGCGGGGTCCGCGGGGTTCGCGGGGTTCGCGGGGTTTGCGGGGTTTGCGGGGTCCGCGGGGTTTGTGGGGTCTGCGGGGTTCAAATCGTCGATTGTTACACGACTGGGAATGATAAGTCTCTTATAGTGTTGAGTATCTGAGAAGTGTTAAGTGCTCTTTTGGTCATACGAAGTGTGATTGTCTCCACTCCAAAGATGCCGGTTCTCTTCTAATTGTCTTGTATTATTGTGTACTTGTACAGATGATTGGTTTAAGTTGTTGTGTGAAAAGTTGTCTTGTATTGTTTTAACTACTTGTGCGCCGCATGGTCCGGAACTGTCCAACGAACGGCCCCCCCCCCCCTGGATCAAATCCCCCTGCGCCGGTTCACGCCGTCATGGACTTCTACCAGGGTTACTTGTGATTGCCTGCCACCTTTCGTTCACCCCCTCCTCTCTCAAGTCCATTTCGACAAAAAAGGAGAACAGAGATAGGTTTACTCCCAGGTGAAAGCTCGGAGGTCGAGTTTTTTCGGGCATGGGCATAGGTCGCTTTCAGAAGCCATACGTGTTTTGTAATATCAATATTAAGTAGCACAATCCTTAGTATTATGAAACACTACTACAGTATATTGGTGTGTATTACTTTTTGAACAGATTCACAGTGTGTTTACATTTGTTCATGTGAAACAAAAGACTAGTGGACAGATGGAGCACCTGCATCGTCGCTTTGCATGATCACCAGATGAACTTTGAAGCCAGGAACCTCCAGATGAGGAGAAAGCGAAAGTGGCAGCAGGCAACTGGACAACTGGACAACACTTCAACTATTCTCAGGATTTCTGCGATGTATAGTCTTGAGACTGAAATGTAAGTCTTTGAACATGTAGCATTGAGGACTTTCAGCATGTAGATGATATATGATTATATATGCCCAAGTCCTGCTGCATTGAGGTGGTTACTTATAGGAGAGATTCCAACTCCTTTGCATTGAGGTTCCAACTCCTTGCGTTAAACTTATGGGGTTTGGTGAGAGATCCGTGAGAGATCGGTGCCACAGGTGCGAAGAGATTGATGGAGGAGATGGGCTGGAGACGCGAGGCGGGCGAGTCGCAAGCTCCGGTCGCACGAGTCGTAACATCAAGTCACCGTCGTGCTCGATGACTTGATACAAGGGCGTAACACCTAGGGGATCCTAAGGGCTACTTTCTATTTGGTGTATTTCAGGATAGGAGACGAGCAACCGGGTTGCACAATCATTTGCACAGTGTGTCCAAGAAACTGACAGACATGGTTGTAAAAAGCTCAACGGTACCCTGAAATGGTCGACAAAGGAAACTGCCGCAAGCATGCTTTATGGGCAAACCAGCACAAGGTGCAGTTCTGGCTGCACTGCAGAGCAACTACCCTGCACAGTATGTAAAAGTGGACTGTATATAATGAGACCACGAGCAAGCCTTGTTTGGTTTCTTTGTGTTTTGGCTTTGGTTGCTAGCTCAGCCATGAAACGCCAAGACCTTGAGACAAAGCTCCAATTGCAAAACACATCAAAACGATGAATGACACGTCCTAACCATGCATGTAGACACCCTACGATCGATTTGAGAACGTTTCCTTTGGCTCCTCGAAACCATGTACATGAGTGCACTCCCAAAAGCACTCCGAGTGGTAAGTAGAAACAGATGAAAGAGTTTCCTTTGGATGGGTCTTGGGCTGCCAAGCGTGTTCACGTTTTCCCCAACTTCAGGTTATATAGGAGAACAGTGTGAGCTTTGCTGCCAGCAAAGATGACACAAGCCAACGTTTCTGGAAGGGATCTATATACTGTAGACTAATTACTACTATTCATATCTATTAACTGGAAAATTATAGAAATTTGCACAATGTAATTGGAGCCTTTGAACATACTGTGATAGTTGGGCCAGCCGTGTTTCTCGGCTAACCGTTTGTTTCGTTTACCCACAACTCGCGTCCGAATCTGGTATTTGAGACAGAGCCGGTGGCAAAAAAAGACACCAAGCATGTTGCGCAAATGGAGTTCCTGGAGACGGATCCTTGCTAGGTAATACATGGTAATTAATACTGGTACTGCAACATGGTTCCATTTCGGTTGACAAGCGTTTTTGCCGTGCTACCCAGCTTCTTTGCCATGTTCCTCAGATCAAACATACTGATCCAATCTGATCCAAACATGCTGGATTCATATCAATACAGTCAATACAAGCAGAGATAATGGGCAGGAACGTGTTTTTTGGTCTCGTAGCATGCTGGTAGCCCAGACTTCTGATAAAAGGCGGCTGCAGCTAGACCTTGGACCGTAGCATCATAGACATCGAGTTATGGAACCATAGACCTTGCTGCAAGTGACACATGTAGATTGCCCAAGAAGCCAGAGAAACTCATCCAGCAAAACCACGCGTGCGTTCGTTCCTCATGCTGCCGCGAGATCCATTCTACAGAAGGCCCATCCAGACGTTGAGCTTCCATCCACATCCATTTTGGGGGCAGCCCACCAGTCATGTGGATTGGTGTGAGGCCAACTATGTTCACACACGCTATGTGGCTGAGTTCTTCAATACCATGTCTTCCATTCCAATGTTGGTGGTCTCCATCTGGGGGCTCTATTTGTGTTTCAAGTACCAACTAGAGCTTCGTTTCTACTTGTGCTGGCTGGGCATTGGTGTGGTGGGCATTGGAAGTGTGGCCTTTCATGGCACACTACATCCCACTGGCCAAGCCATTGACGAGCTGGGCATGATTTGCGCATCCTTGGCCTTCCTTTATGTGGTCCTTGAGATTGGTCATCTCGAGGCCGTTCAGCTTCGTTCAGATCGTTCAGATATCCCCCATGTATCGTTCAATGTTCAAGTTTGGTTTGTGTGGAGGGTTCTTAGAGTGCGCTGCGGCTGCCACTATGGTGCTTTGAGCACAGACGGTTTGCCAGGAATGAACAAGGCTAAAAACATTAGGTTGTTTTCAAATGTATCCGTTGTACTCATGAAACTCCCAACATGTTGCACGTGCAGCGGATGTTTTTCAAACCTGTAGTATAGGGGATAGGTCTATCTATTTCACCTCAGGCTCGGCGTCCATGGCTTCCATGGGTCGAACTCCTCTATGCTGTGGCCTTTGCCATCGCTTACTTCACATCTCCGTTTTTCTTCCCCATCTTCGTGGCCATTTACGCATGCACGGTGCTTCTCATCATTCATCAAGCCTATCGTGTCTATCAACACTACCAAAAGGAGGAGAGCGCCTCTGCGGTGTGGCAAAGATGTTTGTTCTGGACCGCTGCTCTCGGCTATCCTGGTGGCTTCCTGTTCTTGTGGGTTCCCGAAAACGCGCTGTGCCCCTTCTACCCGGAGATCTTTCAACGCTTGCATTTACATGCGCTTTTCCACATCGTTACCACCATGTCCCCTTACTGTTATGTGGTGTTCATGACCTACCACCGGTGTCTCATGCTCAAGCGCGATGCGGAGCACCGCTTGGGGGCGGGTTTAGCGTATATTCATGTCAAAGAAGCTGCTTAAGACTTGTGTCAACCATTTCTTCAGACACACCGAGCTGGGTGTCTTACCAGAGCTTCTCAGCGTCATCCAGCACCCAAAGAAAGTGCAGCAGAGAAAAGCAAGCGAGACAAGGAAGGGTGGAAGCGTCCGATAACCAGGTACATTCAGAACTCAAGGGGAGTTGTGCTAGTGCTAGTATCGTTCCGTTTGTCTTAATGTTGTTATTCTTCTTGGGGGACCGACACGGCTGGGTAAGGTGTTTTGGTGCACTACCATCATCGAATGTTGCAAGTTGCGAAAGGTCTTAGTCTTCAAACATGTGCAGCCATTTATATGAGGTGTCAGATGTCATAGAAAGGTGTCCACGTGATCCTAGAATTCAGCTTCAATTGTGGGAAGTTGTTTTGAGAGAGCATGGGTTTGATATCTTAATTCCGTTTTGGTTGTCAAGCGGCGAAAGGCTTATAAGGCTTGTTTAGGCACTCCCTAAACCACCCCAAAACTGGACACTGGGTGGTGTTCTTTTATGTTTCTTTTTCTATTTTGAGACTGCTAGGAGGCTAGGACTGGTATAGGCCTCGATTCGGAACATATCTTATTTATTCTTATTTGATAATTATTTCTTTTGTTCATGTGGTCCTTTGAGAGCTCGAAACCCAAGACTTTGACACCTCCGCAACGGCTGAAGAACACCTCGGTCCTTCCGGTGCATCGAGGCTTCCGTGACGCCGGGCCTCGATGGCGAAGAGGCCCCCCAGCGGCGGGGCGATGGATGTCCTCGGTCTAGTCGCTGGGTGTAGGGCACCCGGTGTCGCTGGCGTGTTTTCTTGGTTGCGTCCGATGTTTGAGTTGGAATGGTGATGAATGGTGGCACAGGATGAGGATGATAATCATGCAGTTCCCTAAGTACATACTGGTCGATGTTGGAGAGATACTGATACTACAATGATCAAATTTGCTTGAATCGCCCACCATCACTCACCATACAATGTGCATCAATGTGCTTGATGAGACCTGTTTGTTTTGATATCCTTAATGCTGTTTCTCCCCATGATAATCGTGGCACATCTCATTCACAGAAGTAAAGCAAGCTTGTAGCTTGTAGTGTAGCTTGTATATTTGGACAACAATCAGCCCGTGCTGTCATTCATGCGGTTTGGCGCTGGTGTTTTGGACCATTAATTTTGGTTGATGGGTCTTTCCCACCACCACCCCACCTCCCAAAATACCTGGCGCATGCAGTGCGAGGGGTCAAGACAGCCAGGTGGCTGAGTGGCGGGAGCAACACCCTGCCTACCGTCAGACCATCCAGCAGGACTGGACCGCGGAACCACGTGCGGACGCCACCCCCACGTGGGGAGTCAATGGGATGGACTACTGGAAGGGGATATAAGCAGCGAATCAGTATTGTATATATATATATATATTTGTATCTGTGTAATAATTTTATACAGTATATATACATGCAGATTATGCAAATTTGCATATATAATAGTATACAATATTGTTTATGCAGTAAATGATGTTTTGAGGTTTTTGCTGCTGGCAGCCAGAGTTGGACCCAGTAGATTTAGGATGCCAAACTTTTGGGACTGGTCAGACTCAAGATTTGTGTCAACAGAGACACTATTCGCCTCGCACCTCCTAAGGTTCCGAGATATTGAGCTTCATGTTAGTGCCAGAACTGTCAGAGGTGACTTCCACAATCGGACTTTGGCTCTACAGACCTTCAGGTCTTTCCCAGTTTTCGCATGATCATGATGAACTCTCCACCTTGAATAGGCCGATGCTTCCCACCATTCCTGGCACTGCAGAACATGGTGCCCCGCTGGCTAGTAACATCTAGTAACAGTAGGTGCACTCAGGTGAAGGTTTGTCCGAAGCACGTACCAAGGTGCAGGGGTTCCACGTACTTCGAGAAACCGATTCGTCCGATGGTCCGAACTCCCAACCACCGTCTGGCAGGAGCGGGAGAGGCTGCGGTCTCAGTTCTTGCAGTGGGCGTCCATCAGCCGATGAAGGCCGACCAAGGCCAGAAATCCGAGATCGATCCGAGATCGGCCTGGTGAAGATCCTGGTGTATGTGTTCTGTTCCCTTTTTGGGTGACTGTAGCTCAAAGATGCTCATTCGCGTCGTTTGCGAGAGAAGACATCGCTGTTCGAAAACTATGATCCTCCCAAGCTCGTGTTGCTTCAGCCAGTTGCAATGATTGTTAAACTGACATCAACTGGTGCAGGACAAAGGTCCTCAATTTCCAAGCCCCGGGCGGTGAAGACTCTGGGAATATTGAAGAAAGCACAATTGAGCAGAGGGACTAAGAGGAGTAAATTCTTTGCCACATTTGCCTGATGATTCTGTAGTCTGTCCATTCCACTTGTAACCAACAAAAAGATACAAAAAGCTAATAAAGCTACTTTTAAAACCAGGTGGGCAACTCCTTTAAAACCAGGTGGGCAACTCCCTCATGAGGGATCAGCCCGCCTCGTCATAACTCCTGGATGCTGATGTTCCGACCTTCCTCTATCTCTACTCGACATGGGTCGACTCCTGGATGGTCTTCCATTGGCAAAGAAACACATCGACGTTTTGGACACCGACGGGATCGGACACCGACGCTCCGACCGTTCCGTTCCGGCTGCAGGACGCTGAAAGACTTGCTCATAGAAGATTGGCAAGTCCAATGAAATCCAATGAGTATACCTGTAGCGAGTGGCAGACACGTGGACTTTTACAGCATTCTTTGAGAAAGGTTCTCTTGGCATGCCCAGATGAGCTTGAATGAACATGGTGCATGTGTCGTAAATGTTTATATATGTATATTGTTATATACCTGTTTGGTTGGATATGATGACACCAATTATATAGCCTTTAGATGCCTTTAGGATGTCACCATGTTCACATAACTTCGCTGCAAATTGCACAAGCTGGGCATGCTTGGAAGACTGGTCAGCCCGAGCCTGTTATGCACAGTGCTACTTCAGTAGCAACACTGAAAATGCATTGTAGATTTGGTAGATAGATGTAGGATTTGTCCTTGAATCACGCCTGAAAGTGCAATCCAAAGATGTGAATTCAGATCATTGATGAGCTCCACTTGCATCACGTTGCAAATACGTTTGATTTGTTGAGGGACATTTTTGGGCGCAATAGTAATGCATCAACTCAAAACATGTGGTTGATGCATCGATTTTGATCGAATTTGATACTCCTCGGCTGACTTGGACAGGATTGCTGCACTTTTACATGACGGGCCATCCTCACCATGATAAAATATCGGAGCATTGCCACTTCTGAGCAGTTTAGGAGATTGTGGGACATTCCCTCCGTGTGAGTACAACATATACATCTCAAGCACAACTTGATTCTTTTGAGTGACTGCCCCGCTCTGCCCTGCAAGGTTATTAAGCAGACGACCACAACGGCGAACGGGGGATTTTATCTCCCATTGTTTTTTTCTTTTCGCAGAGTGAGAACACCTTGGCTGCTAGCGGGCTTGCAAATTCCTCAAGCAACATATAGTGAAAGCCCTGGAAGGTTCCCGCAAGAAGTGGTGTGTTAAAGACGCTATGAAGGCAGTGAAAGACATCGATTGTTTTCGATCGACTCTTCAACTCCTCCTGTACTAGACACTAGACGAGGCCATGGCCTGGTGATGTCCTTGCATCATACCTCACACATGAGCTTCCAAGCCAAGCAAGTGCACGGCATGTGGGGCAGATACAATTGCTGTCCTTATAGGCGCACACACACACACACATGCAAGCAGAGGACCCATGAAAGCAAGCAACAGCCAAGGTGACATCTCCCAAGGCTTAAGTAGTCTTTTGAGAGCTGAGCTGAAAATTGTCAATTTGACCGGGAATTGGAGCAAGGGTTCCGGGAGCAAAAGATGAGATATGCCAAAAAGAAATGACAGAAAACAATTCAAAATGGATGTTGCAGATTCCGAATCAGGCAATTGAGAAGTATTGAGGTACGGTACTCACATTAAGTAGTAATAAATCTAAATCTGAAATAACATGAAATAACTCAGTTAAAAGGAAGATCCTTTTCTGGAGACACTTTGCTGGTTCGTTTTGGTTCACACGTGCGGGTTTGGGAGGTTTTGCATCGTGAAGCTGGAGCTTTACAAGCTATGAAGCCAGTTCGATAGAGCTCACGCCGTGAGATGAACCACAAAGTCCCATGCATGTTCCCACCACCTCAGTGGCTCACGGCGAAAAGGCAGCACAAGTCTGCAAGCAATGAGCCCATTGATTGTGGCACGCTGAAGAAAGCGATTTGACATGAGTAATTAGCAATGCGCCCATGCAACATGCAAGTAGGAGTAGACTTAAATAGGCATTAAATTGCGTTAACGTGAATGCATTAACTTCCAACCCATGCACACGTCTTCCACATGATCCGACATCGAACACGTCCTCAATTACATCCCAGATGAATATCGCTCACCCTTTTTTTCTCAACCTCTTTTTGAGACGACCAACACCGCATCGTCGTTACTTGGTCCTTGCACAGAGCTTCGCCGTCCAAGCCATGGCTCGTCCGGAAGACCATGAACCCTTCATCCCCGACACTGCCCC
>CAXAMN010010879.1:0-43294 GCA_963970005.1 Durusdinium trenchii | reverse complement strand
CTGTGTGCGCACTTGATTCCCCCCGATGGGGTGTGTGCACGCTGAGTTAACAAGTGTGTGCGCAGATGAGGCACAAGTGCCGGTAAAATGCGTGTGCGCAGTTGAGTTGAATTCGTGTGCGCGGCTGCGGCGCCGCCCTTCTGTGAGCCACCTGAATGTGCAGTAGTAAAGGTTAGAGGGCAGAAAGCCATTCCATTCTAGCACGCGAGTAAAATTTTGGAAGAGCTGGATCTGAACCTCTGCAAGATTTTGTGGGTCTCTAGACTCTACACCTTTACACTAGATCTGTCTGGACGTCGAGGCCTTTGGATCTTTGTAGATGTAGGCGCCCTGCTTCTTAACCGTGACCTCTTGAATCTCCAAAACCTGAAACACCTTATCTTTTGAATTCTTGGCAATTTCGAACCGAACACAGAGGGCAGAGGCCGACCGTTGTGGTGGATAGGTTGGTCTCGACCCAAGGGCCCTACAGGACCATCCAAGGTATCCGTGTAGGTTGATTTGGTTTTTGTTTTTTTTGATGCGTTTTTGTTTTTCTTTTGATCACTGCTTCGAGTTGGACTATTGCGCTTCCCTCCACTCGTTTGGGTCCGTTTATTTTTTTATTGATTCATTTTTGTTTTTTCTTGATACCCTGAATTATATTTGTTTTTTGATGCATTTTTATTTCTTTTTTTGATCTCTTGCCCATCATGCTCGCACTTGAAGCTTTTCGCGCTTGGCCGATCCGGCTGCGCTCCAGAGCTTCGGCTAGGCACCCTTCCCAGGTGATTGGCAGTGGAGGGTGAGTTCAGTAGGTCCAAGAAACTCGCGGTTTCCTGGTTCTTCGTTCCGTGCTTTGCCATTCCAAACATCCACCGCAGGGTGAAACCTTTTCCATCCTTTTCCGGGTCCCGGCACGCCAGGTCTATCTCTTCTTCGGCTTCTATCCCAAAGAGCAACAGCTGAATCGCACCTTACCTCCGGGCATGTTTGATGCTCAAGCCTCAGGAGCTGGAACCGATTTTGGCCCTCGGGTCGCGTGTGTGTCGCGTCACCCGCTGCTTGAACCTTTAGACTAGTCTTGAGTAGGTTGTTGAGTGAGACGAGTCACCATAGTGGAAAGCCCAAGAATTCCTCCTGCAAACTGAGACTGGGACAGTGCGTGCTGGTTTCATCCCGGTGGGGCAGCCGTTGGATAGCAGCGGAGCAGGCGTTCAGCCATGGAGCAGCCCTCTTCCGGGTCGTTGGGTGGAACAGGATGATGGGATGGTGTGGGTTGTAGGACTTGAAAGTGGATCAATCCACCCCAAAACAATCCAAAACACATGCCAAACTTTTTGGGGTTCTTGCATATCCAGGACTCGGGGCGAGCTTTAGTCACCGTCGCTGGATCAACAAACCGACCCGGCTTCACGGGTGGGGTTTTAGCATTCCGTTATTTGGACCTGCTGGGTTGATCTATTGTTTTTGGTCCGGTGAGGTTATCTCAGTGACCTGTTTGATAACAATTCAGTTGCGCAGGCATGAGGCCAACAAACCGTTGACAATGGAAGGACCCCGGAACACGGGTCTTTAGTACTTTAGTTTGTTGGTAGGCACCTCTCTTTTTTTGCATCGAAGCTAGCACACTTAAAGGGGTCGTGGCGCATCATTACAAGCAGGTTTCCTGAGGGTTCCTCGCCCCGTGTTGCAGGCCTTGATGCATCTAAGTTGCAGACAGCTGCAGGCGTCGCGGGCTGAAACACAGGAGACACGCTGAGAAGGGCACCGAGTGGCCTCGCTGTAGTCGTCCGACGAAAGAAAAGTGGGCAAGACGTGCCACTAGTAACAAGTGCCACGCTACTAGTAACAAGTGCCTTACTAGTAGTAACAAGAAGCTATTAGAAACAATAAGCTACTAGGAACAAGTGCCACGCTTCTAGTAACACTTAGTGAAGGATGGCTCTTTCAAAAGGGTCCGGATTCCTTGCCGACAGGTCAGGGGAATCCTACGACCACAATGGCTGGGCTCTTGGAGCTTTGGGTCAGGGATCTATGATGTTTTAAACTAAGTGCCGTGCCAGAAATCATGATCCTTAACGAAGAAAACTCCAAGCCGGACCTCCCCCGCTTTTCGCCGGTGCACGCTGAGGGCTTCACGGCCGTGGCCTCGGCGGTGCTGATCCTCCTGGCCTTCGCTGGCTTCTTGAACGAGGCCACCGAGTTCCTGGGACAGTGGGTCCACTGTGCCCGGAGACCCGGACATATTCAGATGGGGGGGAAGAGGGAAAGGGCGGTCCCTTTCTGTTTCGGATGTTTACTGCAGGAAACAGGTCGTAATTTGCTGCGAGAGGGATGGCACAATGGGTTTGACATGGTTTGACATCCTGTAATCCTGTATTTGATATCATGCAGCCTTTAAGTCTTTGAAGACAACGTGTTTGATCAATCCTGAAGAGAGCAAAGTGCACCGTCGAGCTTATAGTCATAGCATGTCGAGTAAGCTCTGGTAGTTTACGCCAACACGCTCCCCTACGCAAATTGTCGGTGTCAATTTTGATCAATGTTGGGTATTTTGCGAACAAGTCAGTGAAGAGGGCAACTTGCGTAGCGTAGTAGATAAACGTTGTTCACCAAATCAGAGGCAGCATGTTGCCGCGAAACATCACGAAACAAGTTGGCAAATTTGACAATTATTAACCCACGCCTGATGTGCATATGTACGGAACAGAGCAAGTGGATATTCTATGGTTTGTTTGCTATCAAGTCATGGGCTTCACATAATGAAGACAAGTTGCTTGTGGGAAACGTTTGCATAATTGTTACATTAACACAACATCCTTGCAACTGAGGCTTCCCTCCCAGTGGCCCACATCACCCGTCGTAGATAGAAATGTTGTGCCAAGGTCTGGACAAACTACAAAAAAGAGTTTTTTCAGTGATCTCCGAGTGTGCCTTGGTGACAGGACTTCGGGACTGGACATTTTAATGTTGTTGTGTTTGTGTTTGTAGAATCCGCTGTATTTGTAGGAATCCCTGGCAGGTGCTGTGGCATTGAGCCTATGATGGCCCTACCAATCGACCTTGGTTTGGGTGCATGTTGAAAGTGGCCCACATGCGAACAACCCCTGGGCTGACATGCCGACTGCCCGGTTGGGACTGCAGCGATCGATCTTGCCATATCGTGATGAAATGGCTATGGCCCTATGGGTGCCATCCAAGCTCTAGCTTTTTCACCGATGGTCAGGGTCAGGCTGAAAGTTTGAAGATGGTCAGGGTCAAGAAAGATCTTCTTCGCTTCCCAAGCCCAGCCGGGTTTCGACTTTCCCAGCCTCTTTGCAACAGTGTCATGCATCTATATAAATTTTGACACAACGAGCAAAGTACAAACATATGGTAAGTACAGGTCAGTCGGATTGCCTAAACTGCAAGACTTGAGTCAATGGTTGTTAAGATGTTAGAAACCATGTATATACTCTACATCAGACTACACCATATAACTAATATACTGTGCATACTGCCTATTTGTCAAATCGCCACGTTGTTGGCCAAATTTTTGGACCCTGGACACGCCGCGGGATGGCGGCGTTCTTTGCTCGTTTCTCGCTCCTGATCTATCGCCTGGGTTTGATGACAGGTTGGTTGGACAGTTGGATGTTTATGAATCCCGTCAGTACGCCCAATAAATCATAATAAATCATGATTATATATATATATATATCTCTGTGGTCATCCTGAGTCTCTTTGTTCGCAGTCGCTGGTGCCTGTTCTCCAGCCCTTTTGCGAGCTGCTCCATCAACCGGTTCCACTCAACCACCTGAAGGGAAAAGAGAGCCAAAGCAACGCCCATCAGCGCCGTGGAAAAGATTGATGCTTTTTTGGTTGCGCAGCAAGGTGCGAAGCATTTGTTTCGCGACGCGAAAATGCCCACAGAGTGCTGCAAGCCATGCAAACCTTGTCACTGGCAAGTACCGCATGGGCCAGCGATAGTAATGAGTTGGCAGCGGTAATAAGGAGTTCGACAATGAGAAATCACTCCAAGAAAGAAACGGCTATATACAGTGATACAGGTATGTATCTACAGTAGAGTAGATCTATGAAAACATGTACGATCTAATCTACTGTGTATATCGTACATCGCTGTACATGGCGTGCCATGCAGCATCGGTGACCATGAATCATCGGTACTGTACGTCGTTCGCAGTGCCGTCGACTCGCTCTGAGGTGTGGAACAAAGGTTCGACAGCTGGTGGACTGGTGGAAGCATGGCACTGAGAGCAAAGCGTTCGGCATGGACGTCTCACTGTTCGTTGTACCTGGGAATTCTTGAGGACTGAGCCTTAAGGAATGCAGACCAGCCAGAAAATGAACTTCTATGCTCTGACATTAGTATTTGGCTTAGTCTCACCATGCCTGAGGTTTTTCAATAGTAAAAGGTGCTACATCGTGGAAATCAGCACAGATACATAGATGGGCGAAGGAAGTTGGTTCAGCGTCTTCAACCCCCAAACCCGTCGATTCCTCTTGTATACTCATCAAGTCTTCATCCGAAGGCAACAAGATATGCCGACATGCCGCATATGTCTTATTTCTTCCCACAATCCACGCACTGACATGGTGATACGAAGGCCAAACCGGGCCACAGACGGTGATTGCTCATTGGATTGAAGCATTCGATTGGTCATTGCAGGCGCCGCACATGTGTTCATCGTGGGTGGTGATGGATCGGGTGGGCAGGGACAGTGTCTTCCAAGGGCTCTCAGTCACAGTTCATCCTATAGCTTATAAGATAGTGGCCCAAGGTCTTCGGCAGCGTGATGCTTGGTTCCCCTTCGGTTTGTTTCTTTCATGCGTGGTTTGGGGATTGCGCTTCAACAGTGGACCCCTTTGGACTATGATAAAGGCCCGGCCGGTGGTTCACGTATGTTCACAACACCCTCATGCACGTGGCAGGGTAAGCAGAGTCCCATGTGCCGAAGGTTCGTGAACCTTTGTGGTTCCTTGGACGTAGACCCCTTTCCTGTCGTATGTTTATGCACCTCTGTGTTTGCCATGGGTGTGCAAATGTGTTGTAAATGTCATTCCTGGTTTCCACTTGAATCCAGAAAAAAAACACATGAAAAGCGTTTAAACCCCAAAAATACAAACAACCCTATCTATGTCTCGCCTGCTGGCGCCAGCTCTTGCTCTTCATTTGGGTGGTCGGCCCCACGGCCTTCTTCCTGTGGAAGAAATTGTCCGATCAGCCTGGACGCTCAGCCGAGGTGACCATCGGACGTGGTGACACATGCAGTTCGTGCGGAAAACAGTCGTCATATCTTGTTCCTTATGTTTCCTTGGTGAAAACATGCAGGAGGACGTGGTCAAAGATGTTTAAAGAGCATGGTCGAGTCTGTCCATGTGTGTTTTTCCTTTCCTGATTTGGCGGGCGGGCGGGCGGGTGGGTGGGTGGGTGGGATTGTGAGTATGTGCGTACGCTGTGTGTAGCAGCGTAGCATGTGATTGTGGGAATTGTATGGAATTGTATCATCCTACTTTGGCTTGACCTCCACAACCTGATATGTCACCACCTCCTTGGAGCATGAGATCTCACAGTAATATTCCAACGGTTTTTCATGGACGTGATGGTAGCCAGCCCATTGAGACTTGCCGAATGTTTTGGGAAAGAAAGAAACGGATCATAGAAAGACTCAGATCGTTGACCACCCTTGAAATGATTTGAAACTTGTTGCTGAGCCCCAAAACAAAGCACATGTGGGGAAAATAGACGGAGTTCTTGGAGTACTTGGGCACTTCTTTTCCGGTCTGTCCCATGATGTTGTTTTCTTAGGAATCCACAAGTCTTTCACCATTTTGGCCTCTTTCGCCTCACCAGGAGCAGTGCTGGCCTGGGCTTCGTGGTCGACCGCCGCTTGGGCGCCTCCACGGAAGACGAGAAGCCACTCGGAGAGAAGATGAGACAAACGGAGTGGGACCAGAAAGCACCCAACATCTAAGGGATTCCTAGGCAAGTCAGAAAGCACACAAACAGAAAGCTTGCATTTGCTTTATGCTGCAAGGTGAAGGCGTATTGCCTTTTGGTTGGTGCTACACGCATGCCAAGAAAAGAAACACGAATCACTGCAACTGCATCACAGAATATCCTTATGTAACTTATGTATGTGGAGTCAGAATATCGAACCTGTTGGTCTTTGTGCATCAATATGTTGGAAGCGGTTATTGGTTATTCAACTTGGAATTTCTTGGCGAGCAAGGTTTGAAGAGCATTGGAAGGAGCTGTCATCCTTCGTTGCAGATCTTTTTCAAGGCTGGGGGCTGGGGACTCCTTGCTCCGTTCGTAGCGATGCCCTTTGTTACTAGTAGCATCCTTGTTCCTAGTAGTAAGGCCAGGAGCCCCTAGTAGCGTCCTTGCACCCTAGGCCTTGTTGGTTTTGTCAAGCACGATGAAGAAGCAGAGCGGCCTTGAGAGTTGTGTCAGATTCCGCGCAAGAAAGAGCACGCCAAACTTGTTTGTGGGGCTCAACCGATCAAGGTGCAAGTGTAACACTTGTGTCTTCAAGAAGGAATTCAAACGAAAAGACCTGACACAAATTCCATGTGGTGATGCTCTTGATGAGCCCTGAGTTTGCCCAGGGGCTTGTGGAGAGGCCGGGCCTTCAGATCTTTATTTTTGCCGCCGATAGAGACTTCAATGCCGCTGCATCATGGTCATCAAGTCATCATCATTTGTTTGAACCTGTTTGCACATTTCAAAAAGTCGTATAATTGTTCAGAGAAGGGTCCTCAAGATGTCCTCAAAAGAGTTTCTTTGAGACATTTGCGCTGCTACAGACTTGTTCAAGTCTGCTATTCCGTGGAGTGACCAACACGAGGATTGGCCAAAACAAAGAGGGACCCACCACGGCTCCAGCGGAGCCGGTTGTGTTTCCTTTTTCCAGGACGAGACAGAGGGAGCTCCAGGTGCTTGGGGTTCGATTTCGATCGGGTTCGTTGACCCCTCAGCCCCAAAGGATGGACCTTCTACGGAAGACAAGCAATGGGACCAAAGAGTCATATGTTTATCACTGCTGATATGACTTTACGTCTTTGTGTACTTATTTATCGGACGGGCAGGGGTAGGCCGTGTAGAGGTGAGGTAGGTTAGTGACTGGTAGTTTCTTAAGTAGCTACTACCGACAAGACGCAGAATAGCTCACGCTTCTTCAAGGAAGCTGCCCTCCACCGCCGTATAAAGGCGGAGGGCAGCTTCCTTGAAGAAGTGCTCGCACTATAGATTTGATTCCTAAATTGTTAGGTAAAAGCAAAGCATGGCATAGCAGAGCCCTCACTGCAGTTATTTTGTTTATCGTTTGAGCTGGTGGCATTGGATGGTGTTGAGCAATGCATGAAAGCTCAGAGAATCAGGGTTAGGCCATATCAATACTGGCTGCATTGTGTTTTGCAGCCTACATGCATACAAACTTTAGAGTTGATAAGTTCATACAGGGTAGTTGACTCTTCGCCCCTATCTTCACTGAGATGTGTTTCGACAAACAGGTAATATTATTAATATTGTTATTTTCGTCCTCATGGGCGCTGATTCGCTCATTTGGTCGTGGGAGTATGTGGGAGTTGCCGCAGTCCAACAACGCCTGCGAGTATCGCAGCACAACAATGAGAGCAAGCCATGGTGCCATGCGCAGGATGCATGCCACGACAAAGCTTGGGAGCAGCAGATGCGCAGCGTCCCAAGGCGAGGTCGGTGCACAGTTCCCGCGGCGCGTGGCCGGTGCCATCCCAGGGGCGCGTGGCGCGTGGCGGGTGAATCGATGCCTGAAAACAGGCGTGATTGCCCACACCTTGCACAGGCCAAGCGATGGGAGGAGGCCTGATGCCTAGATGCATTTGTGCCGTGTTCTCATGGTGAAGCCCTCCTCCTAGTTCTTTTGACGGTTCCAAGAAAACAGGGAGAACCGGGATAATCTCCACCTTAGAGTTTACAAGCACGGAACCAAAGGTCTTGGGTGGAGTTTCCGTTTCCGCTTTGTGGCTGCTTTGTTTGGCCTTTGCTCGATTTGATCAGAAAGCGTCATCCTCAAGTTTGATGTTGCTCCTCAGAGGAACCCCGTGCTTGGCATTGATCATAAGATACCCTAAGGAGTACCATATTCTCCCACCACAGAGTATGTAACAGGTGCACCCAAGAACCGAAAGTACTGTGGTTAAAGGTGAGGGGAGAACATGGTAAATCCACCGGTCCATGCGACCACAAGTTTTTTCCGCGTGCCTCTTTGGCACCTTGAGGTGCTTGGTGACTTGCCTCCAGAGGTGCCCACAGAAGGCTCGCCTGGTGGAGCATGAGACTATATGAATACTCACGGATAGCGATAGCTATGGCTATGGGGTTCTGACTTCAAACAAGAATGAGCTAGTTGTGCCTGGTTTTGGTACTCTGTTTTTGGCATGACTTACCCATTGAAATGTTCTCACCGACCCCCAAAAGTGGGAAAAAGGAACTCGTTGGAGGGTCGTTCTAGTCATATCTGATCGACAGTAACGTTCAGATATGATGTTCGGTGTGCTGTTCACTATTTCACGTTCTTATTGGCCATCGTTTTCCGGACTTGGATTCACCGCACGAAGAACACTCGCCAGGAGGCGACGGAGCAACTCGGACCGCACGGTCCACCGCGGAGGATGAGGAAGTGCGGTGGCCTGTATTCGTGGGGAGAAGAGGAGAAGGCGGCCTGGCCTCCAAATCCAGAGGCTGTCATTTGCAGCGAATCGAAATCCACGGATGCACTCCCCAAAAACAGAACGTCCGCTTCGATCTAGATCTGGAAGTTGCCACGATTGCTGGCATGGGCGAACCCACCTTAGGCATCTCCCGTGACGATGCCAACCAATTCCCAGACCACCTGACCTTAGCCACCAAAGCCCCATGTGTTTCGTCGGTTTGCAGATCTTTGGCTCCTCCATCTCAGCACCAAACCAACGCGTTTCATGGAGGGCACTGGAGGCCATTCCTTCAGTCGGACTGGTTGAGTCGGACGTGTCACAGAGACCGGCACGATGCTGACTGGATCATAGAGCGATCGTGGAGCAAGGCCACAAAGTTCGATCTACCAGATGCACAGGTCTGAGTACATACTTACTTTAGTGCACCCATTGTGGGATCGTGTTGGATCAATGGCTTCTTCGGATTTCTGGATGCATGAATGAATATTTTGTTTGGGTTTGTGCAGGTGGACAATAGCATACAATAGCGGATACTCGAAACCATGCTTTGCATGATGCGACTGTCACCGCGTTTGAGGCACCCAAAGCTGATAGCGGCCCCGCTGGCGCCTACCAGGCTTGCTGACTGAGTTGAGAGGATGATAGTTATAGTTTGTTATAGTTCATCCTAATGGCGATGGCCTCCAACCTAATAGGGTTTGTTTGTGTTTGCAGGTGGGTCAGACATGATTAATCTGAAAGGCAGTGGTTGAAAAGATGTGGACCCAGACTTCACGCAGCTTCGCTTCCTGGCCTGCTCCCATTTCAGCAGAATCTCACCATTCCACACTTTCGGAAAGGTGTCAATCAATTCCTTCGCATAGGAAACACCCCACCCCTTCCGAGCTTGCTCTTGTCACAAGCAAACATGATCCTGATCCTGGGAGGGGCAAGCTGCCAGTAGCAGCAGCAGCCCCTACGAACCGAAAGCCACGAGTCGCCGGCCCACAGCTCAGAGCGGGACAAAACCTTTCTTCTTATAGGAGTTTGGAAAGAGGGGTGTGTGAGGAAAGCATGGACAAAGATGACTCCAACCTGTTGTTTAGTTTGTTAGCAGATAGTGCACTCTTCCGACTAAGTACTGCATATTGTGAAGGTACAGCATCTCCTAATTTTCAAGTGCCACATATTTGTGCATTTTGCTGTATAACTATAGATCTTGGAAGCTTTCACCAATATCCACAGAGAAGTTTGCACATATGTAATGTGTGTGTGTTGAGATTATTTGAGAAATTGACGTATGAGTTTTTGTTCACTTCTTCTTTCCACAGGCAGAACAGTCACGCGGAACAAAACAGCCATACCGCACCGTGCGGCTTTTGACCGCACACATGGCGCACCCAGGCGCCGGGCCCCATCTTGGCAACAGGTGGAGGACCCGCCCGAAGCGGTGCGATGCTTCGTCCTTGAGGGAGCACAAGGTCGACCTGGTCGGCTCCAAAAGCGAGACTTGAGTTTGGAGGTCTTAGTCAATGTGCAAACTCAAATCTCAGAGCTGCGATGGGCTTAATCAGTGGCAGGTTGGAACATGTTGGAAGTTGGATCTTCGCATGAAACATGATTGAGGTTTCCTTGACCATGTCGTTTCAGTACAGGCTAGTCGAAGCAGTTCTGGAGCAAGGACGCACACGGACACAGTCCCTTGGTGGTGACCCACCAGTACAGTACAGTTTAGATGTGAGGTCGCAGCTTCTGAAGCAAACACTCAACTGGGAGACAATTGAACTAGCAGCCATAGTACGGCTTGCCAGCCAGACCTCCCACATCCTCCCACTCTCAGTCCAAACTCATGTGCAGAGAAAGCCTATCAAAGGCAATGCCCGAGCATACGTCCGTTGTGCCAGTCATGTCGGTACCCCGTTTGGAATCCAATCCACCAGATGCACCCGTTAAGCAAACAATCACGCAACGATCTCCACAACAGTATGACCGGCACGCAGGAGATGATCTCGCACCTCATTGACCCCATCACTGGCAAAGTCCGCAAGATGCCCAGAAAAGTGGACGTTTTATGCGGAGTTACTGGCAGGGAGTGGATGAGATTTTTAGGTTACTGGCTATACTTCTTCAAATGTTCAGTGTCTTAGTGCATTTTTGGAACTTGTGACCTATTGGATCCCATTGGCTTCACTGGGTCTCTCCAAAACTGTAGAAGGATAGCGAAAGCTGGTTGGCATTTGGGTTGGGATGAAACCAGCATGGTGAAACCTGAGACGGAATCCATCGAGGTGTAGGGAACTGACCAACACCCTCACCTGAGCAATTGAGATGTTTCACGTGATCACGAACACATGTGCCACACCTCGTATTCACATCCCTGTACGAGACCTCCATGATTCCATGGAGTACACACAATGTTTAATGATTTAATATTTCCACGCATATCTCAGTAAAGGACAGAATCCAGATATACAACAAGACTGTATTATACTGTATCTCGATATTGCAACTCTTTTCCAAGCCTTTGCCAGATGTCTACCGGGATGTCCTCTCCTTCCTTCCCGACGAAGAAGTCTTGGCTGTGTATCCGGAAAAGGCGAAGTCCCGAGAGCGCCTGAAGGGCTGTTTGGCATTGTTTAGCAATTGATTAGGCCATGTCTTGTTGATGGGTAATTTGCAAGGGTGGCCATTGTTCTTGCTCGATTCGGTGGGTGTTTTCATGCCATATTGTAGTTGTTGTGTGTTTTTTTGATTATCTTATATACTTGTTTGGATGCACCACCAACTGCTTTTTGCTGATGCTACTGTCAACCTAAGCAGCAGGATGCAATGTGACACAAGGCGATGATGAGAGAAAGCTTAACAAGAAGCGTGTGGAGCAAGAAAACACCAAGAAGGAGGTTGAAGAGAAGTCAACCACGACAGACGGGCTCAGAAAGAGGAAGGCTAAAACTGCTGAGAATGTTGGTGCGTCAGATGTGACCGTTGTGAAGAATCATGAAGAAAAGAGTAAGAGGAAAAAGGGTATGAATAAGGCACCTGCAAGTGGATCAGAAAGTGAGTGCAGTTCACCTGGTTCCATGGCCACTGAGAGCAGATCTTGAGCTCTCCGGGGAAGAGGTAGGTCAGTAGAAGAATCTGACGAGTGGCGAGCCCGATCTCCCGAGCCGGAGTCAGAGCGACTGACGGAAGAGATGAAGAACAAGATGTCGATATTGGAATATGAGGGGATTGATCCAAGAGTTCATCAGATGAGAATCGAGCTAGAGGGTCTCAGAGAGGCCCTGAGAGCCGAATCTATGGACAAAAAACATCGCAAGGAGCTCTTGGAAGACCCAGCCATTAAGACCATCTACTTTGAGATGGAAGACAAGTTCAAGGGAACACCTACGTGGGAGAAGCTGGAGGATCGGTTAGCTAACCTCCTCATTGAAATGTTGAGTATTCTCGACACAGCATCTTGGCGAAGATGCGACATCGGCTGACTTTGCTTTCTGCACCAGGAAGAGCATCCCTTTGAGCAAAAATATGTTTGCGCATTTCTTGGGCTCACTCACCTTGCTCCTGGGCCAGGTCCTGGGAGTGGAGGGCTGGTGAGCCTGGGGGTGTGGAATGGTGTCACAACATAATATGCCCTCAGCAAGGACTGGAACTGGAGATTCGGGGTCCTGGTGGGACAAGGTGACAAGGTTTCTCTTTTGAATCAACTAACCTCAAAGCACCATTTTGTTTAGAAACAGGCAGCAACACACACACGAGCACACGAGCACTAGCACTATAGTATCGTTGATCAAATGCGGCCTCCAAGTTCGACCGGATGCACCGCACACGACGGACGGTTCCTCTCGCATCGTGGCCAGATCGTCATGCCGCTGGTCAGTAAAGTGAAGATCGTCATCACGTGCGGTTTGGACTACTGCTTCTCGGCTGGTGGTTGTTCGGAAACCAGGATGGAAGGGACTAAAGTTTGCTGAACACTTGTTGAACCAATACAGTTTGCTTTGCTGGACCTACTCTAGATTTGCTTGCCTTTGTGTGGAGGATGGAACCTGAAACCCATTGTTACTTGGACGTCAAAAGTTCTATGTGAGGGAAGAAGTGAGTGAGACAGTTGGACTTTTCAAGTTGTTTCCTGTTCTCTGTGCGTCAAATATATATATATATATAGTTATATATATATAGGTATATATATAGTTGATCACACATAGATGGCATACGGTCAATACCTATTAAAGGACCATCTATGTGCGATCCACTATAAGTCATCAGAATTCCGGTAATCAGTTCTTCAACATCCACCGGGTCCACCGTCACCGGGTCGTTTCAACGATCCGAGACCTACATTGGCGACGCCAGCGGCGAGAGGGCGCCATCATTCTGACAGACAAGAGGCTCATCCATGTCAGGGCCCAAGACTTGAAGCCGCCAAAGTGTGTTGATGTTTGTGTGTTCTGGCAGAAAGAAGAGTCCTAAGCAACAAAGAGATGTTCAAATTCAATTGAACTAGATGTGTTGCAAGATGTGACAGTTCTGGAACCCCTTGATTGTTGCAGTTACAGGAGGCCTATGATGGCATGAAGGTTACCTCGATGCGCAGTGCTTTGAGTTTCTGTCGAAACACGTGCCACACCGTTGGACTGACAGAGAAATTACTGTTCCTGTCATGATTCCCATGTTCTTTTTGGCCATAATCTGTACCCTTCGCAGAGTGTTCTTTTTGCTTCCTAAGCCCCCCAGGCCGATTGTAAGCAATGGATAGAATAAAACGAAAGACAGATCCTTCAAATGATTGGCCAGGTGGTGACGCATTTCTCTCGCTACCGGAAGTCACTGAAGGTGGGGAAATGTGTGAAGAACAATAAATTGGGAGAAGACTGCACTTGGGAGAAGTGGCCTGCAGAGTTGTTTAGATAGTGCATAACGGCAGAGGACATGTCTTGACTCTTTGTGGCTCGGCTCCGGGCTTCAACAGGCATTTGCTACAAGCAGTTTGTGTTCTAAGCAAAACAACACACCTTGTTTGTCCGCAACTATTACTTTCATATTGTTTGACTTCATCCAGCAATAAGATCAATAAGTCCCGCTTTTTCTGCAAAAGTCTTACGTCACCCGAATCCGGATAGACAAGGAGCGAGTCTAGCCATGTGCCTCTTTGCCCATGTATGTGTATAGCAATCAGAGGAATGGCCAGGACGAGACAGCCTTTGCTTGTTGTTGCACCATCATATCATTCCTTCTCAACATCAAGCACTTTGCACAATTCAAAACCTCCCGACCCAAACGTGCAGCCTTCGTATGTTTGTTGGGGGGCGTCTTTACTGAACGGCGAAGCTGTCGCGTTCGTGGCAGGTCGACATGTATGCCGTGGGAAAGTCGGTGAGGCACAGCCATGGCCCAGTCGGTAGTTTCGTTGGTGATATGATGGCCATGGCCATTGGATGTTCAACACGAAACTAGCCATTTTGCTTGCCATTTTGCTTGCAGGGCATCATAGAGTTGCCCAACTTTCATGGGCCCCCTACTGAATGTGCAAAGGGTCTCGGCGCAAAAACCATCCTGTGGTGATGCAGCCATAAGCTTTGTAGCAAGAAAAAGCCGGAAATGGCCGTGGCCGTTGCACGGTGCTCACTGCTGGCTCGTTGCATTGCATGGGCCTACAATTGGTTTCCTAGACTTACTATGACTTCCGCATGTCTCGGGTGTAGCAGCTTGATAAGAACTCACTTCCAGGCTCGGGTGTAGCAGCGTCCTCACGGGTGTGGAGCCAGGTACGTCGGGCTTCAGCCGCCCAGATGGCAGTGCTGCGCCAGACCTGCAGGCCGATCTCCTCGTCCACGCGCCAGTGGCGGCGCCTGGTGTCAAGACAGGAAGACCGCTTAGGACCACCCCTGTGAACACACTGGGAACCCTGTGGGAGCAGCATCCATGTCATGGAAGTCCGGCTTGCGTTCGAAGCGGCGATGATTTGTTGCGATCCGAAACTCGGCAGCTGAAGTCCCATGAATTCAGATGTTACACTGGTACACGACTGATCCAGATGTTACACGACAAGGTGGTTTCTACATGTTTCTACCCCGTGGGGGTTCTCATGGAACCACGAACGATGGGTCGCCCAGAGTCGAAACGAAAGACGAACGATGCATCTCCAGGCGACTTGGCCGTGGCCACACGCTTGGGCACGATGGAGGTCGAGTGGCTCCTGATTGGGCACGATGAACCAACTACTCCATCTGGAGATACTTGGCGGATGTTTTCTAGGGGTTCTTAATCATGGTTCATCAACCGTCAGCATTGAACTGGGTGGGACATGTTCCAGTTTAGTTGTTTGAACCACATTTGCAGTGCAGAATTCATCAACCGACTTGCGTAATTGAATTGCGTGTGGTCAGGATGAAAGGTGATTTGCTGCTTTCGGCATGAAATTTTGATCGTGGTTGATTGGATGCATTGAATAATAACCATTGCAAGATGTTGCAAGGTTGTTGTACGTACCTTCTGACAGTTTTCTTACTTAGACGGCAGGTGAAGCTTCTACAGATGAAGCGTCTCCGAGACTGTGCTCAGAGGCTTTGGCAAGGCTTCGCAGCTTTGCAGGACCCAAGGGCCAATGGTAGTCTTTAGAGATAGCAGCTGCTCTTGTGTTGCCATGTGTTGCCCAGCCATGCCCTGCCCAGCGACACGCTTGGGGCATGTTAGAACTCTTATCTTATGGGAGAAACTGAGTAACCTGGTAGACAAGCTCAGCTTGGGAGGTCATGCTTGTCAGTTCTGATCGCTCAGTTTGGAAGCAAGATTCACGAAGCTTATGTCCAATAATACTACCACCTTAATGGCTGGCATATTGTATTCCTGTAGATCAACTCTGTGTCCTTGCCAGGAAAACACAACCGTTCGGTGCCTGTCGCTTTGCAGCTATGGGAGCCAACGTTTGCCCGTGCTTGGGGCGAGGCAAAGAGAACGGTGGAGAGGCTGGCAAGGAGCTGGTAGCGGACGGAAGTGGAGGTGACCATCAACACGGCTGGTCTGTGAAGAAAAACCAAAGAGAACGCATGGAAGATGCGACGGATACGACCGGCAACTTCTTTGCCGTATATGATGGCCACGGTGGTACAGAAGCAGTTAGGTTTGTCAAGAAAGAGCTACCCAAGCCCCTAGGCAAAGAGCGGGATCCCAATCCGTGCGAGAGACTGAGACAAGCCTTTGACAAGGCCAACAAGGCTTTGTCCGAGCATTTCCAGAAGAAAGGAGAATCCAATTCAGACTACGGATATTGTCATCTGGCGCTTGCGCCTGTGTTGCTCTTCACGAGGGGCTTCAGCTGGCGGTGGCCAATCTTGGTGATTGTCGCACGCTGTGCTGCCGAGGAGGCGCACTTGAGGTCCTGACAAAGGACCACAAACCAGACGAGCCTGAAGCAGCCCGTTTGGCCAAGGAGGGGATACCGACCTCCTCAGATGGGCACCTAGCAGGTGGCCTATCAGTCTCCCGAGCATCCGGTGTCCCCTGAGCCCGAAGTGACCATGTTTCCATCACCGGGGACCAGAGTTTTTCCTGCTGGCATCTGATGGCCTCTTCGAGGGGGGGCCTCACCAACAAAGAGGCCATTCAGCGCGTAAGGCAAAAACTGCGGCGAAGCCCTTCTTGGTGTAAATTATTTTCCGTTTGGCATGTTGCCCGTTCAATACCCCTTAATTGGTTTTATTTGGAACATATTAGAGGTTAGTCTTGGGAATTACAACATTTTTGAGCAATAGTATATAATTAGTAGTAATATTGGTTTAACATGTTTTGAAAAGCACGTATATAGTAGTAGTAATGATCACGTGGACATTCATGCGCCAATCAGTTTGGTGATATTTTGAAATTTCAATCTTTCCCTTTGTGATCGTTCAGGAGCACAGTCGCCGCAAGCTGCGGCCGAAGCGATTGTAACAAGGGCTGTGAAAATGAAGAGCATGAACGTTAGTGCCCCGATCTTGTTTTGGGGCAGCTGAGGGTGTATTTATGCTGTCCCTGTGGGTGAATAAAATTTGTAGCGCTTTAGGAAGCAAATCCAAGGAGCGTTGGTCATTTGCTTGAATATGCCACCACCTGTGCCATCTCCCAACTCGGCACTGGGCCGTAAGGTCTCCCTGAAAGGCCTAGACGGATAGGTGGCGATGGGCCCCCAGGCCTTGATTTTGAATAGCCTGGCAGCAGGAAGTGCCCGAATTTGTATGAATGGCCCACAGCCCACCGCAATTCGGCCAATTGCGAAATCTGGATGTTTGACAGGCCACATTGGAAAACAGCGACGTTTGCTTTGCTGCTTGGGTTAGGGTGCTCCCAAACCCAACCCGGTTGATCTTGAATTCTCCAGAAAGCTCCAAAGAACATAATCATGAAGTCTTGAATTCAATCACTGTTTCGAATATGGAAAGTGATTGAAGACACCCACTCACACCACAAACATGAGGGGAGCGTTTGCGGCCTCCCCCACGATGGCATGAACCGGCCCGAAGCTCCGCGTTTCACCTGGAGATCAAGACATGGTGAGCTCCCCACAGAGTCTCCGTTCAAGAGGCACACAGGTTCATGGGACACCGCAAGAAGGTGCCTCCAACGTTTAGAGTTGGTGCTTCCAAGACGGGATTGTACATCCTTCCATCCCTTTTTGATCTGTTTTGGGGATGAGCAACCACATCCCAATCCGTTGCACCAGGACACCCAATCCGTCTCCTCCCTGGAACTCGATAGCTGGGCCAGCTTGGCAGCAGTTGCCGCTGGGGTGGGGTGGCGGTCGGAAGAAGGCCTTCACTTGAAGAAACAACTTGAAGAAACCACTATTTATAACGATAAAACTTGAACTTGATATAACTATAAATTATGTATTACAATACGTATAGTTGTTCAATGTTTTTCACACCGCATATACCGTCAGAAGCAAACCTACTATGGATAAATGGAAGTTTGATCCAAGATGCAGGGTTAAAGACAGGAATTTTGCGCTCATGGTATTGTATGCCGGTGTGGCGGTCTGACGAAAAAAAATATCCATTCATATATATATATATATTGCAGTATTAGATTAGATGGAGCAAGCATGTCAAAGAGAGAACACCCTGGGCGGAAGCACAGCTGCAAACACCGAAGGATTTACAGACCCGAAAGCCACTGTCGGAAGCATTCTTAGGCCACTGTGGCCTCAGTCGGGGGCTCAAGGAATGGCCCCTTTTGTCAAGTGGTGTCAAGCAGAGGATGGCCATGCCTACTTGGATTTTCCTTTTTGTAGACATGGTAATTTACAATGCAATTCGATTGCATATGGATCAGTTTCGAGTGGAATGCTGAAAGGTTCACTTCCTTCGAAGAAAATAGAAGTTGTTTCATGTCCATGTGTTTTTGAGTGAATCACAGCTTGCAACACGTTTACAATATTTTACAATGTTTACAAAAATAGTATGTTGTGTCATGTTGTGTGAGCTTATGTAGGATGCATGAATGGAATCACGGATCTTGAGTAATACACGCCTATATTTGGTTTGTGTTGATGGCGTCCAAGGGGCCGCTAGCCGCTCGTCCCGGGAAGAGCAGCATTCGGTCCACTGTGCTTAGGAAGAGGAGGAGCAGCAGCAAGACGTACTCGATCAGCAGAGTGAAGAGTCTGAGGATCGCGAAATGGTGGAACAGGCAGGCATGTGTTTTTGCCTATGGGTGAATCCCCTGCTGGGGAATACGTGTCTTATGTTTTCCCGGTTCCGTGAGCGAATCCGAGACCCTCATGTTTCACCATGTTTCTACTTTTGGTATCCTTCTGAAAACGTGCAACTTGGGTACACTATGTATTTTGTTCACTTGCACTTTGCACTCATTTGGCTACAATTTGCAGGGTAAAATCTAGGTAGCATCATAGCAACAGATGTCGGCCTACAATGTGGTATGGAAAATACGGGCTGCTTCCCGTCTTGCTGCATTTTGAGTATGCTTCTTTTGGAAAACGTGAGGGTAAAGAAATTTTGAAAAAATATTGTGAAAACCTAGAGAGACACCAAAATTGAACAAAAAATTAAAACATTGGAACATACAGTAATAGAGCCATAAAGAAAGAACCTGAGAAAATGGATCAAAGCATAAGAAAACACGAGAAATCAATGGCAACCATAGAGTCAAAAAGAAAGACCATGAGGGAAATACAATATACAGGAAAAGTAGAAGACAATTACGGGAAGTATCGGAACAAATAGAACAACAATAGCACAGACAACTGCAGGATAAAGTAAAGAAGCTGTGGAGAAAGGAGAGCATACAGTTAAGGCTTTAAGGCAAAGAACAAACATGAATCGTGAAACTGCGGCAGTTGTTTGCCTGCGTGTGATACCTCGCAGAAGGTAATTTCAACAGGTGTTTCTTTCCTGACTCCATGGCAACTGGCTTGCAAGCAGCTGCAAGCACAAACACAACCGTTTTTTGTCCCTCCTGTGTCTTCTGTTGTTCTTTACATATGTATTTTAATATATGGATTCTTATATTATCCATTGTTATCCATGTTTTTCTATTGGTTGTGTTCCTCTCAGTTCTCATGTCTATCCTTTTATGTTTATTCATACTTGTTAGGTTCCTTATGTTTTGCATCTCTATTGTTTTCATATGTTTTACTATGTGTTATCTTTTTGTTGATTTCAGCTCTTCGCAATGTTATTATCTATTGTTTTTTTATTCTTTTGACTTTGCATGTCCAAGTTTTGCATAACTGGTCGATATAATCCTGTGTATTCGAAGGGTTATGATCCCTCTTGTAAAAGCCCAACTTGCATAGACATGCATGCGATGAAGATATCCTGTACAAATAAAACATATATATATATATATGTGTGTGTGTCGCGGCAAGCAACTGCCACAGGCAACTGCCACATAATCACATAGCAGCTGCCACAAAAACTTGAGCTCTGGTGCGTGCACGTTTCAAGGCCAAGGAAGAAGCTGGAGCACTTCGGGGTGATAATAGCGGTGATGCTGCAGCAGATCTGGAGGAGGACAGCCTTATTCAGAGAGTTCAAGCACAAGGGTGCCTTGATCAGTAGTTGGAAACTGTGTGTGTTTTACTGATCCATTGATACACTGATACGTTTGTAATCATGTCAAGCTCTGGTGTTTCCGGTGAAGGGACTGACAAGACTGGGGAAGATTGGGGTTGGAGAAAAGAGGCTGAAACCTGGTTGTTCGGTGATCCTCACTCATATGCTGGAGGATTCCAGTGTGCAACACGGGACATGTCGGACATATGTGTCGCACTGGTTGGGTGCTCTCGAATTGGTGACGGCCTGACAGGGTCTGGCAGATGCAACAGAGCAGGCGCATTCACCGGTCAAGAGGTGAGAACGATGTGAGAACGACACGACATTCACCGTTTTGGCAACTTTCCCTGCAGCCCACCCATGAACATTTGATACCATTTCTAGGAAAACTAGCAGATTTTTCCCAGAAATCACTCAAAACCTTGGACTGGTTGAGGGCTGTATCTTCTCCGCGTGCGAGTCACGTAGGTGCCACCAACGCTGCCTGAAGATGAGGGCATCGTGCGGTTTAGCTCTGGCCTTAGCAGCTGATGTTTGGCTTTGAACGATGACCCTGTCGTTCAGCTCAGACGTTTCCCATTGGGGAAAAGAACCGTTCTTCCATGACCCTTGCGGTCACAGACCCCATACCCCTGCAAGCTCGCAAAGAAAGAGAAGGTGCTTTCTTTGCCGAAACCTGGGCCACAGTCCTTCCACAGATGGAGGTTGCAGGGTCTTCCGTCCGCTTGGTCGCAGGTGCCACGCGGGCGGAATTGTGCGGAGCCTCAGAAACGCAGCGCGCCTCGTTCAATCGTTGTCGGTGATCCGCCGGAGGTGTGGTCCACACAGACCTCACTCTTTCCGGAACAGGGAGAGACCTGCGAACAAAGAGAAGTGCTTGAAAAAGCTTGGAAAGGCTCACACTTCTGCAGACGAAGATGGACCCCAAAACCGCCTATGTGTTGGACGATATTAATATTACTGTAAGTGTTGCCTTTGAAGAGACTGGTGGACTTTGGTCGAGGGCCCTGCTGAACATCAGATCAGCTACCCAACTCGGCCCATGTGTCTTGCCACCAGCACCAAAGCCAAAAATATCGCATCTATTTGACTTATCTATGTAACAGATCTAATATGATCTAACTGTCTTGTGGATCCACAGGCTGAGCATGTCCAAACGCTCCACCGAAGTCCAGGCCGCTCGCCGAGGTGGGGCTTGGTGATGGCGCCCGGTGAAAAAACTCTTTGGGGCCCATGCCTGTTTGAGGAGGAGGCCAGCAAACCGGGGCACACCGGAGACCCACGCTGGACAGGTGTCAACCAAAAGGTCGGCTGGAGGCTGAGGCACCTGAGGTGAGTTTGTATGACTATATGAAGTATACATATTTAGGTCGTCGCCTGAGTGTGGTTTTGAGCCTACTCAACAATGCGAAATCTAGCCTCGCCACCTTCTCAAACCAACTTGGAGATGACAAGGGGCTCAGAGATGTTACATTCTAATGAGTGTCGTGGCTTAGACTTCTCCTCCAAGTCAGAGGGATTCTGGACGCGTTTTCATCGTTTTTGTGGTTCTCAATCGATGTCGGTGCGACTGTGCAGACGTCTTTCCCCCCACTTCAAGACGATCATCCCAGGGGAGCCCTGCGGCTGCAGGTCTTCCGTGCCCTTTGTGCGCGACGGGGCCCACGCAACAATCGGAGGCGCCAGAAAATGGAAGCACCGGAGCACCGGATGTGAGGGAAGTTGGGGGAACACTGCGTGTGTTTCCCTTGGAAGCACCATGAAATCCAAGGGTTTTGGGGGCCAAAGTTTGGGGATCCATCAATTTTGAGACAGACTCATACATTGTACATTTTAAAAATACATATAATAATATAATATAACATAACATATGATACAGATAGATAGATACACCTCTTTCATCACCCTCTGCCGGAGGCGACCATCCGCATTGGTGACCATCACAGTCAAGGCCCTCAGGCATTCTTGGCCATTAGAAAAGTGCATTGAATGGTCTTTGTACTTGCTTGCATTCTATCTTGTCCATGGGATTGATGGGCAATTGGTTGCCGTCGCTGTATAGGAATTGTATGGTCGCCCTTTGTTTTGTTCTTTGACCGCTAAGGATCGGAGGCTGATTGTCAGGAGCTTGGTATCACGGCCATCATTGGAGCCCAAAGAAGATGGAGATGTCAAAACCTGGTGGACATGTTTGGCGGGATGACCATCAACGGGAAGCCCTGGCAGCGCACTTTCCAGAATTCGTTGGAACAATAATTCATCTCAGCACTTGCAAGTGCCCGGACTCGCATTGCCCTCACCTAGTGCCAGGAAATTCGGAACGGCAAACCGGCAGGATGTGAGAATCAAATGGCTAGGCTGCTAGGCCAGTTTAGGGGGGTTGTGCCATTTCGCCCAGGTCATCCAGTACAGGACCGACATCGCGGTTGTGTTTCATCATGATCTCCCGAGCTCCTCACCGCCCCGGTGCCTTCAACCCGTGCGACCGGGGAACATTGAACGACCCTGCATGAACTCATTTGGTGCCAGGTTCGCAACAGGAGGCATCAAGAACAAAAGCGAAAGGATTCAATGTTTCACAATGCAGGAAAGCTGCACGGGCTCATGAGTCATGAGGGTCTCAAACTATCCCAAAAATGATGACTTTGACTACTTACTTTATTCCTTGTGATTTGTTTGTGCCTGCCCAAAAACTATTCGACCACTAATAGTAGGTCGTGACAAAATTTGATTGAGCCGCCGCGAGCTTTTGTGAATTTAATTACAGTACATTGAAATATTGAAATCTGATTCAAAACTTGTGCTATTTTGAAGCATATGTGCCATGTTCAAAAAACACGTGATAGATATAGCGCCATGGCATCACCAACCAGAGCTGTTCATTTGGGGAGCCATTAGTGAGAGCGATACCCCAGAAGTATAGACCGAAAGAGCGATACCTCAAGCCATCAATTCTAGAGATGTAAGAGCTTTCGTCACTACTAATTGGCTTTTCATATTGGGGCAGCTTCGCAGCTTGGAAATGAAGCATCCTGTTCATTTAGACTTAGTTTGGAGTGTGAAACATCACACGAATGACTCTTTAATGAAAGCTGTGCGGAGCTGGAGGTAACCCTGAGAAGCGATGCTCTTGATAGAGTTTTAATCTTCTCACTTATGCGATCATCCTATGCTGGCATGTGTTTTTCATTGTTTTTCCAATTCCAGATCCTCACATACTTCTTGTAAGAAGGTATATGCGCACTTTGTTCAGCGAGAAAACCATTCAACAACAGAACATGCAGCATGATGCAACGATGCTAGATATCAACACCGGTGCTTTTGGTTCAAGGGTTGGTCCTAGATGGGGAGTGCAAAGGGGTTGCTAGATTTTTGCTTTTGTATACTGTTGCTCGTTTTCTTTGGTTCGACATGTGATTTGACAACAGACAGAGTGCCCTGCAAGGAGTGTTGGCCCATTGTGCTGCGGCGGAATTTGTCACCGCGCTCCGGTGTCTTGTTCGCATTGCATCCTGCCAATCGAACCAAGAGTCGCATCGTGTTCCAGCTTGACACGTTGCGACGAGGGTCTTTCTAAGGTGGACAACGTCAGCATCATCCCTCTGAAGAATGTGCTTGGTTTCAGTGTCGAGGAGCCATTGTTGTTCCATGGTTTTCCCTTGTCACCGTGTCAGTCCAGCAACATCTCAGTACTTTGCGTGCCTTGATTTGCAAGTTCCAGAGTTACTTGGCCGGCCATGTCCACGTGGGCACCTTCAATCCAACAATGCATGTTTATATGGGCGGACTCTCACATGCTGCCTGCAGAGAATCCCACTTGAAGTGAACAAGAATCACAAACCCTTCAAGAGAGCAGGCTTTGGGAGTATTCTTGCCACGCTGTACTGCCGAAGAAATCCTGCACCGGATAGAACCACAAAATCACTGGCAAAAAAAGTTGGTTTGATGGTAAGAATATATGTCGAGAATATCTTGTCTCTATGCCAGCTGGTTTTGCCAGATCTTCGTCCCTCAGACGTGGTCGTTTCAAACGCGCTGGCCGCCACAGGAGACCTTCTCGATGCAACGGGCCATGATCGCCCGGTTGATGGCCAAGGCGCCCGACCCAACGGATGCAACGGCTCAACGGTTGCATCCTTCGATGATTCAGGATGAAATTGCGCCGGAGTGTGTGTGTGTGTGTGCGCAGTTCAATACCGACGATCATAGAAACGAGACATCGGCAATGGCATGGTATGTGCATGGCGCTTTGCTAGTCGCAGGTAGAAAAGGATCGATTTTGAGACAAGAACAAACATTGGTTTGCTTGGACCAGCTGAGCTCGCATTGTGCCAGGCCTGTTGCCGCGCCATGTCTGAGAGCGTGCTGACAGTGAAGGTGCTCAGCAACGCTGGTTTGGGCAAGGCACGGCATTCTATTATGGTTGAGTCGTACATAGAAAATCCTGGTTCCATCGGTCCAGGCCATGTGTTGAATGCCATTCTAGTTGGCGGTCAAAAGCTTGGAACCCATTGCCGAGTTGATCGAGCAGGTGTGACCAGGGAGGGGGAAATCAGGTGTAAGCGTGTCAGTTCTCAAAGAAGATTCAAGCAGTTGGACACTTCATCATCCCAGTCGGGGTGGTTCGGACGCTACGAATGGACGCGGTCCTCCGTGGTGCTGCTCATTCGAAGTCAGCGCGGCGCCGGCGGAGGTGTACTTGGACTCTTTGTCAGTTCGGCAGCGTGCCGGCATCTCAGCGCTCAGAGCTGAATCGAAGTATGAGGTTAGTGTACAAGATTGGACCAGCTGTTACCATAATTTGGTTAGTTTAGAGGTGTTGCAGTACCAGGTTTTACCTATATGCCGTTTGTTTGCACGGGCCTGTACAAGATGTTTGGGCAAGGTGTTACCTCTCTTCGCTGACTCTCCTTGCAATTTCGAGGAGGACAAGGCGCGCTTGGCACAGCACCAACCAATCACTGGGCTTAAGGTTCGGTTGGTCGATCAGTTGGTTTGTTGAAAGCCTGTGGACCAGAGCTTAAGATTTGTTTGAACGCGATGAGACCTTTGAAGTTGAATGACCAGGGTGTTGCCTTGGGCCTTGAACCACTGGCCAGGAGCCCCTAGTAGCGTCCTTGCTCCTAGTAGCGATGCCAAGAGCCCCTAGTAGCTTCTTGTTCCTAGTAATAGTAGTAAGGCCAGGAGCCCCTAGTAGTGGGGTAGAACCCAGCATCACTCCTGATCAAACATTGCAAATTGTCTCGAGGAACTGTACAGGTGGACTCACCTATTGGCTGGCGCAATTCGAACGGTTGCGTCATGCGACCCTGCATTGACTGATGCCAAGAATCGATATAATAGAACATGTAACATCTCTCTATATATATATAACTATAATGTATACATACATATTTAGTACTTACCCTGGGAGTCAGAGACTATAAAAAGAATGGTCTTTAGGTGACACGAAAAGGAATGTCCTTTACTTCAGTCAGTCAAAATATAGTCTTTGGACTTCTAGGGCTTATCCTATGCATTTGGCCCTCGACAATGTATGCCAAGTCAGACAGAAGAGATGCTTGCCAGCACTGGTCACCATCTCAAAATCAGAAACAAACGGAAGGGTAGTGCACAGAAAGAGTTTTGCAAACACCTATTCTACTAACATCGTGGAAGGCGCGTGACATTCGTGGAACCCGGGGCTATTCGTGGATGTTTCGTGGAATGGTGGGCCAGTAGGAAAACTGACTGCAACAAAATCACAGAAACCTTCGCAGAACTTTGTGGAATGATTTTTGATGCACTAACTTCGTACAAGCGACTTTTGCTGACCCCCTTTCTCCACACACCCTCCATTTAGCCTTCACAAGAAACAGCCCTAGCTCCAATCTCAGGCCCAAAACACGGACCTAGTGGTCCTGGACGGCCGTGTCCGTCCTTTCGGTGACCGGGCCGGTTTGATGACATATTTCTATGGCCCAGCCATCTAGCTTGATGCATTGACCAGGCCCTGGGCCTGGGCATATGGGGCAGTAGTTGTATGAAGCCCTTCTCCCCTGCTTCAGGTGATCCCCTGCCCGTTCACTTCTTGCTTGTAGAAGCCAATTTTTGATCTTCACCGAATCTTCAGTATCGAATGTTGGTGAGGGGAGAACCACTGATTCTCTCTTGCCAGAGAATGTCGGTGAACCACACCACCGAACAAACAGATACAAAAAGAACTGTACATCCAAAAATATCGCCCACTTCATTTCATGACCACAAATCACTAGCCAACGGCGACTGACTGCACGCTGGATGCAGGTGGTGGAGCTCCGTCGCTGGTTGGGCAACGTGGCGCTCTTCTTTAGCGGCACCTCTGAGAAGGCGCGATCCACCACATGAAGGGCTCAGTGTCTACTCAGGGTTGATTCGGCCTTTCGCGCCTGTTTTTGTTTTCTGCCATGGATGAGAATCCAGGTACGAATACCAGTTTGTTTGGTGGACGGGTTGATCTACTGCAGAATTGTGTTTCAGAACGGAACGCAACAACCCATCTGTTCCTTTTAGGGCCACTCAATGATGATTTGGACACCTGAGAAGCAGTATCATAGGCTTTGATTGAATCCTACTTGCTTCCTGTTGTACAGCGCAGGATGCACGGAGTGGGTACATCCTTGAGAAGGAACGAATGACGGCACAAAGACCCCACAGGTGATGCGTTGCTGCATGGCATTCACTGATCCATGTCTTATGGCTTTGCCATCGTTTGCCATGGATTTAGGTGACTTGGCCTCCAAAAGCATCAGAGGTGACAGTGGTTAACATAGCGGTTAGCATCCCCTCATCATCGCTCATTTGTGTTTGTACTATTTTTTGTTCAAGGGATTTTGTCGAGGTCATCACCAACTGTTCACATCGCCACTTCAATTTGCATGTCTCCATGCTGGAGAGACACACAGCTGGCACATGCTGCACCACTTTCGCCGCCACTACCCGGTGGTCCGGAGGTGTCTCAACGGCCTGTTCTGGAACTTTGGCGCTGTGAGCGAGGTGACACGTTTTGGGTGGGTTTGAGGGTGGCACTTTGGGTGATCCCTGCAGATGTCCATTTGGCTGCACGCCACCTTTAACCTGTTGAAATTTCATACAATAGCCCATGAATCGAACACAACATAAACAAGCATCCCGCATCCCTAATTCTAGGCCTTTCAACATTCCCAGGTAAATCTCCAGTATATCCATCCTTTTTGGCATGATTTTTAGATCTAAGACTGTACATATAGATGTCATAATGTTATCGAATCGAAACATATTTATGGATATATATCTAATATTTTGCCCGACAGGCTTGGCACCAGAATAAATCGATTAGATCGATAAAATATGTCAAACAATATTAATATTGATTCAAACAAAATAGAATTGATTTGAATTAATATATGTTATTGTATTATTTAAATATTATATTTTATTATTTTAAATATATCTTAAAATATTAACAATATTCATAATAATTATTAGTTTAATATTATGAATATTATAGATTATATTAGAAAATATTATTTTTAGATTAAGAAATTTATAGCCGTTTATGAGGGCCGGATGCTATATTTTAATTTGTTTTTTTCTTTTGTTTTTGGCATGATTTCGATAATTTTGTTGTTGGTTGCGTATATTTTGATGTAGATGATTGTTTTGGAAAGTCCGGTCTTAAGTTTGGGAGGCTCGAAAGCTGATTTTTTGTTTTTTAACCGGCTTAAAGTGGGATTGCTTAGAACATTTAAGGTCTGAACGAGAGTGGAAGCTAGCACGTTGGTTTGCCTTTCTCATTTACGAAGTTACATGAGGTTTGGGCCTTTGGTGATTACGGTTAGATTCTCACCCGGTCGTGCGCATCAAAAGAGAATATAAACGAGCTTGTTACAAAGCAATTCGCCAAGGCTATGTAGAGTATAGAGGACGAAATATTCTACCTCGTGGCGTTTCCGGAAAGCATTTAAGAAGTTGCCTGTTGCACGATAGAAATTGAAGCTAGTCCCCATTGCACCTGGTATATATTGCATGACCTGGAACGCCTCGAAGGCATTGGTCTATGAAGAATTATTATTTTGGACCTCGTTCCAAACACTGGATGTGATTACAATACAAGAGATAGGATGGCGATTCACGGCTACTTGGAGCACACCTGAATGGCATTGCATTCATTTAGCCTGTAAGCAAGCTTCCATTTTTCTGTTGTGTTGGTTCGTACCTCGTACCACCATTGCTGCAGCAGATCGTATTGCCACAGCCCCGTTGATGGAAGGACGCCTTTTGCATGTGAGGGTTTTTCTTGAGCGGACGTTTGATTTTCTCATTGTATATCAATATGCCTGGAACGCATTCAATGGCACTTCACCTCTCCTTCAGAAACGACTTAAATTTTGGCATGCTATGCAAGATTGCCTTAACATTGCCTTAACCACATCCCCAAGGCACACTACTTGATTGTCCTTGGAGCTTTCAACACGGTTCTCCCAGCTGACCCGCCGTTTGTAGGATCTGAATACCCCAGACGACTTCCCAATGCGCACACGGACAGCCATGTTCTGCAGCAGATCTTGAGACATCAGGACCTCATTGCTCTTAATTGTAAAGGGGGCTATCAGCACACTTTTGCTCATAGCAACCATGCCTCGAGAATAGACTACATATTGATTCGACAACCGTAGGTTCAATTTCGCCGCATGCAGCCGTTCACGAACACGCGATTCGAAAGGAATTTTGGCCTCAGTGGACCTCACCATCATCCTTTGCTGGTGACACTTCCGAAATGACATGCCCCTCAGACTGTTCATTTTCCTCTGACTAGGATTGATAGATTTGCCATGAGACTGGCCTATCATACACAGATGGATAACTGGGTACTATTTGAGGCCTCTGCTAGGAAGCTGATCAATGATATGACGTCCACCCATGACCGGACGGCTCAGGACAACATGCTAGTCCTCGAAACCAGACTTCGTGACCTGTGTATCCAATAATTCCCAAAACGTAGACCTCGCAGATCGGCATCCTCCCAGCTTCAGTCCATCTCATCCAGGATGTGGCATGCTCGTAGGGAGGCCCTTCGTATCCGAGGCCAATCATTGAGATCCATGTTTTTGTGTTGGCGCCATGTCACGCAATATCTAGGTTGTCAGAAATAGATCAGGCATTTCAGTCGTACTAACAAACGATTGAAACTCGAAACCATCCTTGCAGAAGGAGCTGATTTAGCCTTACATGGACAGACGTTTGAATGGTATCGCAAGATTCGTCAGCTCTGTCCTAAGCAAGGGGTTCGTCGTATACAGATATTTGATCAACATGGCATGCCGCTATCCCCAACCCAGGAGATTCAGCTTATTGAACAATACTACACAGCCTTGTACTCAGACGATCAACTTCCGCAGTTCGGCACCGATCCCCTGACACACGCCCCGTTTGATCGGCAGGCATTGACTGAAGCCTTGAGAGCGTTGCCTAGCACAAAGGCCCTTGCGCCTGACGGCATACCGGCCCTGGTCTGGAAACACTTTGCCGCAGACCTTGCACCACATGTCATGAACACGTTTGTCGAATGCTGGATGGGCTCCCAAATTAGACCCCCTGTTCATTGGACCACGGGGTGGATTCATCTACTCCCCAAGCCGAAAAAAACCCCGTCCAAACCACAGGCCCTTCGTCCCATCTGTTTACAACATCCGGTTAATAAGGTCTTTGCCGGCATCCAGTGTAACCTTATCCTGACTCAAGCCTATCCACTCTTGAGGCAGCTGCCATTGTTCGCCTACTTGCCCTCTCGGGGAACACGAGATTATTTACTCATTGTGGCCTCTCACTGCAGACAAGTGCGTGACACTTGCAGCCACTTTCGTTTGCGACCGAATGCCCCGGGAATGCAGGGAGGCTTGCAGGTTTCATTAGATATGGAAAAGGCTTTCGACACAGTAGCCAGATCTCTAGTCCTTCAGGCACTTGATCAATTCCGATTTGATGTTGATGTATTCAGATTGATGCATTCATGGTTGACTCCTCACAAGTACTGCATTCCGTTTAAACAACTCACAGGTCATGTCATTGCATGCCGGGGCATTAAGCAGGGCTCCAAAGATGCTCCGTTGCTTTGGACCCTTGTGATGAGTGCCATACTCCTGGACCTTCAGGCCAAATTCTCGCTTGCATGGCTTCGTAACCATGTGGTCGTATATGCAGCAGACGATGTGCAGCTTCGATGGATCATCACATCCCACCCACATGCCCTTGAGGCCTTGTCTGAACTTCAACATACCTTGGATACTTTCAGTGCTTTTGGACTTAAAATAAATATGCAAAAGAGCTTTGCAATCCTCAGATTGGTCGGTCGCGAAGCCCCTGGATTCCTATAACGTTGGGTCCATCGACAGCCGGATGGCCCTTTGTTGATCCTGCCAGAGAAATTCTGGCGCCTGCCCCTGGTGTCCAAAACGGCCTACCTTGGCGTGTTTCTGAGTTACCGAGCCGTCGACTTTGACACCACCTTGAGAAGAATCACAGCCGCTAAGTGGTGTTTCACAAATCTCAGGTCTTGGCTTACCAGTGCGGTTCATCCGCTTCCAACTCGTCTTAAGCTATACCGTCAATGTGTCATGTCCATTGTAAGCTATGGTATTCATGAGATGGGAATCACACGTCGTGGCCTAGCTAAGCTTATCAGCATGATCAACACACACCACAGGATTATGACTAAGTCCCGGGTTTGCCTGACACATGAATCGACGCAAAGCTTCTTCGACAGGCTTCATCTCACACCACCTTGGACTCAATTGCAACAACAAGCTCGTATTCAACAATTCCTCCAAAACCGTGCTCTCCGATGTCGATTGGGTTTCACCTGACGCCTGTGTCTGTGTCCCAGATTTATGGCCCAGTGACCTCACCTTGCCTAGTGACACTCCGGACACATAGCTTGCATCAAGCATTCAAGCAGGTTGGAGCCTTCAGACGACACATGAGAAGCTTACACGATATACCATATGAACCAGAGGATATATACGATCCCTTGCGAGATGCTTGGAACGGTGGACCCATTTGCAGTCATTGTTCACACTCCTTTGTAGATTTTTACCGGTTGAGAGATCACATCAATAGACGTGTTTGCACCTCTTTCAACCCGGCACAGGAGTCGATCACCCCGATCGTGGCGAGACCTGACCTGAAGATGCATTGGCGTCATAAGTCGATCCCTGGTTTGCTGCTTAACCAAGCCCTGGTCGGTGAGCTGTCCCACCATTGTGCTTTTTGTCACTGTCAGATAGCTGCAAGATCAATTCATAAGCACTACACTGATCAGCGTCCCCAGTTGATTGCATTTGCAGCACAGTACCAAGCCCATGTCCTTAGCCTTGCCAATATTGGAAGTGGAAGAGGACGATCTAGCTTTTGTGACAAGGAATGCCGGAACGTTCGAAGTCATGAATGTGGGGTCCTGTTCCAGCTGGCTGCCATGCTGGGACACACGTTTCAACCAGAGTTCTTTCCTGTTATGCCGGTCATGATGAAGGCCTCCAGGAGTGACAATATGAGCACCGCATCCCAGGCAAGATCGATTGCTGCAGACCCGTCACAGCCACCGCCAGGTGACCTTCACGATTTTCCAGAGGCAACTTCAGGGTGCACAGCCGTCAATCCGAGATTCGCAGACAATTGAAGTCCCATCCATGCCGAAACCCACCATCTTTGTTTGCCAGTACTGTCATAGTAGCTTCCTGACCTCGACTGGACTTGAGAAGCATATGCAATCCCATGACCATGATGCCGCCATGGAAGATCCGGAGTTGGTTCGTGCATCCAAAATGCCACGTCTAGACACGGCTCAAGCAGTCTTGCAACGTCAGCCAGCTGACATTCCCACACCGCCGAAAACGTTCACTTGCCCACTTTGTCAAGCCAGAATTGGTAGGAAGGGCTTGGCAGGACACTTGAGGAATGCACACCAAGTTGACAAACCCGAGTTTTCAGCTTTCGCCCTAGTCGGGATATGATGCCTGGACGATTAGGTTGTGTTCATTGCCTTAACTGCTTCACGACTGAGGCTGCATTGAAACTGCACTACCAACGTGCCACGTGCCCAGCATTGCTGATTGAATGGGTCAAAGACTTGTATTTTGGACCAATCACACCTGTGACCACCTCCATCCTGACCTCCAATGAGACAGCACCACATTAGATTGATCTTCCACGACCTGAGCACCCCCTGTTAGCCGCCAGCAGGTTCGACCGTCAATTGGACAGATTCATTTGGACTGCACATCCCCGAACATGCACCGGCCTGGCATTCTTCCTTGACCCGTGATTTGTGTGTCAGTTCGATCAATGACCAGTCACGCCTTCCCCTGACAATGAGCCTCACGTTTGGCCCAGAACATCGCATGAGTTGGTTCGTGCATTTCAACCCGTGGCTTGCACACTTCTGTACACTTCCGCAGGTTCAGATCGAATATGCACTGCCGCTTCGGCTACTCCATGTTTGTACTCGAGTGCGTCCCATCTTTTGGGCGTGGACCTCAGCCGAACCTGCACCTTTTCAGATTGACCGCGTCCAAGTCTTTGATTAAGCTTGGGACTTCAACTTCAGTTGTTGCAGACATGTCTCTTTGAACTTGAGCACGTCCTGGCCCAAGACTGGTTCCAGTGGTGTTTGCATCAGGGCCTGACAGATGGACCGTGTGAAAGAAGAGGATCAATCTTTTGCAGATCTGATGGAAGTATGTTCCTCATACTTCAAACGACCGCGACCCAACGAGGAGGAACCCTCATCAGAACCACGGCGCTTCCGCCCAGGGCGGAGGAAGTCCTCGCACTTATCGGGTTCGGGCTCGGTCGACGACTCGTCTCTCCTGACCATGTTAGCCAAATTGACTTTGAGACAGGAGGACCAGCTGAACCAATTGAACTTGGATCGCACCTTCCTTCTGTTCATCCAGGCTGGCAAGAGTTCGATCCTCCCGCAAATGCTGCAATTGTCGAAGACATGGCATGGCCAAAGGGAGCAGGGCACCGTGGACCGACCCCTCCGCCAGCTGATGTTCCAGTCGGTTTTCGAAGAGCTTGCGAGCCGGGCGGCCCAACTCCCGCTTGGGTCAAACGACCACGAACTGATCCTGGCCCTTCGAGCAAAGCAGATCTTGACCCCAACGAATGCCTGGAATTATCTTCATTGGGGGATTATCAGGAAAAGACTTTGAAGTCTTCGTCCCGGGAACCGATATCCTCAGCCGAAGCATCCAAGATGATCGAACGCATCCATCAGATAGCTGGCCAGCCGGAACTGATCCACAGGTTCTCTGCCCTCAAGCCGATGCAGTCCGACCAAATGGGTCCGAACTCCAATGTAGTCATCCCATGGAGACTCGACATCTCCCTTCGCAGCTCAGCCTCTCAGGAATTGTTCGACCTCCTCACGAAGCTCACGAACAACGGACTGACGCAATTGATTGCAGTCCGGCTGAGGCCTTCGACCTTGCAGAGGTCCCTGCTGGCGCAGGCGGTGGCCCGGACCCTCAAACGATCAGGACCTCATTGCTTGAGCTGTGCCTTGGTAATGATGCCATTGATTGCTTCATGAAAACTATTCTGATAGTTGAACTTTGGGCCTGTTGTATGGACAACACCTTTTCTTGGGGGTTGACCGGCACTTGGAAGCAACCGCTTCAGCGGATGCTGACCCGTGGGCCCCACACGCAGTGGCTCACGGATTCGGACTGTCTGGGATCGTTGTTTGATGGTTGGTTTGCTACACACACCAGGGGTTCTCAGCATGATGCGGCTGAATTTTTGGGATGGCTACGGCTGACCCTGCACAGAGTCCACTATGATGACGTGCTGCAGGCTCCTCGATGGGAGGCCCGTTTCGACACCACCGTCGAGGATAGGGGAATGACCTGCTCGCCGATTGTCATGCGAGATGAAAAGCCCGCAGGTTGCACACTTCAGGAGCTTGTACGCATGTGGCACAACCAAGCCCCCCTATTGCCTAGGATTTGTTGGCTCCGCAACCACCGTTTGCTTGCAGATCAACCGTTTTCCAGCGCTTGGCATTCGATCTAAGACCATGATCAGCTGGAATAGGCAACATGTTATGCTTCCATGTTTCATGCATGCCTCTGGCCGTACGGTCAATTGGATTGAGTATCAGGTAGTTGCAGCTGCATTGCATCGAGGCCAAGAGCCACATTGTGGTCACTACCAATGCATCCTCCGCACCGGTGGCAGCAGATTCCTGACTGATGACGACAGAGTCCCGATAGCTGTCCCGCACCTTCAGGAGATGGAACAAGACATATATCTAGTTTGGTTGACACGTGCCGCCGACTTGACAGTTGCTTACCGCACAGTGGTCGAAAGACCCAATCCTTTCGTGCCACTTTACTCGAGCAGATGATGCACTTTTGCCGCCTGGGCTCGTTGTCCGCCGAGACAGCCGATCGAAGCTTCGATTGCACGCCCAACACGGGCGGATTCGCTCCGCCGGTCGTGAATGAATTATATTAGATTTTGAATCGGTTTAATTTAACTAATATGATTATAAATTTATCTATATATTTATTTAAATCGATATTATTATTTATATATATATATTGATATAACTAATTTTATTCTAAATAAATAAAATTAGAATATAACAATACTACTAAATATATTTAATTTTACGATATTTATATCTATTTTTTGTTAAAAATAATTTATGTTATAATGATTATTTTCGCTCCGGAGACTGGTCAAGTTACCCGGCCGGCACAAATGGAGAGGAATCTACGCGGAAGAAAACGCCTTCGCCATCTGCCCAGGGATGCGATGGCCGCCCTGGTTGCATATGATCCCAGACACGGGGCATGTATCTGGCCAAGCCTGAAGGGATTCTCCCCTACTCGAGCCAAGGTCCCAGTTTGGGCATTGCGGAGCTCTCATCTACAGGATTGTCACATGTGACCACATCCATTATGTGCCTGGGTACGAGCCTTAGCTCCGGTCCAGGGCAGGCGAGTTGAAAAATAGTTGGGGTAGTGCCTCACAGCCCAGGGTAGCAATTTGCAAGTTGTGAGCATGGCAGACGCTATGCCCAGTTTTAGCCTGCAAGGTAGTAAGGAAAGTTTGTCGGCACTGCCTCTTACGCTCACCACCCTGGCGGGTGAAGATATTCACATTGCTATCGACCCGCACGAGCACGACAAAGGGCAGCTCAAAGGGGAAGCCAAAGCCATACGTGTGCCTTTTGGCAGGAATGACAAAATTCCACCTCAAGCTTTTTCCTTCCACACAGAAGTCCGTCATGTCCTAGTTGAGGCCGGCATCCGGATCGTAGGGGAACCTGCTTGGAGGAGCTGTCAGCGACTGCAAGTAGTCCACTTACCGGACACTGTTGTCAGCCTGAGGCACGGAGCATTTCGCAGGTGCTGTGTCCTGCGTGCGGTGACGGCCCCTGGATGCAAACAATTCGGCATTAAGGTTTTTGAGGCGTGTTGCTCACTAACCCAAATTGGAACGACTCAACACCCTGACAATCTATTAGCCCCCCAAGCGCAGTTTCGGCCTCGAGCTTTTGAAAAGTGTACGGCCCTGCGTCACCTTAACATGGACAAGGCAGAGCATGACCCGCACACCCGAACAGATGCTTGCCTGAATGTTGTTTCTTGGAAGCAGGAATTGTCTCACTTTCCCTGCCGCCAGACTTTAATTGGGTAGGACCGGCTGCCTGTGCGCGTTGCCAGCAGTTGCAGATCGTTGACTTGTCCCGAACGGGCATCATCGAAATATTGGGCTCGACCTTTGCACACTGCTTGCAATTGCAACAGCTCAGGCTTTCCCAAAACTTGCGAACCATAGAGCAAGAAGCTTTCCTCCAGTGTGCCTCGCTACAGGAGGTTGGCATTCCGCCATCCCTGCTTTACATTGCGAGGCGTGCTTTTGCAGGTTGCACGCAACTTCGCGTATTTCGTAAAATGGGGAAAAGCAAGACTTGGCGAGGAACGTATGCCCGGATCAACGCTATTGACAAATGTGAGCAACTAGACAAGTCCACGTGGCTTCGCTTCTTGCCGCCAAATGCCAAAGATCAGTGGAGAGAAGATTTTAAAGAAGCGATACCCAAGGACTTAGAATGCCCAATCACAAAGGGTTGGAGTGATTCCTCTCTCCCACTCCGTGAATGCTTGCCAGTCGACTCGAAGTCCAAACAGAGTCACTACTCCGCCTTCCTCACCCACGATTTTGTGAGCCTACCGGGATGAGAGCCTTGGCTCCTCGTCCCTGGCAGGCGGGTGGTAGCGAATGGGTCTTCAATTTCACCGGTCTCACACGGGCCTTGCATGTGACAGGATGGTGTCTCTTCGAGGGCACCAGCTCATGGATGGATGATTCACCCCTCCTTGGCACAATTTTGAGAGCCAAGGGGTGCAAAGACGACCTCTCTTGTGGGAGGGAACGCAGCGCCTTCGTCAACAGGCCTTTCGTTTGCTTTGCCTCCTCCGCCAGACTCAAGATCTGCCTCTCACTTCGTTCGTGCAATCAGTTGTGTGGTTGTACTGCGAAAAGGGATTTTTCCATGGCTAGCCTGGCACTGCAACAACTGACTTCCTTTGGCAAGAATCAATACTGCTGACAGTCATGATGAGCCCCTGGCTAAAAGCTGCTATACCCTGACTGCCACTCGATGCAGTGGCCATGTGGTCACGTCTTGATGATAGGACGAAGCCACCTTTGATTGGCTTCGCTTGCTCTTCGCTCTCGCACAGATTCACTTGGCAGACTTCGTAGCGAATTCAGGCCCTTAGATAGTTTTCAGCCAACTTTCTCACTTGTCTCACCTCCGTACAGAGGAAACGCTGTCAGCTATGATGGGGAATCGGCCTCTGGCCTTTGGTGGTTTTGGTTGTGTTTTTGGTTTGTTGTTTTGTTTGGTTCTGGTTTGGGTGCTTTCTTGTGTTTTATTCCCCATCATCATGTTGTGTTTCCTTTCCTTTCAACGATGACCTGGGCACACCGCCCACATGGCGTCCGTACTCGTGGAAAAATATATTATAATGATTAGTTTTATAACATTTCGTAATTTTACAAAATATATATTTTTTAATGGAATTTGAAATTAGTTTTAAGGCTAAGGAATTGCTTTTGGGGGGAATGTATGGATGGGATGCAATTGATATTAATCTATTTATTATGTATTTTAGTTGTTTATTAATTATTTATTGTACTTTTGGATTTTAAATTATATAGAATAATTATATATTAAATTGATGAATATATATTTTAAAAGATAATATATAAGATATAATGATGATGGAATGATATATCGTATATAGTTCGATGGATATAATATAAATAAGATAATAAAATATATTATATATGTAATAATATTTATTTGAAATCGATTTATGCTAATCATTTTCGAATTAGGAGGATATTTGAATATTTAATATAATAGGAATGATATGTGTTATTTGATTTATGCATAATGGAAAAAGGAAGATTTTGATATTTTTATGGAATTTGTTAAAGCTTGGGATTTGGAATTCGGATATCTTATCGTAATTGATTATATCCGATTATATATCATCCGACGATACATTATTTCTTGATTTACAAGATATTTATTAGGGAATTCGATATCTTTATCTCCACCAATGGCAAGAATATTCGAAATACCGATCAAATTCCTTATGCATTTCGATGAAATCAACGGTGATTCTGACTTCCGCCAGATATTTGCCAAATTATCTCTTAGGCAAAAGGACATATTGAATTAGATATCTTTCGATCCCAATTTCCTAATATTCATCCAGATAGACAAAGGAATCATCCTTCCAATCATGATCCTGGCCTCAAACAATATGTTCTCACAAAGGAAACATGTCAAAATATATTTATTTATTTGTTTTTTAAATATATATAATTCTTGAATACAGGGGGGGAATTCATGCAATGTGCCGCCAAATTACATCTCCAACACAAAGACGACGTATTAGAAGACGATTAATACAAGAAACAAACATTAATGGAAAGAAATATCTAGAATTTTCTTTCCCAAAATTGCCAATTAAGAACCATTATCTTGCGAAAAATTCAATTGTAATATTAAAATATTTCTTTATTAATTCCAACTTATTCATTATATATATATATTATTTTTATATATTATATTCAATTATTTTTCAATATTTGATAATTTTCATATTATGTATTTAAACATAATTTGCATCATCATTATTATGTTCATTAATATATATTAATCTTACAAATGTATTATTTATATAATCGCAATATATCCTACCAAAATTTAAATATCTAGAAATTAAATATCAATTCATCCTAAATCAAAATCATAAATATAAATTCTTAAAAACATTACAATATCTTTCTTTCAATTACGCCAAGAGCGGGTTGCTTGTGACTTGTTTAATTAAGTGCATAGGGCCCGTTAGAAGTTAGCTGGAAGAGATGGAAGAACGGGCCCGTTAGAAGTTAGATAGGGTCCGCTATCCTTCATAACATCCTCATCAATTCCAAATTCCATTTTAGGAATAAAAAAATAGAATGAATACATAATATTTCTCAAAAAACAAATGATAAAAAATGTCTTATTTATCATTAAATGTCATCAAATAACAATATATATACATAATTATATTAATTGTTAGTTGTATAATTCATTCCAAATGTAATATATATATTTTTATTTAGTTAGATTATATATTTATCTATTCATGTTCATTCATTTCCACTCTGATTCTATCAGGCCCGTGTTGGGCTGCACAGCTAAGTTGCGGATGCTTCTAGAGCGTCAAATAGCCACGGTTACGGTGTTAGATATATCAAAATTTGATGAATCAAAAAATCGAAAGGCCAAAGACCGGCATGGCAAAATCATATCAGGGCGTGCTCTATTATTTTCGAGTCCCAGGCCAGATGTGCCATCCTTTTTCAGGAAAAGGCCATAGCCAAAAAATTTGACAGATTCGTCATTGGCTCAATTGGACGTCTCCAATATAAATTCAATGTATCATTGGACACCAACCAGAACAAGGGTATCAATCAAAGGACACAGGACGGCAATTCGATCATCAACAATCACCCAAATATTATCCGAACTCACATACATTGGTAGTGTCCTACACAAGGCTCCGTACCGAAGTGGCACAAGATCGAGGCCACTCGATATAGGCTTTCCACTGGACCGTTGTGCCTGAATTGGCGACGAAGATAGATATGAACACCTTAGCCCGTGCGAAATCAACAATTGCATTATTCTTGGCATTCAAATCAGGAAATCTTTCGAATTGCAGGAGGATGTACGGCAGGCATTCATAAATGGGATTGTCGCGCATTTATCAAGAATTGAAAACTACCCCTATTTTCTGCCGACAAACATAAAAGGATGGTAATAATTCCATTATCCTCAATGCTATTGATAAATCTGCTTTGCCACCCCTTTGCAAATGATGCCATATATAATTATTAAATATTTGTATTCGTGACCATCCCACAAATTCCACAACATTTCCCCTAGCGTCGCCCCGAAATCAACTATCGAATAAATTGCCAAAAGAATCGCCAATACCAAAATGTAAAAATATTGCAGAAAATCACAGAAAATCAATATATATATACCAGCTCAACCGTATCAACCCGAAATTGTACATTTTTTTTAAAAAAAATTGTCTTTTTGATTTTGGTATAACAATTCTTTTCTGGAACACGTATTAGAAAAAAGGACATATATTGCGTAATAGCATAATAGCATATAATACATGCAATATAGATTGAGATCATATTATGCATGCAATTAATATAGATCATATCATGCAATAATAAATACATGCAGTTTTGGGCTCAAAATGAATTTGAACTGGACCTGCGACATGCAGTACCTGCAGTGTGGCTGGCATGTTTATAGGACGGGCGCTGGCAGCACATGATCGTCAACATGACCATATGATATATTATGTTTGAGATTTCTTTTGGCCCAAGTAGACTTTGAACTGAGAACGTCATGGCGGTGCAGGGGGTGTGCACTGATCTTGAGGGCTTGGCAGCCTTGTGGGATGGCTGTACCCAGGTCCGCGCGAGGATCAGGGAGTTTCGCCAGATGTGCTTGGAGAAGCCTGCAGCAGATGATGAGAAGCCTTCTGCTGGAGATGTGGGCAGAACAGTGGCCAATCTGAAGTTCAACAGCTGCGTGATTGAGCCATTGGTACCTTGATTGTATATAATAGTTTTATGCCATGTGGCCGGTAATTATATTTTAGCTGGTGCGCTTTTCACATTCAAGGCAAAAATCATGGTCGAGAAAGGTGCCTCGCAGTTGATTCCTTGCATCATGGCTCTGCTAGCTGAAGTGAAAAAGGTGCATGAGGACAATGGGAGCTTCATGTCCAAGAAAGATCTCAAGGATCAGGCATGGACTGTGCGCTACCTCTTTGGGGTCTTGAAGCGGCTCACATACAAAGATGCACCTCCAGCAGAGTCTTAAGCCGCACATGCATGCATGGAAAATAAATTAACATGATATATAGAAGATGTGAATTTATAATCATGAAAAACAATAAGTGCACTTATTGCATTTGCCATGAGGATACTACGCTGCTGAAGCTGCTGCAGAGTTTTGGTGTAGACACGGTGGTTTGGGTCAAGTCTTCGCCGCCAACTTCAACAGCCAGTCCAGCTCCAAGTTCTCAGCTCTCTTCAACGGCTTCCAAAGAGTCGGTTGCCTGGCATCATATGCATGGCATGGTCACTGTCATACAGATGCATGGATATCGACATTATATGCCATGGGTCATATCATGCATGCATGGTCATATGCCATGGATAATACATGCATAACTATATGACCATAATTGTGGTGTTTTATCAAAATAATCATTGATATATGTTACAACCCAGGTTGAGAGCCTACCATCCTGCCCAGCGTCCGGGGGCGTGGCAGCAAGCTCTGTGGGCATGGAGGAGCCGCAGATGAAGAAGGAACCGGCACCGCTCATGGCCTTAGCACTGCGGCGGCAGCACTTGGCAGAGATGCATCCTGCCCAAAATATATGTCACGCACGCATGCATTAATCAGCAAGACTTCATGCACAATAACTGTTGTAATATTGGACCATTGTTCATGCCCCTTCATGTCAGGTTGAGAGCTTTGAAACTTGAGCGAAAGAAGGAGATAGAAGCTGGCCGCTTGCATGCTATAGTTTGTAAGGTTGTGCTTGAATATAGTGTGAGTTATCATGCATGCTCAAATATATTTATATATATCTGACTTCATGAGGTGGAGTGGACAATGTGCAAACTCTACCAATGGACGTGGATGTGGTCGCAGCTGCTGAGAAGCTCATGGCCCCAGACGGGGAGAAAGGATTTGTTGCAGTTTCTGCCGAAGGTCCTGCGCAGGCTGCTTTGGGGCAAGTTGTGAAGACCCAGGCTGCACTGGCCCCTACAGATGAGCAGCTGGTGAAAGAAGACCTGGATGAGAGCATCGGCAACAGCCTCCATCCTCGCCAGTTGGACCATGAGTTTTCCACGGTTGATGAAAAGCTGCTGCTACAGGATCTTGTTGCTCCAGTTGCGCAGGAATCTGCAACCTGGAATCAATTAATGTTTGCAAGCATTCATTTGATTTTTTTAGCATATACACATGCATCGATCCAATGCGCAATATTTTTGATTGAGGTCCTAATTCTGCGGCGCATGAGCTTGAGAAAGGAGCCTCTGAGGTTGAGGGAGAGGATCTTCGGCGCGAGCAATTGAAAATGCGATCCAATGAAAAAGCAAAGGCTGAAGAAGAGAGGGAGAAAAAGAAACAAGAGAAGGCAAGCAAGCCGAAGTCAGCTCCCAAACCTCGAGGCAGACCAAGGAAGGCTCTGGAAGATGACGGTGCAGAAGGCAGCTGTCCAGGAGGTGCATCCAAGAGGCAGAGGAGGGCACCAAAAAAGAAGGAGGAGCAGCCGGAGCAGCAAACAGAAAACCCAGACCCGGTGGATGACGCAGTTTTGGCGGAGTGTTTCAACGCAATGCGCCGGTTCGAGAGTGCAAAGTATGACAGGTTCAGCGATACACTTCACCTTCATGAGTTCCAGAGTGTCAAGCCTGTGCCATACTGGGATCGCAACGATGTTGGTTTGAAGGTGCCCATTGATGCTTCCGGAAAGTATGGACAACGTTGCTAGGTCTGAAATTATAGACAATGTTTTTGTCATGTACGTCGACTTCAATAACGGGTGATATTATTTTACTTGAGTTTTCTATATAATACTGCAGGCTTCTACTTCAGCCACAAGACCACCATTGCTGTGAACATCATTGTGGCCCACAAGGTTGCGGAAAAGCTTGAAGCCTTGTATTCATGCACTTGGCCTGCAATATATGATATGGATAATATGATTTGCAGTGTGCCCTAATAATTGCTATAGACATTTGTGGCAGCCAAGGCACTCCTGTGGAATCGGCAGCGACTGTGTATCTTCTCCCGGAAATCCAGGAGTATACCCGGCTGATGCATAGCACAGCTGCGGCTGCCATCAGGAGTTTTAAGAGCACCTGAAGTGTGCTGGGAAGAAGAGCGGAAAGAGCAAAAATGCATGAGAGCTTTTGAGCTTATACTCCCATGACATGAAAATAGACATGTTTTATGCATGCATGCGAGCTATAAGGTTGAAATATACTCTACAATAAGGATTGCACGATATTATCCATGCTTTATTCACTATTCATGATCGCACGATATTTATATCCATGTGTTATTCATTATTCATGGCATGCGTACAATCTTTGTCAACATGCATTGTATATAGCGCGTGGCGTGCCTCATAATCTACCATGTCAACATTATGATATTCAATTCTATTGCGTGGCAGGTGCATGGCGTGCTGCTGCTGCTGCGCACTGCTGCTTTGGGCGTTGCTCGCATTTGAGGCTCGGCCTGCCAAAGATGGGAACAGAACCTTGGACTCAAAAGTTGAACAATGAGAGCACACGTTTCATACCCTGTCATCTGATAATGATAAAAGACCTGAAAGGCATGTCATGAAGAAGACATACAAATAGTGTTCATAAGGCATGTCACGCAGAATGCATACAATAATAGACCTGACAGTGTTCATGAGAATGCACGTCTGTTGTGTGTGCATGTGACTTGCAGCGCTTCTCCAACTCAGCAGCAGGGAGGGCTCAAGCTAAGATGGAGCTTTCTGCTGGAAGTGAACGTGGAGGAGGAGACTCGGCAGCACATGAACAAGATAGGTTGATGCGCCTAACAGATGCTGTATATCGTTAATGCATCTAATGTATAATACGCAGTACTGCATTTGAACTTGCTTCTGCAGGAGAGGCTGACATTAGCCCGCGGGTGAGCATCAATCCTCCGCCACCACCGGCACCACCGCCGGCAATAGCGCCGGCTCCGAAACCGCGGCCGCAACAGGGCCAGTGGCTGCAGTGCTGGCTCTTCATCCCGGAGTCGGCAGGTGCGCAGCAGCCTCCAAGGCGGGCCCCTCGAGTTGTTCCACCACGGCGGGTGGCAGAGGCATATGAAGACGTCGAGGAAGAGGAGATTGAGGAGCCGACGCCCA
>CAXAMN010010868.1:201612-213460 GCA_963970005.1 Durusdinium trenchii | reverse complement strand
AACTGTGTGACACCACGCCAGGCTCCCGTGCCTGGATGCCATGGTAGTGTAACGACACAATTGGCACCTCTAAGAGTGGGTTCCCCGAGCCCAAGGCTGCAGCGGCAAACCTTCGCGGAGAAATCCAAACCCCAACACGACGTCGTCAGGTCAAAACATGTCAAAACCAGAAAGCTGAAAACCAGTCACTTCGTTTGGAGACGGAAGACCCGGGATTGGCCTATCCCGCCCTTCTTTTCGAAGAAAGAACGGACTTCACTCGAGGACCCGCTGGGTGTGATCTCCTCGACCTGACAGGCGGATATGACACGGTCAGGCCGCGTGTATCTCCTCGTGTCATCATTTCAGTGAAAACCTATTTATATAGGTAAGGAAGCCTTCTTCAAGTGTGATGACACCGTGTTGAGAATGGTATGTTCAGATAGATTCAGATAGAAGCTTTGGTTGTCCCAGAGAGAAAACTCGGGACTTACTAATTTTCACAACATGTCACCATCACCGGTCTGTTTCATCGTCGAGGGCAACAGCTCAAAATCAGTGTTGTAGTTTTCCAGCGGAACAATCGTCAGCTCCCTTTTGCTGGCCCATTGCCCTGGAAGACCTTCAAAAACCTGATGATGATGCTGACAGCACCCGCAGTCACGAAGATCACTTTCAATTTGTGTCGGGGGTACATGCAATATCATGCAATCACGTCCAAGAGAGACATCTTTCTCTAAAGATCTCAACAGAAGTCCCACACGGTGAACCTCGTCACGTCACCCCTCCCGCCAGCGGTCGCGCTGAAAACACGTCGCTCGGCACTGCAAAAAAAGTATTTTTCTGCCCGGCTTTGGCTTCAAGTCGTAGACCTCCAGGGAGGCCGGTTTGCGATTAGTCAGTCAAGAAGGGATAGTACTCTTGAAGGAAACACCTTCCTATGTCAGGGGTGGCCTATCCCATAGCATATCTTCTATGTCAGATGCTTTTCAGGCCGTAAACTGCAGGACTATGCCACCAGATCACATTGTGCAGAAGGTCTCATGCGAAAGTTTGGGACGCGCGCCCCCAGAAATGGATGGAAATGACTCTGGGCTGGAACAGCAAATTCGCTCGCAAAAGCACCCTGCTCACCTATATATATATATATATGTAATATATATATATACGAAATTGAAATCTATAGTCTTTCTCTGTAAAAGGGGGCCTGATTCGGGGGATCACATGGGAATGAAAAAGGGCACCACTCCGACAGCTGCAGACTCCATCCACCACTCCGATATATAGTAGGAACCCTGTGAAGGATCTGTTGATCGAGCCTCGAAGTAGGGCATCAAAAAGAGCCGCCCTGGCATTGACAGCGAGCGAGCGAGAGAGAGAGAGAGAGAGAGAAACTCGGCACAAAGGACAGCTCGCATGTTGCACTCCGGTCACATGAGCAGGTGCATGAACTTGGCTCAATCTGGATCAAGACGTGAAACAGAGCAACTGAAAGGGAGACTCCCATAATGTGCAGGGAACCCGGAACCAGCCAATCCTACTCAATCCGCCGGTGAATGGCCACACATGGCTCCACCCGCCCGTCCATGGCGGTCCTTGGTGACACGTTGAACCTCTGCTCACAATCCCAGACTACCGCTGTTCCTGGGCCCAAACGCATGAGTCGAAGACCGTTTGAAGCCCAGAAGACTCTGAGTAGGGGCACCACCTCCATGAGTCAAGAGAGCCTTGCAAAGTGGTTGTTGATTGAGTGGTTGTTGATTGTTCTTGGATGAGAAGTAGTTGTTACTGTTTTGGGGGTTCAGAGCTCAGCTGGAAACCAAGGTGCCGGCCGTTCCAACAAAAGCACTTACACTTACACCTACACCCTGGAAGATTCACATGGAGGAACACAACTTCAAGTGACGTCCCGCGACCTGCGGTACGAATGGTTGGTTGAGTGATCCCACTCTATCTTGTAAGATCTTGTATAAGCATGTATAAGCTATGCTCGTTGTTGCATCATGAATGATGCCTTCATAGGATGGCCTTCCCTGTATGCACGAAAACGAGTTGGGCTGTCAGCCCATCCTTTCGAGCGCCCAGTGAGCATATAGCCCGTCGTTTCACTATCATCCACTTGGCACCAAGTGGGTTGGCCTCAAGCGCACTGACCTTTGCAAATTCAGTTTGGCCCGCGGGCTCTTCCGAACTGGCAAAGAGGTCTCCGTGTTCTGCTGCCCCACACCCGGCCAGCGGTGTGGCAAGCGCTCGTCAGATCAGATCTGGTGCCAGAGCTCTTGTTGGGTAGGGTTGAGCTTATTCACCTACAAAAAGGCAGCCATGCTAGGTCGGAGCACACCGTGCCCTCGGAGAAGCCTCCCGCTTTGGTGGGATCCTACCACTACTATGCGATGTTCAAAGGTGTGAGCGCATGGTAAGAGGGATTTGTACACCCGGGAAGAGACCCATATGAAACCTGAACATGGACCTTTGGAAGGCTATTTTTCTCTATAACCCCGTGGTTTTCAGGTCCAGACGTAGACGTGGAAGTATGCCAAGCGTCTTTAGATGCAAACCATCTCGCTCAACCGTTACCGGCCACCAACCCACCGACCCGCCCACCCCATCACCCGTCTGGGTCAAAGCACAGCGCGCCCGCCGTGCTGTCCAAATCCCAGGAGCCCTGGCGAAGAAGGATTCTTCTGGAAAAATCTTGGCACCCCACTCACATACACACACCAAATCCAATCGACTGCACGCGAGTTCGGCACCGACCCAGAAGATCTAATGATGTTTGCACCCTTGACGTCTCAAAACTCACTTGCGCATGCAGTGACTCACACAGCGACAAACGCACAGCGACAAACGCACAGGCCGGGGGGGGACCTCAGGTTTTTCGTGGCTCCTCGCGGCGGCTTTGAATGGTTCCTTCCTGCTCCAAAATTTGTCCTCGGTTGGCCCACCAAAGGTACCCTCCCTGAAACAATCATGGAAGTGGAATATAGCCTGTTCGTAGAGGAAAACGGTCTTCCAAGGGGCCATATTCCGCTGCCATATTTGTTGGATGGAGGTTTTGCTACATCAAAATTTGTGACTTCCTCCTGTACTAGTTACCCTTGCGTGGCTCACTAGAGGTGTGCTGTGTTGGAATGGTGCCTGCCTCTAAACTGTACCCTCAGATGGCCCACAACAGGTATGTTAGGTTGAAATAATGCTTTCCTCAAGCTTTTACACTCGAGTGGCTCACAAAAGGCATGCTGCATGCTACGTTGGAATAGCTCCTTCCTCCCTTAAACTTTACCCTCGGGCAGCTCGCAAAAGCCAGGCATGCTATATATGTGGAATGGCTCCTTCCTCCTCTAAACTCTACCCTCGGGTGGCTCACAAAAGGTATGCTACCTTGGAAGGACTCTTCCCTCCACCAAATTTGACCCTGAGCACAGAAGCAGAGAGTGCACTTGAAGATCCTGAAGACACAACATCCTTGGAGAACTGGGAGTGGTGTGATGTGCCAGCGCAGCCATTATTAAGGCTTCTAAGGCTTCCAAAATGCGCTTGTACAAGAGGGTCTGCGTGTAACCGCGTGTGCAACCGATGCGTTTTCCGCGTGTACATGCGAGTGCTACTGCACAAGTTGGTGGAGAGAACATCTTGAAAATGCCACTGCTACGATTTGCCTTGTTAACTGGACATTTGATGAAAAAAGAGCGAGTATAGCTCGGACTGATTCCAGGAAACTACTCGTAGCATGTCTACCTTCCAAATAAAAAGAAACCAGGACGCCAATCTGTGGAGCTGAACCTCGAGAACTCCGTCCCTGGTTTCTTTGCCATGACATGCTTGGACACCACGCTTGTGATCCGAGCAGTTCTGGGCTTTTCAGGCCACATTCTTGGCATACTCACGTATATCATGTACGATAGTGCAGTCCAGTCCCAGTTCCTCATGGCTTCCTACTCACTGTCCCCCCACCACCGAGCATCAACAGACCGACCCCTTCTGCGGTGCCTGCGGTCCCTGCCAGCCCTCGGGGAAGAGAGGGAAGAGCGGACCCTTCACCACCAGGTTGTGGTGAATCATTCCTGCCAGGTGGACACAGTCTCCATGGAGCGGTGATAAGGAAGGTCTGCCTTTTCTCGCCACTCCGTGCACCCTGTGAAGGTCTCAAACCGGGGACTCCGTGACTAGTCCCTCGTGTACTTTCGTGGGAGCCTTCGAAACCTAGCAGCTTTTTCATCTAGTATACATGTGCATAGATATACATGGAGAGAGATCCCACCTTGGTTGCTTCTCAAACATGGGGGTTCACCTTGGTCTCCATGGCGTCATGGGAACACCCAGGAGAAAGACACGCCAACAAAGTGAGAATCTCAGCGCTTGAACCGCGCTCTCCCGCGCTTTCCGCCTGCGAAGGCCAGCATGGCCAAGCGACCGTTGTTGAGCTCCTGTCGCGTCCAACAAGGCACCAGCATGGTGAATGGTTCCGGACGCACAGCTTTGATCCTGTGTGAGAAGTGACGTCCCGTGGACCTGTCGGCCTCTAGGAGTCGGGCCACCACGAGGGTATATGATCACTCCGGCTAGGGAAGGCTCAATCCAAATGATATAATCTTTTGGGAGTTGCACTACTCACGGCGGCATCGTGTACTAATACATTCATTCATTACAGCAATCTGACGTATTGAGGCGTCCGAGTGACAAGCGAAAAACTGCTTGTCTGTTGCGAACATAAAAAATTAATCAGTGATCCTTTCCCCTGACATGGCCACCGAACCAAGGGTGGGAAGAACAAAAAAACTGCCAGCTGCCCAAAGCAAGAAGCATCTTCATTTTGTACTTCTGCACAAGCTGCGAGCTATCCAATGCATGCTTGCAATTTTTGAAGGTCAAAGCTGGACAAATTGGTTGTATGCGTTGCACTACGAAGGGTTGCTGGCCAAAGTGGCCCTACGATCCAAAACCAACCGCCGCGGCTGGTCGGGCATATGTGCTGGTGCTGTTTGTGGCACTTGCTCGTGCAGCATTTGCGGCTGTACTCAAAGGAAGTCCATTGGAGACTTGGGCAGCCTGCTCACCGAACTGGAACTTGTGGAAGGTGGTGGAAAGGCATTCTCACCAATGTGGGTCACAGAGTCTGGGATGGTCAAGTTCACCAAAGAGCTGCATTCTTGAAAGGCATTGTCACCGATGTGGGTCACAGAGTCTGGGATGGTCAAGCTCACCAAAGCCCTGCAACCCTCAAAGGCATTGTCACCAATGAACGTCACGGAGTCTGGAATGATCAATTTCACCAACGAGGTGCAATGTTGAAAGGCTTTGTGACCAATGCGAGTCACTGATCTTGGAATGGTCAAGATCACCAAAGAGCTGCAATTTTGAAAGGCGCCAGTGTCAAGTCGGGTCACCAGGGGTGGAATGGTCAATCTCACCAAAGATCTGCAACCCGAAAAGGCGAACAACCTGATGATGGTCTCTGAATTTGAGATGGTCATGTTCACCAAGGATGCGCAATTCTTAAATGCATGGGGCCCAGCACGACCCACGGTATCCGGGATGGTGAGGTTCAGCAACGAGCTGCAACCAGAAAACACACTACTCCCGATGGAAGTCACAGAATAGGGGATGATCACGCTCACCAAGGAGCTGCATCCGAAAAAGGTATGGTCGTTCAGGGTGGTCAAACAACCTGGGAGTTTGAAGTGCACCAACGAGCAGCAACCTGCAAAGGCATGCTTCCCTATGGCCGTCACCGAGTCCGGGATGGTCACGTCAACCAAAGAGGTGCAATTCTCAAATGCATACGATCCGATGAATGTCACAGAGTTTGGGATGGTCAAGTTCACCAAAGACGTACAACTTGCAAAGACACCTTCCACGATGCGAGTCATCGAGCTCGGGATACTCAAGGTCGCAAAAGAGCTACAGTGTGCAAAAGCGAAATCCCCAAGGTGCGTCACTTTTCTTGGGAGGGTCAAGTCCTTCAAAGAACTACAATTGACAAAGGCCTTAGACCGAATTTGGGTCACTGAGTCTGGTATGGTCAAGTTCACTAAAGAGTTGCAATTCTCAAAGGCTCTGGCACTAATGGTGGTCACTGAGCCTGGGATTCTCAATTCCGCCATGTTTTTGCAGTCTCGAAATGCACTGTGAGGAATTTCGGTCTCACCATCAGGGATTTCAATGACCAGCCAATCCTCCAAGTCAATTTCACTCTGAGTCCGGTTTATTGCAACTCTCCTGGAGCATCTCACAATGTTTGGCTTGAAAGAAACTTTCACCAGAACATCGTCCACATCCTCCACATCGTCCACAACCTTCTGATGATTGCCCATGAGCCGGTCACCGACCATAATCTCCACCCTGGTCGTGCGGCGAGTCCATTCGTCCCAGCTCGGCTGACCCTCTTTGATCTGCTGTTTCAGCTCTCGACCCGTCGTCTCTGGTGAAACGTCAAAGCCAACGATCTGGCCATTGACCTGTGCTGAAAGCCTCATCGCCGAACCGAACGCCAAAGGCACGGCCTGCTTCTACTTCTGGCTGCGGCTATCTGGACTCGGCAAAGTACAGCATTTCTTGGTTGGTGTTTTGTGTTGTCTTGTGTTGTCTTGTGTTGTCTTGTGTTGTCTTGTGTTGTCTAGTACATTTTTTGTGTTGTCTTGTGTTCTTTGTGATGTTTTGGATTTTTGGTTCGTGGTATCTCAATCTCGTGTTTCTGTGGTGTCTCGGCCATGTTTAAGCGGTATGTGGGTGATGTTTGTGTCAACCTCCAAGACTTCCATCTATCCACCTTCGCTTTCCTGGAACAATAACCACAATAAACCCGGCCTTAGCTGTCCTGGCACCACCATAGCAACAAAACCACGTGGCTTTCCTTTGCTTTCTCATGTCCGTTTTCACCTCTTCTCATGTCCGTCGTAACGTGATCAGACCGGATCTGCCGGATCGGGCCTCCGAGCTGGGCCCAGTGGTGCCCCCCGTCCGAGCAGGTGCGGCTGAGAAGACCGGACGATACGTAGCGCAAGAGCCAACAGCATGGTGCGACCGGGTGCGTTTGTGGTCCCTATGGATCCACACGTTTGAATGGAAAAAGCTGTGAGACTCGATGAGACTCGTATGTGCCTAACCCCACACGATCCCAAATTCATACAAAGACACGCGAGAAAGGGATCCTGAAGCTGGTAGATCCGTATCTTCCAATGTTTGGCCAAACCCATCCACACCTGAACCCTTCTGTTCCCACCAAAAGACACCAGCATTGTTCAGCGTTCTCCGTATATCATGACCAACTCCCCGGATCACAGATTCACCAGTCTCATCCCAAGCCGCATCCCAAGCCACCCTGTCGACTTCGTGCCTTGGTGGCCAGCTCGTCAGCCTTTTCCTTGTCCCCAGGCAAGAAGCGCTTCCCGAAGTTCCTCGGGCTGGTCCATCGGAGGGGGGTGGAACCACCTCGGAACCGCTGGTGGAAGCAGCGTGCTTGCCAAGGTGAGGTGCTTGGGATGGAACAGTCACTGGAAGGTTGATGCACTTCCAATCCGAACATTGGAGAGTTCCTTTTTGATGGCGTGGGACACACTGCTCCAGGCCTTCAACCAAAGCACGTGTGCTCCAGGCCTTCAACCAAATCCAAACCCTGCCGAGTTCATGAAACCCGAACGTCCTTCAGATGTGCCCCTTGGGCCCTCATGCTGAAATCTGAACACCCCGAGCCACTACCTCCTTCTTGGCAGACCTCCACCCTTGGCGGAACCATGGAAATGATAGGAATCAGAATGGAAATCTGTGGGGTCTTAAAGGTCATTAAAGGTCTAATCAAGCCCCAACTTTCCGTGTCAAGGTGTGGCCAATTCCAACCACTTTCATCTTGCATGTCCTCTTTCTCCAAGTGGCAAATCACCCGGTGCCCTCTTTGCGCCCTCGCCCTCGAACATGTCCAGCATTGTCAGCCTCAGGAGCAACCTCCAAGATAGTGGGTACCACTCAACCAATCCAAGGAGAAAGGCAACGGCTACCGGACAGGTATGAAGTCCAACCGAGGCAATCGAAACAAATCAAGCTCCAGCAGTCACGTACTGAGGTTTTGATGGAGAACAAGCAACCTGGAAGAATGTAAATGGAATACCGGCACGAGTCATGAATCCTGGATCGAACCCCGCGCAGACTTTTTCCTGTTCACATCAGACTCACACCACTCTCCACAAGCCTAGCCACTTGCCATCGTAGGAGGAGCTCTCGATGTATCCGGCGATGAAGATCAGCAACGCTGTGAGGTTGGGTGGCGCAGTGTAGATGGCCTTCAAGCGGTTGGGAGGCCCAACGACTGCTGACCCAATTGTGTTGCAGAAAAGCTTTAGATATCTTCACTCACATGGGAGCCCAGGCCCAGTTGATATTATATATATATTGTACATGTATATATTGTGTGTCGTTTCTTTTCGTAGATGTATTCATGTGTGTTCGTTCACCACGAAGACGGCGGTGATGAAAACATGGCGGCCGTGGGATGGCACAGGGGAGCTCTTATCATCCTTTATCAGGAGAGGTCCATCGACAGCTTCGTCGGTAGCAGCGGAGAGTCACTGGGGGTACCGTCACGGTGTTCCAAGAAAGAGAAATGGCTTTCTTGCATCTCGCATTGGTGGCATGGAGCAACAAACCAAAACTCCATTCAGGGAGACAGAATCTGCATGTACACAAGGAACTGGACACCGTCCCAAGAAAGCCTAAACCTCAAGAAAAGAGGAAAAACATGGTACAATAACAGTCTTCTCCTGGACCACCCAAAAGTCGTTGGAGATTCATCCAATTTGGTTTCCAAGTCAGTGTACCCACGCATTCATCTTTGGGGTTGCAAAAAGTGTTGGCCTGATTGATGTGGAAAACGCCTCACACTACGTGGGGTTCAGGCTTACTTCAGCAGTTAGTAAGTACTTTCACAAGAAGACAAGCAGTTGAGTGTGTGAATCTATATATATAATAGATATCAACGTGGAAATACGTCGCAACGCATCCCTTTCGGTCAATATATTGGAAAATGGCAGGAGAAAAAATAGCTTGCATGCCTGTCTCATATGCTGGCGGCGCCTGCAAGGCATCTGGCGTCTCAGGGCAGCCTGCAAGCGGAAAAAAAGACAAAGGTGCAACACGCCACTGAGCAGTCAAGTGCGCTGTGAAACAAACCATCCAAGATTCGGCTGCTGTATGTGTTGAGGGCTCTCACTAGATCTTGATTTTCAGCTGTGTGCGTGGATTTCCTCCAGCCAGCATAAGCAATAGGTGGGGTTGTGTGAGTTTCTCCAAACCAGTCTTTAGTTTTGCTTGTCTTTTGTGGTGTGAGAGACATGGGTTCGAGCGCATGTGTACTTTGCACAATGGCCAACTAAACCTGCTCTCTTGGGTCGCTTTCCGCAGGTTTCTGGTCATCAAGTTAAAGATCCATCGCGGCCACGAAAATCAAGTAGAAGTCAAGGACAAAGAAAGGACAAGACGGGATATGCCTCATACTAGTCCATGGTGATTTCTTCGCTGTCACATGGACACTAGGACTCCAACACAGTTCGTCTAGCAGAAATTGACATGAATTCCCAAAATTCATAGTTTGTTCAATAGATTCCCTCTTGGTTCGCATTTGGTTCGCATGTATGGCCGCCTGGGAAGTTCCAATACTGCTCGGCGACGAAGCCAATCGTCGCCTTGCGACTGGTGCACCCAAGCAGGTCAGGCGAACTCCTGATCCTTGAGTAAGCTAACACCAGGTCTATCATCCGACAATCTTGGAAGTTGACCAGGGTTCCTCGAAAAGCGACGTTCCCTTCGCAACTCTACAAACAGGGTGCTTTTCACTTTGATGCTTGTTGGAGGAAAGGTATCATCCCACTGACACTCTGAGCTACCCTCTTCGCAACGCAAATGGTTTTCCTCCGCTTATATAGTTAGGCCACCAACCCTCACCGAAAGCTAATCTTGAAATCCAATGAAATTCACACATTTTGAGCTTGCCATTGTAAGGTGATCGGAAGTGAAAATGACCTCAAACTTTCACGAGACTAAGATAATGTGCAACTTCATGAGCACGATCGAGCATTAAGGTGTAACGCAAAACCATGTTGAAAATGATGGTTATGTTTTTGAATAACGACCAGCAGTTATGACCAATGAGAGAAAAGTTGTGTGGAATTCTACAAAGGTACTGTATCTGTCTCAATACTTAGTTTGATCTTTATATATCTTTATATATATATTGATATGTGCAAGTTGGGATGTTCTAGAAGTCCTACGAAAATCAGGAGCCGTTTGGCCATCTGCAACATCATCAGGTCACTTCTCTAAACGTACCTCTCAAAAGTATAGAACCATGGTCCAAAACCTATGGTATGTGGTAAAGGACATCAACCAATTGCTTGAAGCTGATCACTTCGTCATGTCCCGCAAGAATGTGAGACATCTATCCGATCTAGCCCGGACCACTTTGGAGCAACGCTGCACCCAAAGACTCCGACTGCTCCCAAAACTGTTCCACTCCGTTGGCTGGGCGCTTCTCGTGGCTTCGACGAGGGAACGCGAGGGGTTCCAAACCGCGTCGCGGACCGCGTCGCGGAGGAAGCGTCGTGAGTGAACCCGCGCGTCGCGGGCCGTTCCACGCGGCCCAAGTCACCAACATGCAAACGCGCCCGTGCTTCAACTCGCTCTCGCGGAGCCACTTCACCTCGGAGATGGTCGTAGGAAAAGATGGAAAGACACATGAATAAGCGGATTCCCGGACGGTGGATTCCGGGTGGCCAGATTGGTCAGCTGGCGAAATATGCTCAAGACCTTGAAGGCAAGCTTCTCAGGATCAAGTTCATGGTCAAATACAAGGAAAAGAAACTTTGGCAGCCAAGCATCCTTCACAAAAAACTAGAAAGAAACAAGAACAGGATGCAGGAGCCGAGAGATTCAGCGATGTCTTAAGGCGTCGTCAATGATCAGGAGTGCCCGCCCCACATGAGACCTCCACGTCCCACCTCCGACCGGTGTCGGTTCGGTCAACGTCCCAGGCGCGTCGAAGGTGTCGGAGAAGCCCAGAGGGTCGAACTCCGCCTCGCCACCGACCAGGCCGCCCAGGTTCTGAGGCTTTGGCCTCGGACCGGTCGAGGTCGAGGAGAAACGAGGAAAGAAAAACACACGGTTCTGTCGGGACCACTCCTGAAGCCAGAGAAATCTCTGGGGGGGGATTGGGGGATGTTCAAATGGGGAACACAGAAAATGGTTTGACTCATGGACATGTTCCATTCTCTACTCGGAGTCTTATTGATTTGGCGACCCAGGCCATGTGCTTCATTGCCCAAACCAGCATTAGGGGGATCCACTGCGGCCCAAAAGGCAGGAACGGCATGCTCTTGCTGGTGGCTGCCTGACAGGCCTCACAGCATCTTGGAGTGGTGCCCAAAAAGGGCGGCCAATGGCGCCTTTTTCGGGAAGTGGAGGAGTTGCTTGGGCGCCTTTTTGCGCTTGGAGGGAGGGCAGCGGGTGTTTTTGGAGGGAGGCTCGAGGTTTTCAAGAGTTCGTCCCATCCGCAAGTTCCGCCCCATCCCAGAGACCGGACAAAACACAAGACAGAAACACCCATTGGGAAGTAAGTGGGACAGGTGTCCGAATTCATTCGACGGCAGTTTGGTTGATTCTTGCTTCTACCCGAAACCAACGAAGAAAGAGGTGCATGCTTGTTCACCAAGAATCTTCATCCTAGAGTCCCAGAATCCTCTTCGTCATGTTCAGGTCCAATTTGAGGAGAAAGTCGTTTGAGTTAAGTTGAAGACGCTTCTGACACTTCTTGCGCTTCCCACGATTCTCATACCATGCTCATACCATGCTCATACCATGCTCATACCATGCTCATACCATGCTC
>CAXAMN010010868.1:160753-201602 GCA_963970005.1 Durusdinium trenchii | reverse complement strand
CTCATACCATGCTCATACCATGCTCATACCATGCTCATACCATGCTCCACATGCTAACGAAGCCTGGAAGCCCACGGCCCCGAGGAAGACCAATCGTACAGTCTTACTAAACAAGCTCCTTTTCCGTCTCCTGACATTACACAGTACAAAAAATCTTCCTCCCTTTCCATGAAATCTTGTCCTTGGAGTGCAGGAAACGGTGACATTAGAGGCTGATGTTTTTGTTGAAGTCTGTATGCTGTCTACATATATATTTTTTTGTTTAAGCTGTATATATATATATATATGGATAGAAATATATATGAAGAAATTGCAATTGTTACCAAGGCGGATGAAACAAGTAGATACCATTCTGCTAGTTCGGAATTGCTGTGGCTGCAGCTCTGCAAACACTTTCGTAATGTTTTGATGGCCCAGCCCTCCACCGTTCTCACCCCGTTCCCATTGGGCGTACCACGGTGTTGCTGCGGGCCGAGAGTGCTGCTGCGCCACAGAAGGAGGACTTCGAGGAGATCTGAGTGGCACAGAGTGAACCGGAGACAGCGGTGGTGTAGCTGCTACGTCCGCTGTCGAATCGGCCCACGTGACTATCCTAGAACAATGACTCTTCAGGGTGACGAGTTGAGACTCCATGCCAGGAGACTTGGCGTTACATGTTCACAGCGCCTAGAGAGCGAGCGAGCGAGCGCTCCCTCCAGGGCTCTGATGTTCTGATCTACGCCCTGGAAGAGACCCACATGGAACCTCAAGACCACTCGGACCACTCGTCTTCCCAAGGTCCACATCAGGTTGCATGTGCGTCTCTTTGGACCAAGCATGTTTGGTTTCGAAGCACCCGACCCAGCAGGCTGGGACCGGGTCGTGAAGTTGCATCAACTGGCGTGCAAAGAAAGAGGTAGCTTCAAAAGTACACGGCCAGTTGATGAAACAGTACGCAGTTTCTGTTGTCCTTCATTCATTCATCCCAAGATCCTCCTTCATTTTGTCATACCAGGAAATGTCTCATCCTTGACACGGCCACTGCTCGTGCGCGCTTCAGGTCACTGCCCGCGGCTGCCCGCCGTGACACTGGGCGCCGGGACCGTCTTAGACGGCGAGGACACCGCGTTCACCACAGCGTTGAAGAAGGGCCACTTCTCCTGAAGAGGCATAGGGCGGCAGAGGTGAGTTCGTCCTTCCGTGGGAAAGTCGTGTCTCTTTGACTGAAGAAACCTGCTTTTTCATTACTGGCAAAAAGTGGGATGTGAAACACACAGAGCTTGGTGTTCTTCGAAAATGAGACACTCCATGTACACTCCATGTTGCCAATGAGCTACATGGAGCAACATGAGCTACAAAATGAGCTACAGCTACAACCGATCGATGCCCGAGCGACACCCCACTTCTATGACTACGATCTGTTTCCTGCCGGTTTGAAGTTGCTCCATCTTTGAGCGATCACTTCGAGCTCTCAAGATCTGCAAGACCGAATGCCCGATCCGATGCTTTTGGCCATATCCACTGCATGGCGTGGGCTTGAAATCCGCTGGCAGATGATATTTTGGTTGCCCATCTCAGCCTGTGTCAGAGGGTCGACCATTAAAAGAAACATGCCTCTGCATCACCCAGCGACATGTTCCACAACCACAGCAGCAAACGAATGTTCTTCGGCATCGAGAGTGAAGAGCTTGAAGAGTTTGACTCCAAGAATGCCAGGATCCAAGATCTTGATTCTTTGGAAACTGAAAAGAATGGGCTCACTAGAACAGCCGAGATCACAGAAACGTTGCAGCAATTTACAAATTGTAGCATATTACAACCACCCCATTCAATGGGTCCAGCTCAAGGTCCTGTCCTAAAATCAAGCCAGAAAGATAGAACATTGACAATGCTAGACTTTACCTCCATCTGATGAATTTCACCTTCCAAGGCGAAGATTCGGTACAGTCGGGATGCATCGAACCTCAGAACTTCCTTCGGTACAGTCGGGGCAATGCAGAAAGGCATCTTCTCCAATGTGGGTCACTGAATTCGGGATAGTCAAGTTCACCAAAGAGCAATCCGCAAATGCAAAATCCCCAATGTGGGTCACTGAATTCGGGATGGTCAAGTTCACCAAAGAACTGCAACTCAAAAAGGCAATTGTCCCAATGTGCGTCACAGAGTCCGGGATGGTCACGTTCACCAAGGAGCTGCAATGAGAAAAGGCACCAACCCCAATGTGAGTCACAGAGTTCGGGATGGTCAAGTTCACCAAGGAGCTGCAATGACAAAAGGCACTGTCCCCTATGTGGGTCACTGAGTTCGGGATAGTCAAGCTCACCAGGGAGATGCAATTCCGGAAGGCATCATTTCCAATGTGAGTTACTAAGCCTGGGATGATCAATTTGGCTAACCTCTTGCAGCCTTTGAAGGCCCGCTCAGCAATTTGGACTTCATGGTCGGGGATTTCAACGACAAGCCAAAAGTTGAAGTCAATGTCACGTCCAAAGCCGGCGAGCTCACCTTTGTGGGAACATCTCACGATGTTTGGTTTGAACACAACACTTACAACACTATCTGCAGCAAGCCCTGCATCTACCACCTTCTCATCATTAGGCAGCAGCCTGTCTCCAACAAGAATTTCCACCCCAGTCTACAAGTCGCTTTGTCCCAAAGCTTTCCTTCTTTGACCTGCTGCTTCAGTTCTCTTCCCGTCATCTCTGGTGTGACTTCAAGATAGATCACGTCACCATTGACCTGCATTGCTGGAATTCTCATCGCCATGGCTGATTGACAATCACTCCACAGGCATTTCAGCTGATCCTTATGTCAGTTGCTTGCATTCTATAAATGAGATGTAGGCCCATCAGGGTGAGAGAATACTGACCACGTGGCTCTTGCTTCTGGCGAATCTGGGAACCGCAGTAGAAGAGATCACCAGAAGGTGTTTGGGATACCCATAAAGAATGAGCTATGACCATGGCTATGAAGTTGATGGGATGACCATCTCAACGCACATTTGTCAACGCTACAGCACCTCTCAGGGGAGGCTGAGTACAAATCAGGTTCTCATGGAAAAGCGAGTCAGTCTGAAAGATTTGTTCTTCTGCCGTGCGCTGGATTAATCCAGAGCTGGATCTGAAGTCAATCAAAGGCATTTCCATGAACCAAGTGGATCATCTTCAGCACGCGAAAAAGCCGAAACGAAGCCTGAAACTTGAGCTCGACTGAGCCGAAGGACGTGCCAGACGACCAGGTGTGGATCTCTGATTTCTCCGTCACAGCAACTGAAGAAACCCAGTAGTAGACTGGCTGTGAAACAAGGTTCTCACGTGTCCACAGTTATCCACCAGTGAGGCGCAAGGACGGATCACTTCCCTCAGTTTGGTCGTGTCAGTTGGTTCTAGCGGCGCGGATTGCCAACAAGAATGCAACAAAGCAAGAGTAAAAGAAGTCCCAAGCATAGCAACATCATCAAAATCTATAGAGATACAACAGGTCAGGAGCAAGGCCTTTTTTTCTGAAACAAAGAGGTCACTGGATTGAGCAAAACCTCAATGATATCAACAGCACAGGATCTAGATCATTAATATAATCAGGATACCACAAGAGCAACAGTTGGTGCAGAGACTTGACTGGCCAGTTACAAGCCGGTGCTTAGACTCGGTGGCAAGTGCTGCAAGAGACTAAAGTGTTGTGATTGTCCACTTCCATCCCCACAGCGCCCACACTGCCCTCACTATGGCAAGCAAAAACAAACAAACGCTGCGGTCCGATCTAATGTTTCGCCTGAAACCACTTGAAGCTGGTTATTGGGGGTTGGCAACCATGAATCAGCCAGAAGCTCGAAACCTCGCATCTGCTCAACCGCGCGGTGTGGGTCCCAAAAACGGAGTTGAAAAAACCCTTCGTTCTGAGGCCACCAAGAGATCCGAAGTCTGATGTGTCGCTCCACCCAGGGGGGCGAGTCTGTGCTGGAAGAAGCATCAGCTGCAAGAGGCCCTGTAGCCGATGTGATGCGCATTGCTTTGCCGAAAACGACGCTTGGGAGTAAGCTTTGAAACCACCCAGAGGTGGGGATGCTTCACCCATCTGATGGACGTCTTGTTTGGCATCAACCGTCAACGCTAAGAAACGTATATACCCCGCTGAAAGCTCACATGGACCCTGAATACCACTGGTTTGTAGAAGAAAACAGTCAGATTGAGGGTGCCATTCGACCCTTGTCCATGTTCAACGGTGAGCACGTCCTGGGTGAGCACTCCGACGGTGACGATGCCTGGCAGAGGGAACGAGAGGACATCCAGCAATGCCTCCTCAGAGACCCCACACCTCGTGCATTTCGTGGGGGAAATGCGGTGAGAAAAAAAGGAATGCTGTGATTCTCAACTACGGGGCCCTGACTCACATGCTGATGATAACTTGTTGGACGATAACTTGGTGGAGAGGATATATTACTCCAACATGGTATTGGGAGACCCCGCTAGAACCACCATTGACCAACCCACCTCAAGCCCCACCTCCAGCCCCATACCCCACCAATCTGACGTCGAACATCTCCCCGTGCGTGGCTGGCGACCTCCCGTCTCACTTCCCAAAAAGGGGGATTTGTCTCATTGCGAAACCCACTTGAGAAGGTCTCAAGGAGAAGGCCAATCTTCGGAGGCTTTGAGAGATCCAAAAATTCGAAGGCCCAACCCCTTCCAACCTGCCGCGCCCCACCTCTCACCTCTTGACCGAAACCGCGCCCTCTGCCGGCCGCGCCTGAGAAGGCCAACATGGCGAGGCGCCCGTTTCGGAGCTCCTTCACCTGACAGCATCGGTGTGGAGATCGAGCGAGCAAAACCTGTGGTTTGGCCCCCCCTAGGAGCCAAGGTGTGAAGAACTGGGACTCAGGTAGTGGGTGGTGTTTGACCTACATCTGTAGGAGACCAAACCAGCCTGATTTGGAAAGGACTTGCAAACCAAAAGGATCTTTTGCCCAGCTAGCAGCCAGCAGCCAAGGGGACATCCCTTAAAGCAACCAGTTTGGTTTGATCTGATTTGTGGATGTGTGGTCTTGGAGAGGCTTCTGTTTCTAACCGCCAGTCATTCGCAAAGCATCTAAAACAGCTCGCCAATCAAACAGACCCTTCCAACATCTTCAAACATTACTGTAAATTGTTGCAAGACCTGGGATTTTATGGTGAGTTCGTTCCCAGAAACAGCTAACCGTGAGTTTCCCCCCCGGATGTTCCATTCTCGATCCCAGGCAAGGTACCTCTAACCCTTGTTCATCCTGTTTCATGATCTTCGTGACCCCCTTTATAAGTAGGAACTCAGAAACGGACGCTTGGCCCTGGTCCTCTGGTTTTCCATCTTTCACCTTTGATCGTTCATTGAGTTCATCGGCTTCAACACCAACGACATCGACCCGGACACCAAACCGACGACAGACCTGAACTCGTGCAGAGCCCTTGGCCCGCCCTCAGCCGCCGCCGACGCCTGCATGTCGTACTGGCCCTTCGCATCGGCGGGGTAGAAGCCCCGCAGCCCGAAGTCGCCCGGCTTTCGGTCCTTGGGGAGGTAGAGAGGGAGGCGAGAGGAGGTTTACTACTATAGAAACAAGAAGCTACTAGGGGCTCCTGGCATCGCTACGAACGGAGCAAGGACGCTACGAATGGGGCTCCTGGCCATACGACTTGGGAAAAAGAGAATGGAAAACACGAGGAGCGCCTGAGAGGTGGGCCAGAGAAGCACCTTTTGAAAACGGGAGAGGATATTCAGGAGGTCGAAGGAGAGGAGGCCTGGGGGTGTTTACGGTGGGAAGTGGAATTGGCAGTCTGAACACCCCTGTCTGTCGATGCCAAATCCTTGCTCCGTTCACCTTTCGCGGCTCGTGCTACCCACCAGACGCATTTCCCGTGTAGGCCAAAATGGGCACCTTCAAACAACAAAGAACGCCACATGAATGTAGGGGAGTTGAAAACGATCCCAGATCCAAGAGCTGCGGTGGTCCGTGCATTGGGTCCGAGCTGCGGTCTTGCCCTCCTGCATGTTGATGATGGCCAAAAAGCCAAAGAGCTCCAAGTATCCCAGCCACACCAGGATCCTCAGACAGACGTTCTGCTTCGCAGACGTGAGGATGAAGAATTGGAGAAAAAAAAGAACTTCCGAACCAACTCATGACCATAGCACAAGGTTCACCCCGTCTTTCTAACATGCTTCACCCAACAACCACCACAAGAAGGGGTCAGAAGGCCTATGTATCTGCTAAGAAGACTGCTTTCATCATCGCAGAGTTCCACGAACTGAGCACGCTCAAAGCTCACACTCAATGCATCAACAAACACCTAGGATTATCTATATAAACACCAGTGCCAAACACATAAATTCCACTCACACCTTCCAAAATCCATGAAAAAACAAGATATACCCACCTATCAGCCCCACTACCGACCCAATTCCGACCAACTGCCACTCCACGTCAAGTGTCTGCGGCATGGAGCCAAACTTCACCATGGCATCATGAGCCTCGATGGTCGAAACCTGGAAGGGCTCGCCCGGCACTCGCAAGCCTCGGCCCGCTCGCGTGCCGAGCGTGCGTGCGTTGTTCAGCCTGCGCTCTTGAGCACCCATCGCGGGCGGAAACGTTCGTTTTGCCTCCAAACAAAACGACACCCCTTTCTCGACAGCAAAGCCAGGGAGAAAGGCGACACCCACAGGAAGACAGCGGTGACTTCTTGGCCCTTCGGAAGGGTCTCGTTTCCTGCAACTGGGCGGCGTTCTTCGTGCTGGTGAGGGTTCCAGGTGCGAAGTGGAGAGCCGTTCTAAAGGATTTGCACTGGAGATGATAATTCTTAAATCTACAGATGCGCTCCAACAAAGCTTGTGCCATCACACCTTATTCCACACATGCCTCTACAGAGAAATGTTCGGGCCGCTCCCAGAAATCCAACTCCAAAAGGTTTCTTAGATAACTTCACCCTGGAAGTCCAAAGACTATTTTAGGCACCACCCAAGTAAAGGAAGTTCCTTTTCGGATCACCTAAAGACCGTTTTAAAAATAGTCTTGGACTCCCAGGAATTCAACCTAATAGTTTCCACCCTTTTGTAGCGATGGTCTCCAACCGACAGACAGCGATGTCCGTCCAGCTACCCCTTGGGACGCGACCCAGATCCGTGGCGATCCAGCCCACGGTGGCCAGCATCGCCACACGGCCGTGCTTCAGCTCCGCCTGAGCAACCAACTGCCAACCGAGCCAAAGGATAAGCTAATACAAAAAAGAGAAGGGATGTTCCCAAGACGCTGGTATGCAGCCGGTATGCAGAAGGATTGGTGTTAGGTAGATCCCATGATATGTTTTTCCATTAAAGTCGGCCTCCTCAAAAGAGGAGGCTGGTCCAGGTCATTTGCCTTTTCAGACCCTTCAAAAACTCCTGAAAAACCTAGTCAAGGTTGTCTTGGCCGCCTGTCGGTTCTCAGGTCATGAGCCACCGGACGAAGAAACACCTCAGTCCTCAGTGGCTCCCTGATTCTTTCACAACCCAAAAGAAGGCCAAAGAAGGCCTGGATTAGGGCAGCATGCGTCATTTGTGACCAAGTGCTGCATGGTCAAGAGAGATGCTCTTTTTGTGCGCTACCATTCGAAAAGGGCTTTCCGTTTCCCATTCCTGTGATCATGTGATCAGAGGCATGACTCCAAGCGTCAGGCCTTCACATTCAGCCTCAAAACACCCACCGGGAGAACAGCACCACGCTGTTGGTCCATCCAAAAGGGGTGGAACACGGGGGAAAGTTGCCCCTTTTGACGACGTAGGTCTGAAGAAGGACACTTCAACAACTGATGGCCAGTTCTTCTTTTCGATGCAGTACATGTTCATACTGCTAGTGGTGTTCATACATGGCCATCCAGGTAAAATCCAACTGGTTGGCTGACCTAATCTGACCTACGGACAATGATTTTTGGGAGAACTCCCGGCCAAACAATCCATCCGGTCCGGGAAAATAAAAACATGCACGTCTTCTTGCTGCAGGTGTTTATCTGACTCTCAGACCCAGCACATTCTCACTGGCCACTTCACCCCGGACGGACGCGTCCGCTTTGGGAAGCCAAACAGGTCTGACGTCGCTCTCACGTCGCGCTGACGTCCTCCGTCTCGCTCTGCCTCCCGGAGCCAACGGATGTCGATGGCCAACGAGAAGCCCATGGGATCGAAGCCCTCCTCCTCGCCTGGGAGCGGAGCGTGGAGTGTTTGGGAGCGCCAAACGCACGGGTTTGGGGAGGAAAGGGCGAACCGAACACGTGCCGCAGCTGCAGCTTGGACGGGCAGGAGAGATGGCCAGAATCAGAACGATATTCCATACCTTTTCCCTAGAACAGATTGAAGGCTTTCCTTCGAGGATGCTGTTCCTTGCTCGGAAGCCTCCATACTACATACCTTGTGGTAACCGCTTGGGAAGCGGCTGGAGATCTCAGAAGGACCCTTCAAGGTAAATGGTTGTGACCCTCAAAGGAACTGCTAGCATACCAACATGACGAACAAAAAGACATGTTCCAAGATTGTCTCCTGTCCTGCTGTCCAAGACCAGAAAAAAATAAACATTAGTATATAATGAGCAAACAAAACAAACTTGGACAATGCCGAACGGTCGTCAAAAGTCCTCAAACAGCCGCATCATGTCAGTTGCTTTTTTGTGCGAGGCGACCAGCAAAGGCAAAATCCTCAATGTAGGTCACTGAGTCTGGGATCGTCAAGTTTGCCAAAGAGCTGCAATCCTGAAAGGCACTACTCCCAATGTGGGTCACTGAGTCCGGAATGGTCAAGTTCGCCGAAGAGCTGCAATCCTCAAAGGCACTGCCCCCAATGCGGATCACTGAGTGTGGAATGGTCAAGTTGACAAAAGAGCTGCAACCTGCAAAGGAAAATCGTTCAATCTGGGTCACTGAGTTCGGGATGATCAAGCTCACCAATGAGCTGCAACCTTCAAAAGCTTTGTCACCAATGTGGGTCACCGAGTCCGGAATGGTCAAGTTTGCCAAAGAGATGCAAGACCGAAAGGCACTACCCCCAATGCGGGTCACTGAGTTCGGGATGGTCAAGTTTGCCAAAGAGCTGCATTCATTAAAGGAACATCGCTCAATCTGGGTCACCGAGTCTGGGATGGTCAAGATTGCCAAAGAGCTGCAATCCTGAAAGGCACTACTCCCTGTGTGGGTCACTGAGTCCGGAATGGTCAAGTTTGCAAAAGAGCTGCATTCTTTAAAGGAACATCGCTCAATCTGGGTCACTGAGTTCGGGATGGTCAAGCTGACCAATGAGCTGCAACCTTGAAAAGCGTGGTCACCAATGTGGGTCACCGAGTCTGGGATGGTCAAGTTCACCAAAACTGAGTCTGGGACGATCAAGCTCGCCAGAGAGCTGCAATTTGCAAAGGCTATATCCCCAATGTGGGTCACCGAGTCTGGGATGGTCAAGTTTGCCAAGGGGCTGCAGTTCGCAAAGGCATTATTCTCAATGACTCTGGAATGTTCAAGCTCGTCAAACCACTGCAACCTGCAAAGGCACCAACCCCAATGTAGATCACTGACTCTGGAATGGTCAAGCTTGCCAAAGCACTGCAACCTGCAAAGGCACGATTCCCAATGGAGGTCACTGATTCTGGGATGGTCAACTTGGCCAATGTGCGGCAATCTTTGAAAGCGTGTTCAAGAATTTGTGTTTCGTCACTTGGAATTACAACCGCAAGCAAATCTTGCGAGTCAACTATGCCGCCAAGACTGGCGATCGCATCTTTGTTGGAGCATATTGCTATATTTGGTTTGAAGACAACACTCAGAAGAGTATCTTCAGCAATTCCAGCGTCCAATACCTTTGCATCGTTGGCCAGCAAGTGGTTGTCTCCGACAATGATCTCCACACTTGTAGTGCTCAAGTGAGCTCGTCCCAAGGCCGTCCTTCCTTTATCTGCTGCTTGAGAGCCCAGCCTGTTGTCTCTGGCGTGACTTCAAGAACTGTGACTTCACCGCTCGGCTGTAGCGCAAAAATTCTTGTCGCCATGGCTCAAAAACCCTGACAGATTAGGATTTGATTTCACTGCTGCCTTGAAGAGCAGTCCACGACCATGGACGCATGTTCGGCTGGTCTTTTTAGTGGGAAGGTGATTTGAACACTGGTCACACATGCTCAAATGCTCTATGATCTGATCGGAATGTTGCGAGAAATTGAGCTCTGAAAAGTCACGTGATGTTCATCAACACACGTTTTTTCTTTCGTTGGGTCTGCTTCTGGTTCGAAAGCGATTTCATGTGTTTCAGCACAAACCGAGGTGATCAGTAGACCATTCTGTCACACTGAAGGGGTGTGGATCTTGCAGCACAAGTGTTGCACATTGATTTGGGCTGATAACGCAGGATCAGCCCAAAAGCTAGCTGTGTGCCGGTCAAGCTACCCCATGGGTAGGAGGAATTTCAACAGTTCCACTAGTGCATGTGGCGGTAGAATCAAATGGGGTGGCCGCATGTGGCTCCTACGTCCTTTCGATGTTCAATCTCTTGTACAACCACTCTGTCCCAGGCGAGACGAACGCGAAGGTCCTTCGTGGGAGTTCTTTAGCCGTCCACCGGCCATGGTGCAGGTGTATATACGGTGACTGCCCATCCTGTGTGAGTTGTCTCTGCCAGTCCCACGGCTGCAGCCCATGGGATGCGCACGCAGCTGACATATGACCTCCCCCCCGCGCCTGGCAGGCCTTCCAGGGCAGGAGACATGGGCAAGAAGGGCACGGCTGCACTCATCTTGTAGCCCTTGGACTCCGCCTGCCTGCAGAAATGAAGCGATTCTCATACAAGAGTCTGTGATTGTTCCCATCAACGAGGCCATGTAAATCCCTGTGGGCGTCGCAGTGCCATGCTGAAAATTCACCGCGCGAGGGCTTAGAGGCTTTTCTCGATTGCCTCGTGGTCCCCTTTGGCCGGTCGAGACCTGTTCTGACCAGTCTTTTGGACTCACCCCGAGCTCTGCCCAGTCACTTCGTTCTCGCTCTCCCACACGTCGTTCATCCCGCGCACCCTGCGGCCATGCTCCCATTTGGTTCTCCTAGTCAGGTGCATTTCGAGCCATGGCGGCTGCTCACCACGCTTTGCTTCAAGCAACCCGTGGCACTCCTACTGAGAAGAGGTGATGCCAAAGGGCAGATATGGGAAAGGCAGTCCTATCAGCCCTACAACCCAAATGGATCCAAATGGTTCAATCAAACGCCAGACTCCACATCCATCCCACCTCGCTCGTGGCACGTTGGCCAAGATCATTTAGGAGCTCTTCTTGGAAGAGCGCTAGAAAAGCAGGGTGGCACCCGGTTTCGACAGCCACCGACATCCCGGGACCAAAGAAACAACCTGCCTTCAGCGGGCTTCACACTTAAGTCAAGCCCAAAAAAGATTCCGAAACGCAACTCTCATCATAGCTCGGCCCGCCGACCTGAGCCAAGGTCAAGCCCAGCCTGTTTCGTGGACCGTCTTTCTCAATAATAGGTGTCCAATGGTCTCACTACAGGAAAAGACCTACCAAGATGTTGTGTCCCAACACCACTCAATAGAATGAACAGTCTCAACAATGAGATTATATATATATATATGTAGATAGATAGAAATATCTGCCTCATGAAATCTCCCACCCTGCAATCCTTCTATGCTGCCTCTCAACTCTTTGACCTGTCAACTCCTTTTCTTCGTCTTCGGATATCAGTCTCAGTCGCTCTCACCAAAGCCGTGGATGCTGGATGGTGGGGGAAAAGTCCGCCCAGCCTGTCCTGAGTCGCGTGCGACCAAGCCCCCCCGAGCCGAGCCGAGCCGAGCTCCGAGGTGTCGAGGGTCCAAAGCGAACGAAGACTCAGGAAGACTCAGGACGAACGAAGACACCCTTTCAAGGCCCCGGGGCCTCAAGGGTCTTCTCAGTCTCCACATCTGACCAATCCAATATCGGGTTCCCTTCACCCAACGAGTGGCAGCTTGGTGCGATTGAAGATCGTCTCAAACTCGACCCTCGCCCGCCGCGGCGTGGTGCTCGCCATGCTCGAATGCCGTGAGCCGGTGCACTGGCTGCGCGGCCGCGAGCCGCCCACCTCGGGCAGCACCGACAAGACCTGGAGGAGACAGCGGAGAGGACCGGCGGAGACGTGAAAGCTCCGTTCGTAGCGAACATTGCTCCGTTCGTAGTGAGGCCAGGAGCGCTTCTAGTACTCCGTTCGTAGCGACGCCCGAAATGCTCCTAATAGCGTCCTCGGCAAACGAATCATCTGAGGTACAGCGACCATCTTCGAGTGGAAAGGTACAAAGATAGGCTCTGAGTTTATCCAAAACCTTGGTTTGCAATCTGCAAGATGCATCAGTTGTTCCCATTCCCACAAGGTGGACATCTTCTTTGCCCACCAAGCCCAACATCCGAAATACTGACCCTCCAGTGTGGGCATGGCTGCCCACACGCTCCCTATAGTATTTTGTATGGCCATTCTGAGAATGCACAGGAACTATGCCTTCTCAATGGGCAAAAAGAGGCAACCAGAACCAACCAATTCAATGGGTAGCATCTCCCTTTCCCAACTTGTCAGGCTCCCCTGATGAGACAAAAGCCAGAGGTTCGCCTCGTCCACCTCGAAAAGCGACTTGAGAAAAAGCGTCTCCCTTCAAAACGGCGGCACAGCACTCCTCCCCTGCCCTCCCCACTCCGGCGCCTCGGCACCGGGCGCGCGCCCGGAAGGAGCGATGTGTCGCGTTTGTGTGAAGTCCGAGTGCAGAAAGCTGCCATCGAACTTCGCGGAGGGGATCTGGTGCAGCTTCACCTGACCGCGCAAGGAACGCGGACGCGCGGACGCGCGGACGCGCTGTCAGGACTTGACCGCTGGTCCTCGTATTCGACCAGAAAAATGTGTGGAACAATGGATGGTCCGGGCATGGTGACCACAGAGGCCAGAGGCTCCGGGGCATTCGTCTTGGAAGAGTGGACCGGGCACCTGTTCTCCTCGAGTGTTTAGAGTGTCCCGAAGGGTCTCAACCCTGTGATTCTCACAATGGACCGTGGGGGGGAGGAAGGAAATCGGTTCCTTTAGCTGGTTGATTGCACGTGGTTGCACCAGGCGGGGGTCCAACGGTTGGAGCACTACAGGGCTCCAAGCGAAGTTCCCAGAGGTTAGCCCCACCCCAGCCCCCCCAGCTCCACACCTTGCGTCCCAGCGGGCGCGCAATGTTGTAGTGCCAGCTGGACCGCCCCGCGCGCCCGAAGTCGCCGCTGGGCTCGGCCAGCGCGGTGCGCAGCTCCCGCGTCTTGGCGCTCAAAGTGAAGACCTTCGGGTGCTTCCTGGGCGAAAACCCCAAGCGCGCCATAGCACGTGCAACCAGCACGCCCGGTCTGGTTCAGGGAGCACGCCCGGTTCACACATGTGAGGGTGTTGCAGAGGTGGCGTGTAGAGAAGGCGTGCTGCAGCAGGAGGCAAACATCTTTTTCGAAGTGGGCAACAGTTTCGCGTGGGAGGAAGCTTCCGATTTAATCAAAAAAGGGGCAAGCTAGGACGTACTCCTACCACATCCACGCCAGCTTTCCGATACCCATCACTGCCACATACATTCACACACGCGTGTCCAAAAGAAAATCTGCCGACAAAAGCCAAGAGTCATGAGGTCTTGGTTGGTTGTCGTGACCTCTGCGAAGTGATTCTTGCTCTTTGAGGGCAGATCATAGGCCTCCGCAGCTGAAAAAATCTATAAAACAAAAACTCTGCTTCGCAGGTCGACCACAGGATCGAGCCTATCTTCCTTTGCTTTCGGACAGAAACACATGAGCTATGGATCTGAGGCACCATCGAAATGAAAGGACTGTCCTAAGAACCCTGTGTGAACGAAATCGTTAGTATCTTTTTTGGGGGGGTTCATGTTCGAGCTGCAGCAAGCACCACCAGCCACATAAGGAAGCGGTGCCACAAGTAACCAACATAGCCGTTTCCAGGGGAGGGTTTGGAAGACTCATGGAAGAATGTGGTTCCCGTACTAGGCGGTATGTTAGTTTGGGGAAAAAACTCATTTGGAATTTCACGAGGAAGAACTCTTCCTGGTCCCACTTCAGGGTGCTGTACCTGCATCAATTGTCATCTTCGGATCGTCCATCCTTGGAGATGGCATATTACTATATATAATATTATATGTCATATACCCTAGCCTTCAAACACTATATATATATACACATGTTATATACCCTGACCTGGTTTTGAAGTCTACGGTAAAGACCATTGAAACAATGGCTGTTGGAATGCCAGAAAAAAGAAAAACGTCCAGTCCCCATCGAGTCGGAGTCTCTGCGTTTCGGTTGCACACCGAAACCGAAAGCGGCCCGCTTAGGCTTGCTGGGAGTCAGGGATGGTCAACTTGACCAAGGTGTTGCAATCACGAAAGGCATGATTCCCAATCCCAATGTGCATCACCGAGTCCTTTGCCAACGATCTGCAGTACGCAAGCGGATCACGGAGGTCAAGTGCATCAAGGCGACACAAAACCAGGCACCACCCTCAATGCGGGTCACGGAGTCTGGGATGATCAACTTGGTCACTCTGCAGCATTCTACGAAAGCCTCTTCATCAATTTGCGTTTCATCCTGCGTGATTTGGAATTTCGACCACAAGCCCGGGAACACCGGCTTTTGCAGCTGTTTTCGGAGCAAGGTGGGTGATCATCCCCCAGACTGGCGATCGCATCGTTGCAGGAACATGTTTCTTTGTTTGGCTCGAAGACTACACTCACGACTCACAACAGTATTTTCAGCAAGTCAAAAGCTTTTAATACCTTCAATGATCTCCACACTTGTAGTGCTGTGAGCTCAAGCTCGTCCCAGCTCGGCTGTCCTTCTTTATATCTGCTTGAGTGCCCAGCCTGTTGCTGGCGTGACTTCAAGAACCATGACTTCACCGTTGGAGCGCGGAAACTTCTGTCGCCGCTCAACGACCTTGACGGATTTGGATTTGAACTGCTTGCGATCGTTGACTAGCCTTGAAGAGCAGCCTACGATCGTGGGCACTTCTTCGCTGGGCACTAAAACACGCTGGGCAGATGATTGCGATAGCGACACCCCATCATTTTGAAGAAACATTGAAGAATACGCGCACTCGAAGTCTTTTCTCGAAGCGAGAATCTGAGCACTGGAAATCCAGTGATGTTCATTACCAGCGCTCTCGGATGATGCTTTCTGTTTTGAAAAGCTGTTCAGTTTCACACGTGCCACCACGAACTGGAACGTCCATGGAGCTGCTCAGGGCTGGCCCACAACTCGTAAGCAGACCGATGCTTCGGACGCAACCGGGACGAAACCGGTTTACCGGTGAAGGGAGCAAGGTGACAAGGTGACAAGTGGATGGAAGCGAGGGTGAGATTTGTGCCGTAAATGCAAGAAAGAATATAGAAAGAATATAGAAGAGAGATTCCGAAAGTGTCACAGATTTGAAACTGAACCAAGTGTTCTACGGTGGTCTGTGGCATTGTGTCGTTTTAAAGGAAACTAGGATTGATCCATTTGCGAAACTGTGGCCTTGCCCTCCACTCCGTCCACGACTTGGCGCCTGTTTGATGCCTGCAATTCCGTCATCGCTGCTGCGCAAGATCTCCTGAAACCCCAAAACAGAACGCGGCGGACCCTCAGCGACGCCGCGGGCGAGGCCACGCGCAGAAACGTCCGTCCGGTCCACAAACCATCCAACAATTGGAAGCATGGAAAGCGGCCCATCTTGCCATCAACCAAAAGACCTATGATGACCTATTCACCTATCTACTCATACCTCCCTATCAATGAACCCAGAAACCAACCAATCCCGCACCAAAACAAATAGAATTTCACAAGGCCCTCCAAGACCAGACCCACGCAGAAAGCCACCTCCTGCCAAACCGGGCGCAGACCTCTCCTGCCAAAAAATGTTGAACTCCTGCGCATCCTGAGGCTCATAAGTGGCAATCCCACGGCGCGCCATCGCACAGCTTATGCTGAAATGAGCGAGAAAACTCAGGGCGTGAGCGGTGGATGTGTGCGAAAAAAGGCCGGCTGGAGTCGCTGGAGTGTGAAAGCCCTGATGTGATGCCACTTTTAGAAGAAATCCATCCAAGCGGTCCAAGCGACCAAGGGTTAGATGATTTTCTGCTCTTGAGACTCAAACTTTAGGTTGTTCAGGGACATTCCTGCTCCGATGTGCGGTCTCTTCCTGGTCCGATGAATGCTCTGCGTGGCTGGAACATCGCTTCCACAGTCTTGAGCCTTTGTCAGTGGAGAGAGCAACATACGCTGAAAGCAAACAGTCTTCCTTCGGATTGTGAACAGAACTCAAGAAGTTTCCTTTTGGAATAGGGTCTCTCCTAGTTTGGCCCTATATGAGGGGCTGTTTGCCGAAGAAGATCATAGGTTCTCGTCTGGTCCAGACCTAGGTGACTGAACATCAACACAAAAAATTATAAAGTAATCTATCTGGGGATGCTTATGGATCAATGGCAAGGAACTTGCAGGCGACCACTTCCCTCTGCCCCTTCTGCACTTTGCCCCTTGAGTTGCACCTGTCCACCTATCTGGACCAATCCAACAGAATGAGTTCCTAAGCTTCGGCATAGCTTTTTCATGCTTTATCCAACCATGTTTTTCTGAGATCTGCTCAGATGTCTCTTGACCAGAACGCTTTAGGGCTGGGCAAGAGTTTTTGCGCACCGACCAATGCCCTGGCTTACCCTGGCTCATAGTAAAAGAAGGAATGTTTTGACCAAGTTACCCTGGCTCCTGTGCAAAACATTCCAGGACCATCACAGGATTTCAAGACATGACCCATGACCGTCATGACCCCAACCAGCGACCCGCCTCTGCACCTTCGTTCGGGCACCTACTGACGAACCCGGGTCTGAGCTGAGTGGTGGATGGTCGGGCCGGGACTGGCCGACCGGGACTTGGGGTGGTGAACACCTTTTCGGACTGGTCCAAACTTTGTAGGGGGAAACGGGCAACGGGTCGTTTGGAAACGTGCAAGGTGGCCAGGGTGGCCTCCAGACTCAACAGACATTCCGAGAACTTGAGGTCGAGGAAGGTCTGGAAGTCTGGGGAAGCGAAACGGGAGTGGCGAACACCACCGACAATGACGCACTGACGCACTGCCAAGCTTTGGGAGATTCAGAATCAAACATTTCACCCCAAGCTCGCTCCCTTGGCGTGGCCAGCTGCTGGCACCTGCTCGCCTCGCTCCCGAAAAGCACCCGCAACAAAAAACCCGCCCCCCCTCCCCACATGGCTCGCGCACGCGCGGTACCTTCACGCCCACCCGGCCCCCTCCCGCTTTCCCCCGGCCCCCGCCAGGCTCGGCACCTCCGAGCATCGCGCGCGGACGGGTGCTGGGCACGGAGGCTCCGAAGGTGGATGTCTGAGACTCCTGCGGTGTCGGGCGCGGTGGCTTTGGAGCGCTTGGTCCGCAGTGGTCCAACCACTGGTTGGATCCAAAAAGCGGTCGGTCAAACAAGGGAGAGAGCAATCTGTACTGTTTGACAATGTGTTCATCTGGCCCTTTTCATGACCTGTGGCTACTGAGGGGGACCGATGTTGCTTGGTGTCCCTTTTGCTCGTTTTGCACCCAGTATGTATGATGAGGAGTTTGTGCCTCGGGGTGAAGAGAGAGGCCATGATGGCGGATGGCGCCATTGTACTCAGGTTTGGATTCTCTTGGGCTCCGATTTGACGCTGCTTGGGGGTCGTCAGTGGCTTCGGCAGTTCGATGCAATCGATCCTCATGTTGCGTACGGGCTGAGGTGCTGATGCTGCTTCCTACAATCACCCCGCAGGGCCCTTCAAAATCCATTGATGCTCCTTCTGAGCATAGAGCCAAGGGAATCCGTTGCCAGTCAGCGTGGCCTGGCAGATTCGAGAAAGCTCTTGTCCTGAGGGAACATCCTAACAATGCTAGAACTAGAACGGTCGAGAGGGAACTGCAGGCTTCTTAGCACACTTCTTGAAGTATTGTATGAATGCATTCTCCCTGTCAGGCATCTTGAAGACTGAAGTGTACCTCAACAATCCTACACCGTTTTACATCAAGTGAAGGATGTTACTGTAAATGATGTTAATCACAGACCTCAGACCTCACCTGCGGCGATTTGTTTCAGTTCCGCATTCCCCTCTTTTGCCTCTTCTCAGCCCACTTCCGACCCATCCAGTCACCTGAGTGATGGCTCCACCGAAGGCCAACATCGCCAGGCGCCCGTTCTTCAACTCCTTTAACTTCATCTCCTACCGCAAAGTTCGGCATCCGATGCACCGTGCCAGCTTTCGGATGCACCGCGGAAAGCGGGCCTTCCGGGTTGCGGGAAGAATCTCCCACCAAGATGGATTGCAAAGACAAGAGCAAGAAGACCAAGCCAGGCACCACGGAAACAAGGATACCCCATCCCACAACTCATTGGGTCAGAGATCATCTACAATCGTCTCCAAGCAAGCCACTAGAGGCCCCAGAACCCGACCCTTCTCCAACACAACCCTCCCTGGTTCCATTCGTCCATTCTTCATGGCTCCCATCGATCTCCCCTCGACGTCGGTTTCTGCGAGGTCGCCTTGATCTTCTCAGGCTCTTTGGGGAGGAAGTTCAAACCCAGGCGGTAATCTCCTGCGCGGAGGGCGAACTCTTTTGTGCATGGGTGCTTAGGGACTTAGGGGCGCCAGGGTGCTTAGGGGTGCATCGGTGTGGAACAGTTCTGATCGTGCCTTCGGTCGGATGTGTTCAGTTCTTTGATCGTCAGAGCGATCGAGTCTGCGGGCAGAACGCAATGCAACAACGCAACACGGCTGAATACATCCAGCAAGAGACCCGCAACGGAGGTCAGCAGTCAGAGGTTCCCATTGATCCCATTGGTACACGTCTTATTTCAAGTTCAGTTCAAGCTGCTGCCCACACCACCCACTCGTCCCTGTTCCGCCCCAGGTCAGCGGGCACCGGTCCCAACACCGGCATCACCGGTCCTTCGTGACCCATTGCTGTCCAAAAACACCAAGACTGAAATCTCGAAACACAGACACACTCTCTCTCAAGGCACCTGGAAGAAGATTCAAGAGTTGGAGGAATTGGTATACGAATCACCCTGAGTGAAAGTCAAGCACACTTGACCTTGCAATCCACACGTCCCATGACTGCCGCTGTGCCGCCCACCACCCCTCCTGCATTCTCAAGGGTCAGCCCAGGCTTGTTGGAGATGTTGCTGGTCTTTGCCTCAGCTGGCTCACTTTCTCAACTCCTAACCGTTCTAACCACCCTGTCACCTGCTTCCCTGACCTCTCCACCCCTTTCACCCAGCGGCGAAGGTCGTCAGCATCTCCACCAGCCCGCAGAAGGCGAAGACCTCCGTGGCTCGCCGCGGAGGAACGCCGCGCGGACGGCCGAGGATGGTCCCACCCTCCCGGGCCAGGGCGCACCTGGAAGAGAGGGCCCACCTGGTGGCCGCTGGTGCCGTAGAAGTCCTGGGAGGAAACCGAACTGGCAGCTTCCGGAGGCAGAAGTGGCCAAGGGGGAGCTGGCAGACTTGATGATTTCCTTTAAATGACAACGTGGTTTGAGAACACCAGCTGCTTTTGACCCATTTTCTCACCCCCTAAAGGCCCCAAGATCTAAAACACTTCCCTAAGAATAAATCCAGTCAACTGGCCCTGTGGCACCAAAAAGGCCACAGGGCAGCGCACAGTCCAAAAAGACTCAACCCTCGGGACTCCGCAGGGTCCCTTGGGTCAAGGAGACCGGTCCCTGTCACGTTCTTCGTCAGGTCACAGTGGAGTTGATGACAAAGGGGAAGTAGGGATCGCCAGCGCAGGCGTTGTGCGCTTCGACCACATTCTTTGCACCATAGCACGCGTCAGGGCCTGGAAAGCGGCCATGCGCATCTCGGGTGAAAATGGAGAGGTGTGTGGCTGGCTTGGTCTTCTTGTTCAGGAGATCATGCTTTGGTGCCTATGCATTCCTATGTTTCAAGTCCTCGCACAGCCTCAGCCACTACACAGAAATGAATTTTTGATCAAGCTGTAATAGGAAAAATTAAAGAGAAGTAGATGAACAACTATGAACACAAAAATCATGATAGATTCTTTCGACCCCTGATTCTACGGCAGGGTGGAACATTTGTAGGGCCAAAGAGTTTCAGCATGGATTTGAATTGAAAAGGACCGCCGCCAACCATCATTCAGACATTGACGAAGTGTCCGTCAAATGGAGGGTACTACGCAGAAAATAGAGAGGTAGTCATCAATGTAATACTCTTTCTTGCTCATTGGTGAAGGAGCTCCGGATCCAATGCCGGACCCACGTTCAATCATCTCTGACGTTCACTTTTCCGAGCGCCTCCCATTCAGCCAACTCTCAAGCCGCATCCTCCAACCCTTCGTGCCTTCAGCAACCCCTGTCTAACAAAAGCCCCCCTCCCACCAGCCCAAGTAGTGACCAAAAGCTCCGGTGCCCAGCTCGGCAGGTCCCCCAGACCTGCCCCCCCAGACCCTACAGCTTCTCCCCCATCCAGATCGGCCTGGAATGCGGACGAACTCCGGCACCACCAAGCCGACCCAGGCCAACATGGCAATGCGCCCGTGCTTCAGCTCCGCCTGTGGCGGTGTGAACGGGGGGCGGTCCTCCTGTGTCATGGGGTGTGACGGGGGGGCGAACCGTCGCGGGCGGGGCGAAGGGCGGACGTTTCGGATCCCAATAAAGCAAGCACGTCGAGGCTCAAGGTAACGCCTTGCTAACATCCGATCTGTGAAGGATACCCTTTGAACAACCCTGAGTTGACCCTGCTGCGTCAACGGTCCGGCAGAGCGTTCATGGCCTCTGTGTGGGCATGTGAGTATGTCACCACAGGTCTGGGGCAAGTCCCTCCATTCGTAGGAATGGTACGTCCGCCTACTATGTGTCCTGCGGTGAATCGGTGCAGAAAGCCTTCTATCTGCACTCGGAGGCCTTCAACCACCATTGAGAATCTGGACTCTCTCAACGTCTGTTGTGGACCTTTTGTAAGTAAGGACTCTAGGAGGGAGTGTTGGAAGGGAGTTGCAACTCCTAGTTGAGCAGCGTGGCATCAGGTCAGAGGTCAAAAAACAACAACGAGTGGAGCAGCAGAAGTCTAGTCCATACCTGGTGCTTCCGAAACCTGGAGCGAAACAGGGCTGTTGATCTCAAGATGGAAGTGTCCAGTCTGTGAATTCAGCACCCAACGAGCAGGACAGGGAGACGATTCTGTTTTTGGGGAACAACGTTTTTGCAAGAACGATCTCCGTCGAAAGTCCGCCTTGGCAATTTGATCTTCGATTTATTCAGGGAAACTGCATGTGGTTTTTTCACCCGAGCTCTTGACTGACCGGTGCCTGGTGTCCTTCGATTTCGAACCTCCACTCCAAAACGCACAGCTCCAGACTCGCACTCACCTCGCGGAACCATGGGAGGTACTTCTCGCACTTCACGGAGAGCCCCAGGGGGTCGAAGTTGAAGGCCTCCCAGGACGGGTCGAAGGCCGGGGAGTGGTGTGTGCTGCGTCGCCCGGTCCGAAGGCGTCGAAGCGGGCCACTTCGGGCCACTTCAAGCGCCACAAGCTGGTCCAGCCCGAAGAGGTACTTGACAGAACGTCCAAATACCCGACCCAGGCAAGTTGGAAAAGAATTGCGAAACCAAAAAACGACCCACACCAAGGTCCGGCAGCAAAGAAATGAGTCGGAAGTGGGACTTGGGCTCGCCCGTCACCGATCTGAGGGGTCGCTCCTGCCCCGAGAAGGCGGACTCGCCACCAATCAGGCCACCTGCAAAGGGCTTCTCCTGGCAGATCAGCTGTGAGGGACCAAAACGAAACAACAAAAGGTGTAGATGTCCCAAGGCCAACTCGTTGCCAGCGTTGCAGGGATTCGATTGAAACAGATATGTTTCCATTTCGTGTGAATACCCAACATGGTGAATTATACTAGAGCACTTTCCGAATCTTCCAAGTCGTCGAGGGAGTTCTCCATCTAGGCTTTTGCTATCACCAATCCACCGCTGGAGTCTCTCGCGTGGAAATCCCATCCAACATGTTCCAACATGTTCCAACCACCTAATGTTGACTCTTGATTAAAAGACACCCGTTTGGGTTGATATGGGGCGGTGATTCATCAAGAGTCTACATGATGGGCATAGACCCCAGCCGAACCAAAAGGAATCGAGGCAATACTATTTCTAGCTCTCGACTCGAACGGCAGATGTTTATGTCTGAAGGCCTGGTCTGGAGAGTCATGGTCTGGTCGCCCACCCGTCCCAGATCTGCCGTTCGCCACGGCGACACTCAGTATTTCATGCCACCCCAGGAACTGCCTTTCTTTCTCTTTTCCACTTACAGAATGATAAATGCTCCACACGCCGAGAACTGTCAACTGCAAACGCGAACCCCGGACAAAAAAATCGACTAACACAACAAACAACAACACTAACAGCACCAATCCACGGAATGTGTAAAGCCTCACATCTCTTGTGACATGCATATTTCCACAGAAGCCCACCCCATCTCTTTCCCACCGGTCCCACCTCCGCCTTGCGCGCCAGCTTGCTGGTCCTGCGCTGGTGCGCCAAGGCCAGGGCTGCTGTGCAGACCGCGGCCGCTGCGACCTGCGGCACCCCATGAAGCCCAAAGGCGTCCGTGGCACCGAACACGACCCCCGTTGGTGCCCGGAGAGACTTGCCTGGCACCCGGGACCTTTCCGCAGCTCGGTGCTCTATGGGATGCATCCTTTAAGCGAGAAGGAACGTGAAACGGGTGCAAAATGGGGCAAATGGTGTGTGAAACTTAGACAAATGCCACCTGCCATTCAGTTCCTCATTCTCTAGTCAGCGCCAGTCCTGGCTGCTTTGACTGTTGCTTGGGGTGAGGAACCTTCATTCTCCACGAACAATGACCCTCAGTTTGCCCAGCAAGGTCAAATCGCACAGGTTTGCACAATCGTGGGGATCATTCTCCTTCGACTACTTGGAATGGGACTTCGGAGGGCATCTGCTCCAAATTTCACAGACTTCGTTCGTCCGGACCATTTCAGAGCCCTTGGAGTGTTTGAGCCTCAATCATGTTCCAAGGGTAATCATCGATGCAATCATTCATTCGTTCGTTCGTTTGTTCGTTCGCTATCATGGCAAGACCCATCTTCAACCCAACAAGACCAGCGACCGAGCCCATGGCACCTCCCCGACCGGGCGTCCCTCTGCCGACGCACCCGCGGCTGCACCACGCAGCATGGGGGTGGGCGTCACTGGTGACGCTCCGGTGGTCGGCGCCAAGAAGGCCTTCCAAACCGAAAAGCTGGCGCTGCAGGCAGGTTCCAAGCAGAGGAAAAGCCTTCGAAATGATGTCTTTCTTTGAGCATTCTGATGACTCTTGGGTCACTTTTTGGGTGCATGTTGGCACTCCCACATGTTTTAAGATCGAAAATTGGTCGATTGAAAGCCAAATGTTGGCTCGAACACATACACAGGGAAGAGGTCTCACCTTGTTGGAGCGAATAGACCACTGCTTCCTGCCCCCATTCCTGCCTGCAAGGACCAACCTGCGCCAACGGTGGCGCCCAGCGCCATGGCCACGGAAGTCCTCAAAACCACTGTCCGAGTGACGGCTGGGAGTCGCTTTGGCCGGGCCAAGGCAAGGTTCCAAATGACAGTGGTCCATTCTACCGGCAGAGCACATGAAGTTCAAAGATTCACGGGTCATTTGAGCATCTGCCAAAACGTACTGTCAAGCAAAGGACATGATTCAGCAAGGTTATCGCTTTTGAGGGGGGGCCTATCGTTTTTGCAGGTTTTGCACGTTTTTGCAGTTGTTCTTTTGACGAAGACCAGCTGAAACAAGGAGCCTCAACATCCCCAGCTACACAACAAAGAGATGTCCTCTTTGGGAGTCGGGTTTGGGCATGGTCGATCCTAGATTCTTAGATTGAAGCGTACTGCGAAAGAATGTGGATGTCAGTCTCTTTTGGCCGATTCGTCTGACATGAACAGTTGTCTAGGTTGTGAAATCTTTGAAAGACTCACACTCACCAAAGCACTCAAACATTTGGAAACCTTCTTATATCTTAAAAAATGTTTCAAATTAAAGTTATCACAGAGAATCGCGTCAACTGAGTCGGCTATACAAAAGCCTCACCCAACGAATCTGACCACAAAGAGAATGAGGTTTGTCCCATCCATTCTGAATCCATGGGACTTGGAGAACTCCCAGGACGGTGTTCGGGCCTCGAAAGAACCCCACCAAACCGACCGAGAACCGGCGCCTGGAAGTCATCGGGCCTTCTGCGCGACCGAGTGAGCCGAGGTGTGCAGCGGCCTACACAACCCCGCCCCAATTGTTTGCGTCCGCAAAGAATGCGTCCGTAATGAAAAAATAGAAAAAATAGACCCCACGCACCGTGTCCTCAATTTTCGGTGCACACTGAAGAGTACAAGCATGTACCCGCAAGTGGGTTTGGGATGTGCAAACTGACAAATCGTTCAGCAGGCTTTCGTTGGTCGGGTCTTTCGTTGGGTCCTCCCAGCCAACGCAGAAGTTGCAAACGAGTAATTGGATTTTCAAGGTTGCAGGCAAAAGCTGTGATCAAAACAAAGTGCCAGCGGAGCGACGAGCGTCGCTCCGGGTGCAGGTCTTGCAGTCAAGACCTGGGTCCAAAAAGGTATTGGCCATGTATTGTCAGAACTCAGAACCTCAATTGTTGGCCATGTATTTTGCACGACCAATTGCCACTTGTGCGTGCAGGATCTTCCAGCAGCTCACAGCCCTTTGCAAGTGGGCACGATTTCCTCCCATGAAAGATTGACTTCACTTGCTTCCCGATGGCCACCACTCTCAAGTTTTCCTTCGAAAACAACACCGCTGATTCTGTGAAATTCAAGCCGTTTAATCGACAACAAAAGTTGGACGGATTTTAATCGTGTTTTTTGGTTGATCCAAACAACATGCGGCACACTGTCGTCACCATGCGTGACGTGCCAAACGCGCTGGCAAAAGTCGTGTTCACCGATTTCTCGCCTGAGGCCGCAAAGGAAGAAAGAAGAAACACGCACAGCACACTCTTTTTCCACTCCGGGCAATGGGGAGGTTCGAGATGTTGCTCATCACCTGGCCTTGGGTGTGGCTGCAAACGGGTGAAAAGGTCTGGAAAGACCGGCATCGAAATCTGCTTTGGGGTGTGCAGCGAAAGCGTCACAGGGTGGGCATGGGTCGGCCAGACAGTGAATCAAAAACAGAGAACACCTTGAAGCATTGGTGTACTGTGTGACATGTCGAAATGGACATTCAAGAACATCAACAAGACATCAACACAAATGAATGAGTTGCCAATGTTTTAGACCAATGTTTTTCGCCAAAAAGTATATGCGCTATCACGAGTGACCGCTACATTGTTGCTCGGTTGAAACCGCAAAGGACGAAAGAGGAACTCGTACAGCTCACTCTTTTTCCGTTCAGGACAATGGTGAAGACGAGGCATGAGAAGAGTCCCAAGCAGCAGAATGATGTTGACACTTGACCTCGAAAGGGTGTGAAAGTGTTTGACCGTGCACTGGTGGCGAGGTCGGTTTGCAACCACCTGTGTCAGAGCAACTGTTTTGAGAACAGTGGCGTTCATGTCCAAGTGCTTTGCGAAGCCTCAGCTGTGAGGTTTTTTCAATGCTTGAGCAAGCGTTCCTTGTCGGAACTTTGTGCTTCGAAGAGTTTCGGAAGCTTTGGATCCGACTTGCTCCTCCCGCCGCGAGCCGGCCTCCTCCGTGCGGGCTGCTACTGCTGCTGATCCTGAAATGCCAGATGCAATGGATCTGGCACAAGAAGTGAAAGAAATCAATCTTGCTGAAAGAAGAACCCCCGAATGAGGAGGTTGAGCAGGCAGGCACCATACTGACCGACCTGGCAGTAGGGTCAGAACAAATGGCTGTGCAGGCAGTCTATCAGGTTCAGTTCAATGCCTCACAGAATCCCAAACTGCCTGTTGATCTTCCAGGTCACAACATTTACACTGTGTTGCCGAGTTTTTTTTGCACGAGTGGAGCCGCCGTTCATGCAGAAGATGCACAGGTCAGCTTGTGCGATTTTTCTAGGAAGAGTCTCCAAAGGGCAACCAGAAACCAAACAAAACAAAGCCCCAAAAACAACCGAAACAGCCAAAACCAAAAACCGAGCACGTTGGAGACTCTGCAATGTACATGCAAAGGGTGAAACCCAAGTGAAACGTAAGGACACAATTGCGAGGTTGTGTTGGGCGATTAATTAAGGCAACAAAAAAGGTCGAAGGGCAACTGGTGCATAGTGCGATGCAATGGATTGCGTCAACAAAAGCGGTATGCGATAGGCCTGTCACAGCAGGCCTGTGTCGTGAGCACTGTTTAAAGAAGTGCTCATACCGCTCGTCTTGATTAGCGGATGACAATTTAGCATCTGGATTTGGCACTCTTCTTTTTGATTTTTTGAAACTTGCTGGTAAGTCAAAAGAGCGCGAGTCAAGGTGCACAAGTCTCACAGCTTGGGGGATATCATTGGAAAACCAAAGGGGACAAAAGCTCAGACTCGACAAACGAAAGAGCACAGAGTCGCCAAAGTGGACTGTGCGCTGTGTGATTATGTGATCATGCGACTGCTTCTGCGACCAGGGCCAAGGTGTTGTGCAAGCCACAAAGTAGTTGCCAGTGTCTCCCTCCACGAGGGAGGGAGGTGGCTCCAGAGGGCCAAAGTGTACTCCAAAACAGCTTAGCCAACAGGAGTACACAGCATCAATGTGGCGAACAGTCAAATGGACACTTCCTCTTGGTCGTGGTGCGAAATCTCGACTCCTGTCCTTCTAAAGTCGTGCAAAGCCCGTGTGAAACATAAGTTGTCTGTACAGTTCTTTGGCACACAGCTGGCAGGGTAGTGACCCACCCTCAGGACAAGGACTAAGGCCCTCGCCTGAGCTCCGGCCAATTGGATATGCAGCCTAGTTGTGCGCTATGCCCCAGGACAAGGACAAAGGTTCTCGCCTGGGAGTCAGTCGCTGGGGCATGCTGCCTGGGCATGTGTAATTGGTTGTGTACAAAAGCTTGCGATGCTTCCACTACCTTAGTGACCTTGTGGGAGGCTTAGTTCGCACGTTGAGGTCGCGTCGCGTGTTCGTTTTGCCAGTTTCATTATGTGGGGTCATCTCCTGTACTAGGTAGGAGATTGATCCATGTTGGAATTGTGAATTGCAGGCACAGCTCAAAGGCAGTGTTTTCTGCATAGGGTCCTCGCCAGGTTGTTCGCTTGCCTGGCATTAGATTGAGGCATGTGACTTTTTTTTTGCACGAGTCGAGGCGCTGTGTGTGCAGGTTATTCACAAGTCACCTTAAGCTAGTAAGAGGAGGAGAAATTAACCGGCCAAAAACAGAAACCGAAGAAACCAAACAACCCCCCCCAAACCAAACAACAAACAAAACCACACAACCCCACCAAACATGGCACGGTTCAAATCTCAGGATGGCTGGGTAAGCCAGAAGAGTGGTGAAACGAAATACAGCCTGGGGCAATGAATTCTTACCTTACGCTCAGTACGTCATCATCAGGTTCTTGTGCTTCATTTGTGTCGAAGGAGAATGACCGCCCTTTAATTGACAAAAAATTATTCATTCATGACACCTGGGCAGTTGAACGCCCCGCCTCGCTTCAAAATAGAGGGTTGATGCACAGTCGGAAGTCTGCTAAATCAAAACCGTCAGCCATAGAAGGCATTCAAGGCAGCATTATTCCAGCATCATACCGCAATCCAGTGCTCAAGGTTCCAGAAGAGCGAGGACTCTACGAGACATTCCGACTCAAGGAAAACAGCTGGATCAGCGATCGAAAACTACAAATTGTCGAAGGACGAACCCAGCGGAGCCATGTGGTCGAGAAAGTGGCGAGGCTAGTGAGCATAACGGCATAACGAAGACAGGCTCGATCCCCCAGGCCCCCCCCATAGGGAGGGGGAGCAGCGGGGGTGCAGCGGCGACTTCAAAAAAACAGCTTTGCCATAGGAAGTCACAGAAAGGCAGACTGTCCCCACAGCTCACCCGGAGCAACGTTGGGCAGTCAAAGTGCAATCATGACCAGATTGAGCTTTCATCGGCGCCTAGTCAGCGCGCCTCCTTGCGCATTCATACATATTCTTGTTACTATCTTGGAACGTGCAGGCCCCCTGTACTACGTGAAACATAAGTGAAACACCGTTATGTTCTGTGTGCTGTACAGGCTGTACAATCTGCACTCATCCAGGACTACCACTCGGGCGGTAGCCTGGACACTGTCTAGCCGCTCAGTCTCCCTGTGCACCCACGGTCTCTTGTCAGGATGCTTCTCCCAACAATCTGAGGCCACATGGCCACTCTTCCCACAGTGTTTGCAGCGCTTTGGTTTGGGGCACTCTGATTGCATATGACCAGGGTCTCCACAGTTGAAACAACCCTTGCTTCGAATGGGGGAACCTTGAACAGCATGTGCCCTTTCCATGGTTCCAGTAGCACGACTGCGGATGTAATACTCTGTCACTGCTCGCCAAAGCTGCTGGACAGTGCCTGCACCGCTGATGAGTTGCACGTGTTCAGCTACCTTTTCAGGCAAATTCCTCAAATACAGCAAAAACTGATCCCCCTCATTGATCCTCAAATCAACCAATGCTCTAGCCATCACACTTGCCTCAAGCATACTGTGAAATGATTCGATCTCTGTCTGGATCTCGCGAAGAACATCAATCAAGCCATCAATTGAAGGTTTCTTGACAGTGAACTTCAAAACAAGCTCTCTGTAGTAAAGGGCCTCCTGCCTACTGTAAATTGAGAACTCACGTCGAATCAATCTGAAAAGTTCATAGCCGTTTGCATCAGCTGCCCCTCGGGCCATGATTTGATTGCGGATCATGTGTTCAATCTTGGGGTATCCTGTGAAGGCCTGCTGAATCAGATGAAAAAGTCGCCTTGCCCTGAGCTCCTGATCTGCTCCTCGCAAGACAATAGGCTCTTCCATGCGAAGTGCCTCCCTCAACTCTGGGCCATACTGATCGTGAATGAGTGCCAGCCAACCTCCTAGCTTCTCTGCCCAATCCCTGAACCCAGAAAGTTCTCGAGACCTGCTAACCCACTGCTTGAACGAAGGTAGTGGCATTGCTGGGATCCACTTTGTGTCCATTGTGAGTCGTTCACGTTCAGGGACTCCAACAGGTGGTTGCTGGGGTTGTTGTGGCTGCTGTGGTTGGTTTCCTCGTCTCATAACATCGATCAAAGTCTGTCCCAATTGCAGCTGTTGTTGCATCAAACCTGCCAAAACTGGATCTACTCCCTGAGGAATGTTCCAGTCCCAGTTTGGTGGAAGTCCATAGGTGGCATCTCGTCCCTGTCCAGATCCTCCAACACCAGCTTCTGGCCACATTCCACTCAGTTCTGCTAAGGTGGTCAAAGCAAACACACTCCAAGGAGGAAGATCCCTGCTCAACTCCAACCCCAAGGACAGAAAACGAAAAAGTTCCACTCACAGAGGTACTAGGTGATCTACATACTGTACAGGCGTGCTACGCACACTTTTCACAACAACAGGCCACACCTGCCCTCTTTGTGCCATGGCAAACTATTGCGGAGCAACTAGGCATTCCTAGAGAGCAGGAAGTCCCCTCGGAGGACCTTCATGGAACACCAACAAAGATTTCACGAATTGCGGCACATGGCACAATCTCATCGGTTCTGGCTTTGTGGTGGCCTTGGCGGTGTTTTTTGCACGAGTGGAGGCGCTGTGTGTGCAGGTCATGCACAAGTCACCTTAGTCGAGTTAAGAAGGAGTTAATAGACAGGTTGCACATAACACGAAAGTGTGGTGGCCTTGGCGGTGGCACTCTAAACAGCCCGACCACTCCAACCATCCATTGCCAAGGGTCAATGGAACGTGTGTTTAAGGCTCCTCCTTGACCCCGACAGACCGATGCAGTGGGCAGGTCGAAAAACTCCGGGTAGCAACCTTATACGGTAGACTACCTACCTCCCCTGGATCTTTAGCTCACAACAGGCTCTCACACTCGTCCGGTACGGTACGAAACCTTTCTCTCAAACCTCCGAATACTTCGGAAAACTTCAAACGCTGCACAAGCTGCTCTCAGACACTCGCACCCTTTTCTCACACTAGCCAAACGAATTGGCCTTGAGCCAAAACATATCCCGTAGCACTAAACTATACAAAGAATACACGAAAACATATTAAAAGTCTCTTAAAGCATCTCCACACACAAAGAACTCTTTCAAAACTTCCGACTACGCTACAAGTCGCTTTCAAACAATTAAGAAACAAAATGTTGTACTACCGCCAGGTTCCAAATCTTTCACAAACAAACTTAAACGAAATTTATGCATCGCAAACTGCAAGCATCGAGCGAGGTGGACATCCCGACATGGAATTTCTTCACCCCCTCTTGGACACAAAGCTCGAAACGAACTGGCTGGCTTTAAGCCTTCTTATTCTTCTTCAATGAGGACAGACATTTGGCACAAATATCTTTCGACATAGGTACGTGCATGCCCGAGCAAGTTGGATTCAAATGAACCTTGCTCCCACTCACTGAAAAATACACTTTTGAGCATTGCTCAATGCCTTTTGGAACTGGATAGCTCTTCGGCATATCGACTTTAAAAGTCACTTGGCTCTCAGGCTCAGCATGCTTCCGACACCGCAGGCAGCAGCAGGTCAGCAGGCATCCCAAAAGAAAACCAGCTGCAAAGACCAAAGCGGTCGCTGCTTCCAGGCTCAGCATCGCAAGCGCCGTTTCCGCATCCGGCATCATACCTCGGATGGTATAAGCTTCATTCCAAGAAAAGCTGTATCTCACAGTCTGCAAAAACCAAGATTCTTTCGAAATGTGCAATCGAAAGTGCTCGCAAAAACGTGCCATTCGGCTCAGACAACGTGCAAGACTTACTTGGCTATTCTGATTCTAATTCGGCTTTAAATCCCTTAAGGATTAGCTCGCAAAATTTCCTGGGGTAGTGTTGCGTTTCCTTCCAATTGACTTCCTTGGACGGCAAATGATCATGACGACCATCACAAACGCAAACCTTCAGGCTTTCCAACAACCGAGTACTATCTGTCTCAATCCTCCAGGTCTTTCTGACCAACTGCCTTTCTGGTTCAACTTGACTGAACAAGCATCCACAAATGTTGAAAGCGTCTTTCGTTTCCTCAGAAAATCTTGTCTGATTCCATCCCCAATAAGCACATCTCTTTGGCCATTCAATCGCTACGAAATCGGCTACTTCCGACATCCGTAAGAAACCTTTCCATAGCTTCTTCTGTATCTGGTACAACTCTCGAAGATGACCCATATAGTCCTGACCAAACTTCTTGATGCAAATGTACTGAAACGGACATCCTCCTGTACACGGAATAGACGACCACAAGACAACAAGCTTTCCTCTCTTCCGATGGCTTATCATCTGCTCCCGAATTGACTCGATTGTGTCCGATCGGGTTCCGTCATCCGCCTCAGTGACAGTCAAGACTTCAACACCTTCCGTACGGCTTCCGACTTCTTTCATCTCGGACTCCGGTGATGTGCAAAACTCAACAATCAGGATTTCGGTACATGTGACCTTATCCATAACCCACAACCATCTCCCGATCCAGTCATATGGCACTTCAAATGAAATGAGAAATGCTCTGACAACTCCGATCGTCTCCATATGTTGTAAAGTCACAGCTCTCGACAATGCCTTGGTCATCAAGTCGGCACAATTCTCGGTACCTCGGACAAAGCTGATAGAAATCACACCCTTGTAGACTGCATCTTGCAAGAAACAGATTCGAATGTCTATGTGTCTCAATCTTCTCAACAACCCTGACATCTCTGTGACATTTCGGGCTGCCATCGAATCCGTAAGCAAACCTGGAATGGGCAATTCCTCAGCTTGACATCCATAGACATGTGCCACGGCATGTTGAATACCTATAGTCTCTTTCGCTCCTTCGAACAAAGCATATAGCTCTGCCTCGGCTGAACTACAGGCTACACTCTGCTGCAACCTACTGAATGCTTTGACACAACAGTCACTAACGAAGATGGCTGCTCCTGAAGTACTCTTTCTATTGGTGGACTTTTCGGCTGCCCAACTGGCATCGACATAGGTCGTAATCCTTGGTGGTCCTGAGTACTCATAGCTCCTGAACTTCAACTTTCGATCGGCTACTGATCGGATGTAACGGATACTCGCACGCATCGCAGTCTCGTGTACAGCTAGCGGCTGAGATTGACCTCGGGCAAGCATCGAACACAACCAACAAAGATCAGGTCTCGACTGAGCTACCCAACCTAGCTTACCTAGTGCGGTTCGAAAGGTTGCTGCTGCCTCGGGTGACAACGGTTTCCGATCTTCTTCTCGATCACGATCATAAAGCTGAAACAAATTGGGGGTCGCTTGACTTTCCTTTCCTCCTGGATACAAGTTCATCATACCTTCATAGTACTCTTTCTCCATGTACAAGGCAATCGTTCCATCTTCTTCCTTTTCGATCACCTTTCCCAGAAAACGAATTCTGTCTTCTTCAAGCTTTCCGGTGACTTTCAGTCTAAGCTTCTTTGATAATTCATCAACGAGCTTCTGAATATTTCGATCGTCTCCGACAACCAACAAATCATCAACGTACATCAAAACGATCAAGTGATTCTCCTCCTCCGTCTCTGCAACTCCTTTTCTGTATCTTCTGGCGAAGATTGTCTTTTCCGTCACACATGCTGTCAAACCCTCTTGCTCTAACAGATCGGCTAGGTGACGATACCATGACATTCCTGCAGAACGAAGTCCATTCATCGCTTTCTCAAGAATGACGAACAAAGGCTCTCCGTCTTCATCTTCCATCCCAGTCGGCAACGAAACGACCGCTGGGTGAATCACGGGGGGCGTGCAAGAATGCTGTACTTACATCTAAAACCCATGCTGTCTTTCCTACTCCTCCTTTCGTTGATTTCTTTCGAAAACTTGATTTCTGAGTAAGATAAGACAACACAACCTTCAACGCCTCTGATGACGCTGTAGGGCTTGAAACGCCCAACTCGGCTGCTGACGGACCTGTGGCGAAATCACGGACAACAAGTCTCGATCGAACGATGTCTCCTTTGATAGCATCATGCTTATTTACAACTACCCATCGGGTTGAGATGATTCGGATACCATGCATCTGGCAATACTCTTGCGCTTCATCTTTATTCACGACCTGACCTGTCCTGTGCTTCTCTAGGGCAATGACCTCTGTGTGCATTCCCTCGAACGTGGCATCCACATCTAATGGACCTTCACCTATATCTGAAGTCGCTCTTGATGGCTTTCGGAGTACAATCCATCTACCTCCAAACCACACTTTGCACGAATCGGCCTTCGCGTCGAACTTGGACTCCTCGGTTTCCTTTGGAACCTTCCTGCTATACTCAAGTACCCCCTCTTGAACTGATGACAAGAACCTTTCAACCTCATCATCCGAACATCTTGACAAGGGGTCTTTCACCTTTTCCCACAACTCTTTACCTAGATCTGATAAGCTCGCAATGGCATTACCTTGATGATCATACATGTAGAGCTGCTTGATTGGCAATTCGGTAAACCCTTTCCAATGACGCCTCAATGGCGCGGTCTGGGTTCCGAACTCACTGACATGGACCTTGAACTGGTCCCTTGGAATCTCATCGACTGGCCTTTCATCAACAGCATCGACGTAGTACGTCCTCTGAATACCTACCAGCTGATCCTCATGCATCGGCAATGGCAGTGATGATGCTGCAAAAACACATTTTCGACTTCTGTGGTGAACTCTTCTCAACACAAGTTTGTCAAGGTCAACTTCCCAATGGTCATGATTTCGGTTCTTCCCTCCTCTTGGGATTTTCTGGAACAAATCAATGTCCATGGGACTCTCCCCGGGTGACTCGGGTGCTCTGTACCCTTCCGGTACTTCTGTTGGCTCATAGCCTTCACTCATCCGATCATCCTCGATAGGTTCCGGATTCTTTCCGATCTCATATGGGTTCATTGGATCCTCTTGCATTGGCGTCGGTTCGGTATCCGCTTCCTGTCCCTTTGGCGCATGGAACGGAACATCATCAAACTCTGGAAATCTCTCTCCAGTCTCTTTCTCTTCATGCTCGCGATGAAATCTATCCCACTCATCATCGATAGACTTTCTTTTCCTCTTCTCTCGTTCTGACTCTGATTCTGGAACTCTTTCTCCCTACTCTTGCTGAGATTCAGGCTTTCCTTCGGTATCCAAGCCTTCTTCCAATCCTTCAGGCACGACGGGCACAGACGACTCGTCTTCGATCGGTACTATCCGTTTGTACTCTTCTTCAAGATACTTTTTGTAACGGTTCCGACACTTCACTGAATGACCTGTTTCACTCCTGTTCGAACAAGCTGGACATCTCGAAGTCTTATTCACTTCACTCCAATACCAAGGTGGTTCCCCTTCATGGATGGGCAAATCAACCAATTTCTGGGGTTTCGAAAGATCATTCGGTAGTCTTTCAATCCTGTCTGGCTTCACTCCACTCTTGGAATTTGGAATTTCACACAACATCCCAAGTCCAGCGACAAAACGAATCGGTGAGGCAATCTTCAAGTCTCAAACAGGCACAACCACAGTCTCATCCTGTGAACCTTCGAAGGCAACGAAGTGACCTAACGAAGATAACTTTGGGGTCAAGTAAATGCCTGGAACAAAGTGACGAGCGTTTGCTTCCCTGACCTTTTCCAAGTACCCATCAGTCGGCCTGGCAAAAACCAAACATCCAAATGGCATCACACGATTGGTGTTTGGGACTTCTCCTGAACTAGTTACACTGATGCGCATGCGTTGATACGGTGTCAGCGAACTGTTGACTTGCAGCTGAAATGCATTGTGGACATGACAAGCGTTTGCTGCGGCGTATCGAAGGCTTTCACTACCTAGCATCAACCCGTGCTGGTACAACACTGTACGAATACATCCTAGTTGAGTCTTGAGGGTCCTAACTGCTCTCTCGGCTCCAGTTGCGTGTCTTCCTGGACGACTGGTCTCATGCCTTGAGACTACCTTCAATCGAATGAGTTCAGAAATGAGCGCAGTCAAGTCACGGCCTTCATCACTGAGAACCATCGCACCTGTGGACGAACAATGGTTGATGGCAGCTGTCAAAACACGAATCGTCGAAGCTTGATCTACATAGATTGCAGCTGTTGCGATCATCCCGTGCGTTCGATTCCACATCACAACATACCTATACATGTTTGGAGACTTTGGATGGGTGCATAGGTTGGCAATATCCATCTGGATCTCGTTGGTGACTTGATCTGTACGTTTTGGCGCTCGTTTCAATCCTTTGCTCATGAGACAGACTGCACAGCTTGGATCATAAGGTGTGTGACTCTGCAAAATGTGCTTAGCTAGTCTGTTACCTCGTAGCTTGATGGGATATTCGAACTCGAACTCAGGCTCTGACTCAACGGTGCAAACGATTTCCTTTTTGCGCACGACGTCGAATGCTGGATTCGAAAAATGCGCTCTGGCTCTTATCGGCGGCTCTACTCCCCTTTTGGGAGGAACCTGGACGCTTTGGATATCATGTCTTCCTTCGCGTCCGACGCTTCGGACATCGCGTCCTACTTCGCGTCTTCCCTCTTGTCCGAAAACTTGGACAGATGCTCCTGCAGTTGCTTGCGGTACGCAATCTCTTCCTCGGACAATGGCGCTTGAAGCGGTTTTGGCGGCGTAGCGGGACTCTCCCCCACCATCACCGTCGGTTCCGACATTGCCTTTGGCGCTGGTGTCAGAACTACTCCTCCCGCTGTCGGTGGCACTGCGGGTTGCTCGAGAGAAATTCGTCTTGCCTTTCTCAAATTCTCTCGATCTTCTTCTTCTGCCCTCCATTGCAGGAGATCTTGTTTTCCTTTCTCGAACTCTTCCTGCCGGCGACGCTGGACCTCCTTTCCATGCTCCAAGGCTTGTGCCATCCTCTCTGAACGGTACAGCGCCTTCGCCTTTCGGCGTTCTTCCTCTTCTTTTGCTTGGCGATGAATTCCTTCTCCCATTCGATCGCTCCTGCCTGTCGCTCGGATGCTAGCTCTGATCGAAAAAGCTTCTTGCGCTCCTCGTCGGTCAGATGTGCCAAGTACTTCGGTACTCTCTTGGCGCCTGATCCTGATGCCGTGGACGGCTTCTCCTCTTCGAGGGTCCCGGTACCCCTCTTTAGGTCTGCTGCCTTGAGGAGGTCTCTGGCTTTTTGAGCTAACACCTCGTCTGCCACCGCTTTTTGCTCTTCGGTGAGCGGTCGCGATTTCGCTTTGGGTCTCGTCGGTGGTGTCGGTGGCGTTTTTGGTCCCGGAACCGATGGAGTTTTCGGCTCCGGAATTCCCGTCTGAGCAATCACTGCCAACATTTTCTCCGGATCGACGCTTACCGGACTCGCTGGCTCCTTCGGCTTGGCAACTGCCGGACCTGCCGTCTCCTCCGTCTGTCGCCCATTGGATCCTGCCACCCCGGGGGTGGACCCGGTGGGGGTTGGGGTCCCACCGGTCTGGCCTTCGCCTTCATTGGCAGCAAGGATGGGGTTTGCCTCGGGGTCCTTCTGGCTGTTTCGTGAAGCCGTAAATTCTCTTCGGTCAAGGTCAGGACTGGAGGATCGGCTGCTTCCGATCCAGAAATGGATGCAGCCTCTACCGACACCGCGGCGTTGCTCGAAGGACGCCAGATCACTCGGATCTGAGACGTGTATTTCACGTTCCCCGGCTCCTCGGGCTTTCTCTTCATGTAATACGCGGTTCCAGGCTTTATGTCCTGTCGTCGCGCCGACACTCCCCCTTGCGCATCCGCGTGGGTACGCACTATTGTTTCGGACGTGATCCGCTCGTGGCCGGTTAAACCAGACGAAACGCTCTTTGGACCTTTGGTCGGTGTCGGAGCGCTCTCTGGAAGAGCTCCGTGAATCTCTTCCAGGTCTCCAACATCTGAAGCTTCCGAACCGGTCAGGCTCACCATCGTGACTCCCCTTTGGGGCTGAATCTCGATAAACTCCTTTTTCACACGAGATCCCGATGACTTCGGCTGCGGACGCGCTTTGGGAGCGATCCAAGCGCGATGCTTGTTTTGGATCATGTACTCGCCCTTGGCCTTGGCTTTGACTCTGGAGGCCTGAACCTCTCTCTCGATCAATCGCAGCTTTACAATCCGCTCTCGCCGCGGGGCTTTGGTGTGTTGTTTCAACACCTTCTGGACTGACCCCTTCGCTAGTGGGTCGTCCACCGTCACGGTCCAAGACCGTCGCAGTGATGGTCCCTTTCGAACTGCTTGCTGAAGGCCTGCAGCCCGATCCGACCGGCGCTGCTGTCTCAGCGCTCGCTGCCTGGCGCGATTTCTGATCCGCTTCTCCTCGTCCTTCTGATCTTGTCGATGAAGCCAATTTGACCAGGCTTTCATTCGAAACGCCACTTCCTGCTCGGACGTTGCCTCCTGAGCTTTCTCTTCCTCGACAAAAGGCTTCTCTGGGATCTCGGGCTCTGGAAGATCCTTCGGAACTTCGGATTCGCGCTTCTCCATCTCCAGTTCCTTTTCCTTTTCTACTGGCTCTGAAGGCTTCTCGGTAGCTTCTGGGCTCCCCTCGGGTTCCTGTTCTGGAGGTTTCACGATCACTTCGGTACTCTCCTCTGGTTCCATCGTGACAAGGACAACTCTCCGCGTCTCTTCTCTCGGTTCCGATGGATCCTTTTCCACATCCGGTTGCCCGACTTGAGCGATCACAGTGCCTGGCGCTGGTTCGGTCGGTTCTTCCATGACCGTGTCTGGACTCTGTTCTTTCTTCTTCTCTCCGCTCAACTCCGTGGTATCGACCCAAGCATCCGAAGGCATGCTCCACTCGACGAAACCTGGGCTGGACGGGGTCCGCACAGTCAATGCGCTCGTGCACCGAACTTGAACCTTCACGCTCTGCAACATGCAAGACCGAATCTTGAACTGCTTCATGCATGGTTGAATAACGAACAACACGGTGCGAACTGGGTTCAACATCGGACGTGTAATGCAACGAATGGAGTGACGATGACATGTCGATGTCAATGACTCCTGGGTGGACAATTGAAATCCAAGGCACGTTACACCAGAGAAAAATGTCAAGATGAGTTCTACTACTCTTAGTTCTGTTTGGAACCTGGTCGTGACCTCCAAAATGTGAGAGGGACAAACATGGTGGCTTCGCCGGTTTATCTACCTCTCTGGAGGTTCGGGAACAGCTCTTGCCAGGTGAACATGAAAACGTCCAACCTTTACTGGCAAGAAGTGCAACACTCAGCAAACTAACCTGTCCATATCCGATCAGACCTGTGACTCTGAGCTTCTGCGGCCTCTGCAGTTGGCTGCCAGCGCAAATGCTGCGCGACACTCGTGACAGGCTTGAGCTAGCAGGTGCTGCGGGCGACGGCGCGGCGGCTCTCGACGAAGCAGCAACAGGCGAAGCAGCACAAGGCGACGACGCGGCGGCTCCATCGCAGTCTACAAAGCTAACATGCCTACTTTTGAGAGCATGCGTGCTGAACTCTGCTTCGACACACCGATTTAAGATCATTTCCTGTCCATTGGCTGTGGTGCATCGTTCGTTGACGGCCCACTCCCTGCAAATCTGCAGGTATCCCTCATCCACTAGACTTTGACTGATCAGGTGGATGCTTGCCCCACTGTCCACCAAAAAGTGTGGATCAGTGGCGTCAGTGTCCGTGACACTGGACGTCGTCAGTCGGTTGCCATAGCTGTGGAGCTGGTTCAGTAGGACATCGGGTGGTACTGTCATGTCTAGCACACAACCCATTCCGAGAATGTCTTCTTCATCCTCCTCTCCTACACTGGCACGTGCTTTCCCTTCTTCTTTGGGTCGTAAGGCGAATGTGAACGATCCTTTCCACCTTTTGGTTTGCCACCTTTCTCATTGCCTTTTCCCTTTCCTTTGTCCTTATCGGTACGCTTTGGTGACTTTGACCAACAATCTTTCTCAACATGTCCTGGCTTCCCACATCGACGACATCGAATCTCCTTGCCTTTGCCTTCACCCTTTGGTGTGCGATCTTTCCCTGCTTTGGGGATTCCCTTGGGTGGTCGGTCATACCCAACAGGATTTCCTTTGTGACTGTCTCTGGAAAAGTCGAGTGCTTTCGATTGCTGTTCATAGAACCCCAGTGACTCCATCAACTCTCGTAAAGTCGAAGACTTCCCGTGGAACGCAAGGTGTCGGTGAATTTCTTGCGGTAAGCACCTCATCATGACCATGATCTGGTCCACCTCCATCATCTGGAGATCTGCGAATGCTGCACACTGATCTCGCAAGCGTGCAAACTCCTGAGTAAGGAACAAACAGGTGTCCAACGGGTTCTTGACACTCCCTGCTGATGGACATCCAAGTTGCTTCAATCCGTTCACATCAAGTCTCATCACTGCTTCCCGCAGTGACAGTGCTTCCGCTCGAGTTGTTGATTCTCCTGAACAACTCGTATCCGCAAGTGAGTCCTCCCTGCTCTCTTTCCTGCAGGACTGCGAGATCCAATCCTCTCTTGTATCCTGACATTGCTTGTTTCATCCAGTGATACAGCTTACTACTCCTCACTGCGGCTTCCGGGGCAAGTTTCCCTTGCTCGATGGTAGTTGTTTGTTTCACTGCCTCTTGCAATTCCGCTGCGTAGCACTCATCCAAAAGACATAACCACGATCCAAATCGTTCTCGGAAGGATAACCAGGTGTTGATCTCATGTCTTCTTCCTGAATCTTTGATCTCAAGTTGTGGACAGTTCGGTATGTAACTCTCCATCTTTCCTCCACTGCTTCCAGAATATTTTGAGTCAGATTTCTTGGGCGCTGAGGTGAACAGTGACCCTGTTCTCGGTGTACTGGACGTAGCAGCTTCTTCTGCAGCTTTTCTCTCCTCTTCTGCCTTTCTCTCACGCTCATCCGCTTCGCGTTGAGCTTGGTCTTTCAAGACATCAGTCTGCGTTTGAACCAGACCTGAAACTAGCTTGGTCAGTTCTGAAATTTGCGCTCCTTGCCCAGCGATCAAGTTCTGCTGTTGAACGATATTCTGATGTTGGTTTCTCAATACTTCGATCAACGCTTCCTGCGTCAATCCCTGTCCTCTGGTAGGACTCGCAGGCATCTGAGGTGAGTTGAAATGTCTTGAAACGTTCTCCCTGTTGGGGTAGGGCTGTTCGGTACAGGTATCTCTGCAGCAGTACTCTCTGCTGGATCTGGTGGTAGAGATCTCTCTCGACCTGTGTGCTCTTCCAACTCACTGGTCGCCTCCTCGTTGGCGATGCTGTCCGTCGCTCAGGGACTGGACATTCTTCCTGGAAGCTCCACGCTCCGCTACCACGAAAAACTCCCGGCAGCAACCTTATACGGCAGACTACCTCCTCTCCTGATCTTTAGCTCACAACAGGCTCTCACACTCGTCCGGTACGGCACGAAACCTTTCTCTCAAACCTCCGAATGCTTCGGAAAACTTCAAACGCTGCACAAGCTGCTCTCAGACACTCGCACCCTTTTCTCACACCAGCCAAACGAATTGGCCTTGACTCTCAAAGCATCTCCACACACAAAAAACTCTTTCAAAACTTCCGACTTCGCTACAAGTCGCTTTCGAACAACTAGAAACAAAATGTTGACAACCGCCAGGTTCCAATCTTTCACAAACAAACTCAAACGAAGCATCGCAAACTGCAAGCATCGAGCGAGGTGGACATCCCGACATGGAATTTCTTCACAGGTTGTTGAGCTTGTCAAGTCATACGACTGCAACGAGCCAGAATTTTTTTTCCACGAGTACGGACGCCGTGTGGGCATGGTGCCCAGGTCATCGTTGAAGGAAGGGA
>CAXAMN010010868.1:73548-150753 GCA_963970005.1 Durusdinium trenchii | reverse complement strand
GTCGAAGGCGTGGAACACCTGCAAAGGCCCATTCTGGGACAATTTCTTCTGGGTTCATGGGGACATGAACAGCTAAGGGGACTTGATCAATAGAATAACCTCCAAGCTGTTCTTCTGGCAGGGTAACACTGCAGTCCCTGAAGGCAATGGTGTATTCTTTACCTTGCTGCAACTTATCCCAGATTGGGTCCTCAAGGTAGGTTTGCGTGGTGACGCACCCAAAAACTTTGAGGTCAGTGACCGAGTACGACTGCAACGAGCCAGAAAATCAATGTCTCACACCACTGACCCCCAAGTCCTGGGAAGCTCTCGAGCACGGCCGCACAGCCACACTGTGCCACCGAACACAAATGGTCCTGGAGGCATTGGGAACAGCACGAATGCAGCTGGACTCTGTTCCCTCCAGTTTCGAAAATGGAAGGTTCAGTGCTGGCAGTTGCAGCCATGGTGATGTGCACTGTGTTGTCTGTTCGAAAGTGCCCTGTCTCAGCGACACGAGGCGCAATTGCGATAATAGGACCACTCATGGAATTGCATCTTCTGGCCAAAATGTGAGAGTCACCTCATGCATGTGCAACTGGCGTCCCACTCCGACAGACAAAAAATGTCACACATGCAAGGCCTTCTAGTTGGCTCGATGGCTTCTTCTCAAGGAGTGGACCAGGAAGGCACTCCCTCAAGCGGTCCATCAAGCCGCCAATCGTGGAGACACGGATGCCACTGAGACATCTGTGAAGAAACCATGTCGGGATGTCCACCTCGCTCGATGCTTGCAGTTTGCGATTGTGAAAAGTGTGGGTGGCACGCCTGTACAGTGTGTGGATCACCTAGTACCTCTGTGTAGTGGAACTTTTTCGTTTTCTGTCCTTGCGGTTGGAGCTGAGTGGGGATCTTTCTCTCTGGAGTGTGTTTGCTTTGACCACCTTAGCAGGACTGAGTGGAATGTGGCCAGAAGTGGCTCGGAGCATGTCAAGAGAAGCCCTAAGTATAGAGCTGTAGTGCTTGAGATGAGCTGTGTATAGTCTAGCTTTGCTTGAGAGTGTTTGGAGATGCTTTCTTGTACTTTTAGTATGTTTTGGACGACTGTGACCAGTCAGACCTCTTCAGAGAAGAGTGGACGAACAGACATGCAGTCAAACCGACTGTTATGTTTGGCTCAAGAGCGGGATTCGCAAAAGGGTCGCACACGCTTCCGTGTTTTCACATGGTAGCGGAGCTCCGAGGATCGTGAGGGTGAGGGGCAGACGCTTGCGAGAAGAGTTTGTGTTTTTGGAAAGGTTTGTGGAAACCTGCAGCTTGTTTGACATGGCCGACCAGACGTGGCCAACTCCGATGAGTCCTGTGGCTTTTGGACCCACTGTCATTCCCATGAGTCCAACAGCTGAAGGGACTCAGCCAGCGAGTGCAGAGCTGGAGTGTCGAGTGGCGATGTTGGAGCAACAAGAATTCCTTTGATTGCACCGATTCCTGTTTTGTCGACTTCTTCGTATGAGTGTCAACGAATTGGTGAACAGATTGATCCTTTGCAGAATAGTGATCCTTGGTTGTCTTTCCATTCAGGGCCTGGTGGTCAGCAAGCTTTGAGAGATGCTTTGTGGGGAACTTATGGTCCTACTACACAGCTAGCAGCTATGCCGAGAACTTTGAATTTGCCCCAGTCATGTTCGCATGTTGGTGACAGGTTGCAGCCTGGAGGTGTCTTGACAGGAGGTCAGGATCAGTTAGGAGCGCCTGTTCAACAAGAAGGTGGGCAGCAATCTCAGCAGCCGAGTTTTGTGCCGGGACAAGGTTTTTCTGGACAGAACGATAGTGGACATGGTGTTTCTTTTGGTTTGCCACCTGGATGGGATCAGAATTTGCCGACAGTAGGAGCAGATGGTTTGCCTTTTTCTGGACCTTCAAGGTCCCCCAGTTGATCCTTTATTGACTGGTTTGATGAATCAACAACTGCAATTGGGACAAGCAATGATGGAGGTTTTGAGACGACAGCAGCAACAGCAACCTCAGCCACAAGCCCAGCAACAACAACCACAAGTTGGTGTTCAAGACCGTGAACGACTCACCATGGACACCAAGTGGATTCCTGGAATGCCCATGCCATCCTACAAGCAGTGGGTGAGTAGGTCTAGGGAGCTTTCAGGGTTCAGAGATTGGGCAGAGAAGCTGGGAGGTTGGTTGTGTCTCATTCACGACCGATATGGACCAGAATTGAGAGAGGCGCTGCGCATGGAACAACCCATTGTTTTGCAAGGAGCTGATCAGGAGCTCAGAGCAAGGAGATTGTTCCATCTGATCCAGCAAGCATTCACTGGATACCCAAAGATTGAACACATGATTCGAAATCAGATCATGGCCCGTGGGGCAGCTGATGCGAATGGGTATGAACTCTTCAGGCTGATTCGGCGTGAGTTTTCCATTTACAGTAGGCAGGAGGCACTTTACTACAGAGAGCTTGTTTTGAAGTTCACTGTCAAGAAACCTTCGATTGATGGTTTGATTGATGTGCTTCGAGAGATCCAGACCGAGATCGAATCATTTCACAGTATGCTTGAGGCAAGTGTGATGGCCAGAGCATTGGTTGATTTGAGGATCAATGAGGGGGATCAGTTTTTGCTGTATTTGAGGAATTTGCCTGAAAAAGGTGTCAGAACATGTCCAACTCATCAGCGGTGCAGGGACTGTCCAGCAGCTTTGGCGAGCAGTGACTGAGTATTACATTCGCAGTCGTGCCACTGGAACTATGGAAAGGGCACATGCTGTTCAGGGTTCTCCTATTCGAAGCAAGGGTTGTTTCAACTGCGGAGACCCTGGGCATATGCAATCAGAGTGCCCCAAACCAAAGCGCTGCAAACACTGCGGGAAGAGCGGCCATGTGGCCTCAGATTGTTGGGAGAAGCATCCTGACAAGCGACCATCCAAAAAGGATGGAGCAGACCCTGTGAAGAAGCCTTTTCCAACCAAAGGCAAGGGAAAAGGAAAAGGAAAGAGCAAGGGCAAGGGCAAAGGAAAGCGAAACAAGCTTCGAGAACTAGAGGATGGTGAAGAGTGGGAAGCTGAAGAGGAAGGTGAAGACCCCGAGGTCGATGAAGACCAAGACCAAGTCGCAATGATGGTTCTTGCGGGAAGTACTGAGAGTACTGAAGGGGTAGGAGCCTCCACAAGCGAGCCTGTAGTGCACAGCGTCACTCATCCTCTTGAGTACTTGTTGAGTACTCAGGGCTTGGGAAAGGATCTCAAGACCCACTGGCTTGTAGACTCAGGTGCCACTTGCCACATTGTTGCTGAGGAATGGTTGAAGCTTTATAAGGTGAAGCATCGGTACCAAGGCCCAGCTCCAATCCTGAGAGGTGCAGGGGATCATATTCTTCCCACTGCAGGGATGGTAGACCTAGAGTTCAAGGTAGGCAAAGTCCCTGTAGTCATGCAGCGAGTAGTGGTGGCGAGGATCAAGCTGAATGTCATTAGCTGTTATGCTCTGTCTGAAACTGGTTGGTGGACCAAGTTAGGAGGAGCCCGCGAAAGCATCTTGGAAAATGGTCAGGGGACCACTTTTCCACTGAGGATCTGTGAGCGTGCTTGGTGGTTGAGGGTTGATCTGATTCCAAAGCCTAGTCCGGCCAGACGCGGAGGCAAAGTGACCAAAGGTCCTGCTCCAATGGAGGTTGATGAGGTGAAAGGTTCCCCATCGAACCCAGAAGAAGAGATCAGAGAGACCCAGACACCTGAAGCACGAAGCACTGAGAGTACGGTCACACCACACACGCAGTACAGAAACGACAGAAACGACCGTGAAACGCAAAACGATGCAGTGACTGAACAGGCACGACCAGTTTCTAAGGCAGGGAAGTCGAGAGCTAAGGGTCGAGAAGTGATGTGCACTCAGCCTGGTTCTTTGCAGTCGTTTTCATATGTGTGTCGTATGTTTCGTCTTTGTGGTGATGAGCCTGTTTCTTTTCCAACTTTGTCTTTTGATGATGAGCCCGATACGTTTGAGAAGGGGAAGGAGGATGATCAGGGAGATTTTGCCTCTTTCACTTCAGAGTTTGACACCTGGGAGGTTGAGTCGAACTCGTCTTTTGCGAGCTGTGAAACCCAGTTTTTGGATTTTGACTTCTTTTCCGAAGGTCCGGACGAGGATCCGGAGGCTTTTTCGGAGGTTTTTGGAAGATCTGAGACGGATTTTGCTTCCTTGCTTGCGTTTTGGAGGAACCAAGAAGGGTTACCGGAGGTTTCGGAGGAGTCCGAGCGTGTCCGGATGTTCCGTGGGTTGCCGAAAACCGTTGATGTTGAGAGTGATGACATGGAGGAGTACACTCCTTCCATTCCCGATCAGGTTGGTCCGGAGGCGGAGGCCGAAGGTCCGATGGTTGAGGCAGGTTCCGAGGTTGACGAACCACCTGGGGAGTTGCCCCATTATGACCCTGAAGGTCCACATTCGTCGGATTTGGAGGATCCATCACCCGAGCTGGAAGGCAGTTTGTTGTATGAGCATGAGTGTCGAGGACATTGGCCGTATGATCGAGGGTGTGATGCGTGTGTTCAGGCAAGAGGTCGGACGCCCGCAAGGAGACGAAAGGACCAGGAGTCAAGCACATGTGATCTTGCAGCTGACATCATGTTTGTAGGTGGAAGGCACTGGAAGGTGTTGGTTCTGCTCATGATTCAGACTGGCATGATTGGTATGGTGGTTTTAGGTGGTGACCGGGAGAAGGACGTGAAGTCCACTGTCTCCGTTTTGAATGAGATCGGTGTTGGAGGTTTGTCTTTGGAAGTGGCCACTGACAACGAAGCCTACTTGTTGAACCTGATGCAGAGGTCTCTGAGAGAGTCCAACTGTCGAGGCTTCCATTGGAGGAACATTTCAGAGAATCGTCCACAGGCCAAAGGTGTAGAACGTGCTGTGGGGATCATGAAAGAAGGTTTGTTCACCAATTGGTTGGCTTTGGAAGCTCATTTAGGCATGAGGTTGGCTTTGGAATCACCTCTGATGGGGTATCTGGTTGGGTACACCTATAGGACTTTCAATGGGTTTTGCGAGCGCAAGTGGGGTGGCACTCCTTTGGAATCTCTGAGAGAGAAGAGGGGAGGTCAGATACCACGAACTTTTCCTTTTGGGATCATGGGTTTTGTGAAGCCAGTTCATGCACAGAAGTGGCAAGGCCAGAGGATGGTGCTTGGTGCGTATTTGGGGGCCAGGTACAGCACAGGTGGTGGTTGTTTGGTTTACCCTGTTTCTGTTGACTCCACTGGAGTGAGGGAAGTGATCAAGGGTCACACTTTCAGAGTTAGGGACCAATCACCATGGTATGACGTGAACGTCTTGTTTCCTCTGCTTGCGGGTGCTTATGTTGATCCCAGAAGTGCAAAACAAGCTCTTCCTCCGCCACCAGTTCATGATCCGGAGAGGTCAGTGAAGAGGCCACTTGAGGACTCAGGTGGTGCAGGTACAGATAAAAAAAAGGTTGCAGGTGAAGAAGGGGATGGAGACATGGAGGTCGAAATTCCTTTGCCAGATGGGAGCTTAGCTCCAGAAGGGGGTGGAGAACCTATGGACCTTGACATGATCTTGGATCGAGTCATCCAGCACGCCCAGAACGAGGCAATGAATGAGTTCTTGGCAGGTACCTCTAGGTGTGATGAGGTTGTGGGTGAAGTCAAGGCAGAAGGTCAAGGTTCTTCCATCTCTGTCCAGTTTGGGGGAAACCAAATCGATGTACAGATCGCTGAGGGTGTGTGTGATGAATTGACAGGGCACCCCATAGCGCATGACCAGGTTGTCGAAGGCATTCGCACAGAAATGGTGCAACTGGAGACATTGGAAGTTGGTGACACCTATCCTGAGAAGAAGGGTCGCACCATCGCAGTGGAGCATGAAGTGCAAATCCTCACGGCGAGGTGGGTTTTTACCCAAAAGACTGCCATCCTTTGTCGTGCACGGTGGGTCGTTCGCGATTATGCCTCTGGTGCTGAAAGTGCTTTTCGATCTGGCATCTATGCCCCAACAAGTAGCTTAGACTCACTGCGAGTGGTCCTTGCCTTCTCAGTGGTGGAAAGTATGAGCCTTCTTACAGCGGACGTGTCGACAGCCTTCATGTATGCGCCTGTTGAAGCCGACGCTTGTGATTTGGTTTTGCTCCCCCCAAATATCACTGTGAAGGGCCAACGAGTCATCTTGTGGCTGAAAAAGGCCATGAATGGCTTGAGACGTGCTCCATTGTTGTGGTTCTTAGAGCTTCAGAGGACGATCCGTGACTTGGGCGGAGACGAGACCTTTGAATCAACGTTGTTCAGAGTGAAGACCGACACCCAGTTTTTGTTGGTTCTTGTTTACGTTGACGACTTGCTTATAGCCAGCAACGACGTTGAGGGAGGTGAGAACTTCTTGCGTGCTCTTCAAAAGATCTGGAAGATCAAACGCACGGGGAGTATTCCGTCTGGTCGGAAAGGACTTCTGGAATTCTTAGGCCGCACAATATACAGACGCCACGACTCCGAGGAATGTCTGTATTTTGGCGTGTCTCGGAGCTACATGGAGGGAATCTTCGTGTCTTGGGAAGAGAAGCTCAAAGAATCCACTGGTTCGGCTATGCCCAAACTGGAGGAGCTGCTTAAAGATGCAGAGAAAAAGTTCGGGACGTCCGAACTGTCCGCCACGGAAGCACAGCGCTACCGTAGGGTCTTGGGACAACTCGCATGGGCAGCACTCTCCAGGGCAGACCTTGCCTTTCCTGTTGGGTTTTTGAGTAGGTTTCAGTCGAAGCCCCATGTCCCCGCGGAGGTTTGTCTTCGTAGCTTTCTTCGTTGGTTGAAGGGTCATTTGCATTTTGTGCAGCAGATGCCCGCCAGTTCACCACCCGTGTTGACAGAAGAAGGGGTCGTTGTAGGTTTTTGTGATGCTTCATGGAATGTGACCAGCGTGTCTGGTGCTGTGATTTCTTGGCGTGGATGCTGTTTGAAGTGTTTCAGTAGGAGACAGGAGGTCCCCGCGTTGTCGTCTGCAGAAGCAGAAGCGATCGCCATCACGGAAGCTAGCAAAGAACTTGTAGCTCTGGGGATGTTGATCGAGACAGCTCGTGACGGAATCCCTCTTGATGAGATAGGCATGCCAGCCAAGACCACAGGAAGCATGAAGTTGCATTTATACAACGATGGGAAAGCGGCTATTTCCATTTCTACCATGGAGGGTTTACTTCGACGTGTGAAGCACATGGAACTGCGAGCACATTATGTGAAGTACCTCCATCGACGACGTCGCTTGACCTTGGAACACTGGGAAGGTGTTTCCAACCCGTCCGACGGTCTTACGAAAAGTTGCAAGCTCATCGAGATGTGGCTGAACCTTTGCAATGCTGTAGGACTTGTATCAGGTTTGGAAGAGGAGAAGGCAGCATTGTTGAGGGGTTTGTCTCGAGACGACGATGACGACGAACTTCCGACCGATGAACGTTCAGTTCGAGAAGGGGAGTATGCTCATCGTGCGTGTTTCTTGCATTTTTCATCCGTTGGTGCTCGGAAAGGTGACGGAAGATTTGGGCATTGCGCCTGTTGAAAGTTGAACTTTGTCAAAAATGCTTTTTCCGGAACAGTTTTCCAGCAGAAAGTTGACATTGGAGAGTTTCTGAATCTGTTTTGTCTGTTTTCGTTGTTGTCCGTCTGTGTTCGGATGAGTTCGGAAGAGTTTCGGTTGTCCTTTATGTGCAGCGTGTAGATTTGGAACCTCTTGTGGAGCAGCCAGAACTTTAGTGGAAGGACGTGTCCGAGAGCAGTCGTTGAGGTCCGACTAGGTTCGGAGGTGTAGGATGACTGTTTCTTGTTGATTTAGGAGCCTTCTGTTCTGTGGTGCAGTGTTTTTGAGTTTTGCGAAATTTGTGTTGTGCACTTTTCTTGGAATCTGGATGAGCATTCACTGAGGAATCCTGTTTGCTTCACCGAATGTCCGGATAGGTACCTCTTTCCTAAGGAAATTGAGACGATTGAACTGTAGAGACTTCTCGTTGCGACACCTTTTTTTTCTTTTTTAGGAATGTTCTCTGTGTCTTGAGACAGTGGGACTGAGTGATGAACGCCCGCGGCCATTTTTGCTTAAGAAGGCAGCAGAAGGAAGTCGACTGGTGGCCTTGCACCAGGCGTAAGGGTTTTTGTTTGTGTTTGAGGACATTGGAAACCGTTGATATGAGCTACAATAAGGAGTCGCGAACCATGAGTAGCTAGATCAGGGGTTTGAGTGTCAGACATGTCCAGTTGTCGTGTTTTGATGCCAGGGTTTGCAGGGTTGAGACGCCAGAGAAGACAGTTTGAGACTTCTGTGGCTGCAGGGTTTTTGGAAGCAGTTGTCCAAAAAGGTTGAAACATTCCTTTTTCAGGGTTGTAGCGTCTTCGAGGGTTCTAGAACATCTCTTCTTCTTTGGTTTGCGTTGAACTGTTTGGTTTCTTGTGCTGTGTGCTGTGTGGCAGAGCAAGGGTATGCTGGGCTTCGACGGTTCATTGCTCAATTGAACAGCCTGTCAGCCTAGCTGTGTGATTTTCGAGCTTTGACTTGCGCACTTTGTGTTTGGGAGCGTCATGACTGCCGTCGAGCGCCCAGAGGTTGAGTTCGTGTCGGCCGAGGAACCTGCTGCAGCGGCCGCAGTGGAAGTGAATGAGATTTCTGTGCCTTCGCCAAAGGCATCAGGACCTGTTGGTCCCCCTGCCACACGTTTGACTGTTGTGGGAGGAGCAGAGGACACGACAAGGGGTGCCTCGCTGACGTTGGCGACTTTTCCTTTCAAGGATGAGGACCTGCTTCGTGTTCAGGCTTCTCGTCTCCGAGAAGCCAACTTTGGAAATGCAGAGATGTCAGCGGAATTGTTTGCTCAAAGCTCGCTTTTGGAGCTGAAGTCTGAAGCTGCCCGCTGGCATTCGGCCAGCGATCAGGTGGAAAAGGATTTGGGGACCCTAGCGGCCCTCATTTTGGATCTTCAGAGTCAGGCGACTCAGGAGGGCACGAATGAAGAGAATACGTTGGTCAAAGACGGCCCACTCACAGGCCGGAGCCTGAGCCATGTTGTGAGGGTGCAGGAGGCCAACAGGAATCGGCTTCGAGCTCTGCGTGACGGTGAAAACCTTTTCAGTTTATCATACTTCTCGAAGTATGTGGCAGTGGAAGAGGGCTCTCTCCCGTCGTTTGCCGGGGACATCCGTGAAGGGAATCGCGACGCGGTCCTAGATGTGATCAGGTGGACCACCCAAAAGATGTCAGATTCCCATGAGAGCGTCAAGAGCATGACCACCTTTTTGACAGCGCTTGATTCCCACCTTAAGTTGACGGAAGAGGCCCATGCCGAAACCAGTCGACGCCTTATCGAGTTAGCTGGTGCCATCGTGGGAGTGCAAAGCGCGACTCGCGTCGCAGTGGATGATTCCAAGCAGAATCACAGACAAACCCATAAGACCCTTGAGAACATGCTAGGCAGCGGCAAAACGGTCAACCAGTCGATGAAGGACATCGTTCTGTCCATGGCCAAGCTGATCCAACAATCCGAGCAACACCTCTCGAGGGGCACCCGCGCGGCTGAGGCCTCATTAGAAGGCATTGATGGCCTTGAGGTTCACTTGAAAGCCATAGGGGGACACCTGGAGAAGCTGGTTGAATTGCAGTCCAAGAAGACAGATGAGCCAAAGGCGGCTGGACCGAAAATGCCACCGCCACCCATGGCACCGACAAGTGGAAATGCTCCCGCTCCGGGTGTGCCAGGAGGGATGACTGCACCTCCAGGTGCAGTGCAGCCGAAACTGATGCCAGGGTCATTAACCCCACCAACTCCATCAGCCTTTCCGCCGAGTCCTGCGTTCCCAACACCGACATTTGGGGCTGGAATCTTTGGTACTCCTCAGACGCCCACGGGACCAGGAGCAACCAGTGCTCCGGCTGTTCCAACAGCACCGGGGTACAAGAGGGTGAGGCTGGCCGATGGCCAATGGAGCTGGGCTGAAATTGGCCAAGGCGATATCTGATCTGCCATGACTTTAAAATGGCTGATGTGTGATCCTTGGAGGTCATGATGCCGCGGCTTTCGGGGAAGTAAGTTCCTAGAAAGTTTGCGCCAGGCCATTTTTTGTTGACAGCGGCCAGCCCACATCGGTGGAAAAAGGGATTGCTCAGAGGGTTTTACCATTCGATTTGCAGTTGTTCAATTGGACCTTGTGAGATTCAGGTTGAACCCTGTTTGAACTTCAGTTGATCTTCACTAGGACTTCCTGATGTCTTGTTCAAGTTTCTTGTTGAGTCAAGGGCATGCACGTGTGTGATCTTGAAGGGTTGAAGTTTTGTGCATTGCTATGTCTGAACTTGCCAGGATGAAAAGGGATGAGGTCAAGGGTGCAGCGAGAGAAGAGATCAAGGGTTGAGAACTGCGAGATTAAGAGATGTCATTTGCATTCGCACGAAGGGATCATGGCAAACAGTAGAAAAGGGTTTGTAGCTAGCAGGGGTTCTAGCTTCCTTTGATTGCTGTGAGCTTTGGACCGTGTGACATTTGATGTCGAGTCGATTGGTTGCAGTTGAAATGAAGAAAAAGGGTTTTGAGAGTTTGAGACATGCAGTGAAAGTCGAACAGTAGCACAGGGATTGTATCTAGCAAGGGTTGGCTAGTTTCCTTTTTGCTGGCTGTTTGATGCTGTGTGAAGCTTTTGGCACGTTGAATGTGACAGGTTTTTGTCTTCAGGAATCTTCGTTTGCTTGACCTGTCAGGTGACCACTTGAGACCTTGTATGGTTTCAGGGTCCCAGTGATGACAGAAGCAGAGGCGAAGAGCTGGCTCTGTGCAGCTCTTTGAAGCCCTGCTGTCTGAGGGACCTTGAATCCTTGTTGCTTTGCTTGCTTGGTTGAAGCATGGTTGATTGGTTGATCGTGATTCGAACTTGCTTGAAGCTCGTGGTTCTCGATTCGTTGACGTTTGATCGACTTGGAGACCATTTTGAACCACAGGAGTTGAGATCTTAGTTGATGCTCGAACCTTAGTTGTTCAGAGAAAACGAATTGAAGAGAAGAAGAAGACAGGAAGACCAGGAGAAGGTACGAGGTGACCCAAGAAGGGGTGTGAAAAGTGTGGGTAGCACGCCTGTACAGTGTGTGGATCACCTAGTACCTCTGTGTAGTGGAACTTTTTCGTTTTCTGTCCTTGGGGTTGGAGCTGAGTAGGGATCTTCCTCTCTGGAGACTAAGTGGAATGTGGCCAGAAGTGGCTAGGAGCATGTCTAGAGAAGCCCTAAGTATAGAGCTGTAGTGCTTGAGATGAGCTGTGTATAGCCTAGCTTTGCTTGAGAGTGTTTGGAGATGCTTTCTTGTACTTTTAGTATGTTTTGGACGACTGTGACCAGTCAGACCTCTTCAGAGAAGAGTGGACGAACAGACATACAGTCAAACCGACTGTTATGTTTGGCTCAAGAGCGGGATTCGCAAAAGGGTCGCACACGCTTCTGTGTTTTCACAGCGATGCACAAATTTCGTTCAAGTTTGTTTGTGAAAGATTTGGAGCGGCAGTAGAACATTGTTTCTTGATTGTTTGAAAGCGACTTGTAGTGCAGGGGAAGTTTTTGAAAGTGCCGAAGTTCCACACGAACTCACACAGGCAGCGAAGGAGGTTAGCAGCAAGGCACTGGGCTCTCGATGGTCCTCTTCTGAGGACTGTCCAAGCACTATGCCTGCTGAAATCAATTTTACAGGCAGCGTATCCCGAGCTCCGCCAAGTGCAGCTTGACAGAAGGCGGCGGAACTGCTCTTCTCTCTGGATTTCAGACATCATGGATCCAGTTGACAAAGCGAAACCCTGCAGCAAGCTGATCTCTGCACGAATGGATCTGCTGTGATTTTGTTCGTTGCACAGCATGGGTAGTGGATCCCAATTGAGGCTCACAGATCTCTTGGACTGCCCTTGCGCTCGTCCGGAGCATGAAACTCTATTGGTGAATCTCTGCCAAACCTGAGCGCTCTTCAGCCGTGTTCGCCTCTGTTGCGTCGTTTCACTTCTCCTGCAACAGAGTCAGCAAGAGAAAGCAAGAGCAAGTGAGGAAAAGCAAGGAAAGGGTTAGTGATCTTGAGTTTGAGTTTGCTGTGGCAAGACAAGTTCACTTGATTCAGGACGTTTGGAACCCAGCAGAGAGTTTCTTGTGATGACTTGTGCTCATCGCAGGTTGAGCTTTCAGAGTTTCTTGTGATGTCTTGTGTAGTTGCTTGGAGCTTCGTTCATCGCAGGTTCAGCTTCTAGCGAGTTTCTTGCGAGTTTACTTGTGCTTGTTTGCAACTATGTTCATTGCAAGTTTGTGTTTAGGTGGCCTTGGGGGTTTTCATCCACTTTGTGAACTTGTCAGGTCTGGAGGTCAAGAGGTTTGCACGGCATGACTCTAGATCACCTTTTTGCTTCCTAAGCTGACAGGCAAGTTGTTCTGGAAAGCCTTGTGCTTTTGGGGATCTCGATGTGAGGTTTAAAAGGGTCATTGAAATAAGGAATCAAGACATTGTCTGACTGGAAGATCAAGGCTCGTATCGTTTTCCGAGGTGATGCGGTCAAGGATCAAGGAGGACTTTAGTGTCATCTTTCAAGACCTTGCTGCATCCGCTCCGAGTTCAATTGCCGTTGAACACTGTGGTCGCCCTTTCGATGATCGAAGGGAACACTGGTTCAACTTCAGGTTGCTTCCGGGCATACATCCAATCTGCACTTGGCACCAAGGACATGACCCACCTCTGAGAGATCCTCTTTACACGTTTGTCCTTGGTTGATTGCGTGTTGGTCGAAGTTGATTCTTTGATGGATCTGGAGTTTTGCTTGGATTGGACTCGAGTTTACCTCTGGATTGATGTCATTGAGATCACCTTTGAGGGCAGAAGTTTGGATCTTAGTTGATGTCTGATCCTCAGTTGCTCCAACAAAACGAACAGCAGAAGAGAAGAAGACAGAAGAAGAAGGCAGGTAGCCCTAGGCGACCCAAGAAGGGGTGTGAAAAGTAGCGTGCAGCGCACGTGTACAGCGTATGGCTCACCTAGTGCTTGCTTCTTTAGGGAATTTTCGTTTTTGGAGTGCTTGGGGTTGGAGCTGAGTGGAGGTCTGTGCCCTTTTTGTGTTTGACCTTTGACCACCTTGGCACCAGGATGTTTGAAGTGGCAACTTGTGGCTAGGAACTGCTTAGAGAACCTTTTGGTAGAGCACGATGTCTTTGGAGACTGTTTGATGTAGTTTCCTTGCAGTTTGTGTAGTTTGGAGATGACTAGGTACAGTCATGTACTCTTTCAAGAAGAGTGGATGTGCTTCTAAGAAGCTAAGAGGACTTTGGAAGACAGTCTATAAATGACTGTAACTTTGGCTCAAGGAGCGGGACCGAAAAGGGCGCGTTGCTACTGTGTTTTCACAAAGTTGTCATTGCTACCACAGGTTTGGTTTGGGAGCAGAAAGCACATATGCATTCACCCTTGAGGGTACACATGGAAAACATTGTCATCCTAGTGGGTGAAGAGGCGCAGCAAGATATGGACCTGAAGTCGGCTTTTGTCCCATCCGTCCCGCGCCAACCATTCTTCAGACTGCTACTCGGAGACCCGAAACAGAGCCCCGGAGGAGTGGCAGACAATCTGCGAGAGCACCGGGCCCTGCTTTTAAAGGCCCGCATAGGCTTGCGGGCTGCGCGCCGCTGGTGCATGCCACATGAGCTGCTGGCAGTCATTTGTGGTCTCCTACAAGGTTGTACCGAAGTCGCTGTAGACAAACTGTCTGCCGCTGCAAGCACTGCAAGTCATGGCCGCCTGGGAAACCAATGGAAAACCGTCGAGGAATGTCCCTGCAGTACACCGGTCGGGGCCTGCCTTCAAGCTGCCCACAAAGAACTCGGTAGGGTAGACTTTGACGCCCCTGAGGGTCTCATTGCAGGTTTGGGATATGCTATTACTCGCCCGGGACATGGATTTTAGTTTCAACAATCAAACATTGCCTCAGACAGGTCAGGAGTGTCAGGAGTGCACCAGTGGAGCGTGATGCTCCCCACCAGCGGCTACCAGCGCGCGAAGCGCAAGAAGTACACGAACCCCTCATGGGAATACAGTATCCAATGCTTTGCGGCCTCAAGAATGGACAGTGGCACATCGGCGCAGGCTCCATCCGCAAGCATGAAGCAAGAGCCACGGTCGAGGATGAGGAACGAGATAAGATTCTCGTTCTGACCACGAGGAAGGAGAGTGCACAGAGCCTGCGAAGCTTCTGCCAACAATCAAGGAGGTGCACAAATGTAGAGACTGCTGTCAAGGTAGCAGGGGCCACTGCAAGACATTGCATTGTCCTCCATGGGCAATCCAGTTTCCTCAGCAGGCATTCCAATCAGTCTGACTTTGATCAAGAGTGCTATGCCAGAGCCAACGTTGCCTAGCAGAGCAACCGATCTCACGCCCTCCATGGCGAGACCGGTTTTGCTAGGGCTTTTAGACCCCAAAATGAAGGCCAATTCCGCCGAAAACGCAATTCATCTTTGGATACGTCAATGGCCAAGCATTTGTTAAGAATGGTTGAGCGCGAAGTACACCTGGAATGCCTTGGCGCAAGTGTGGAGCGCCCCGTTTGAAGAAGCGCCGGGACTACAATGTTAAGGTTGCGTTTCGTGGCTTTCTGTTGGTCTTTGTGTTTTCTTGGAAGTTCCTCACTCCGATCCAATTAAAACTTTGTAAATTGTAAAACGCAAACGGGGTGTCGGTACCGCGCATTGTAATAGAGGGCCCGAGCGGTGCCGAGGCGGTACCGCGCATTGTAATGGAGGGCCCGAGCGGTACCGAGGCGGTGCCGCGCATTGTAATAGAGGGCCCGAGCGGTACCGAGGCGGTACCGCGCATTGTAATAAAGGGCCCGAGCCGTAATGAAGCGGTACCGAGGTGGTACCGCACACTGTAATAGACGGTCCGACCCAACCCAGACTGTAACCGCAAAAGCCCTATATATTGCGTTGCAAGGGAAAATTTGAACGTTGACGCTAAGATGGACCCGGGACCCGGGCGGGAGCCTGGCGTAGCTTGCAACAAACATCAAGGACGCGAGCTCAAAACCTCAACAATATCTTTTCAAAACCCCATCCTTTACAACATGCATCAAACAACGACGTCAAAAAAACGAAACAAGGTTTCCTTGCCATAGTGAACGACCAGAGATGGCTCCTGTAAACATACGCAAACATGACAGGCTCCACCAAACCTTCGCTTAACATCTCCCCACCCTTCTTTCCTCTCATCCAAAATTAAGACAGACCAAAATGCGAAGAATGGGTTCACAACGTTTGAATCTGGTGGCATTCAGTCAGGAAGTCGAGATCTTGATGCTGAAGAGGTAGAGCGCTATGCTCTTGAGCACCCTGGTGAAACACCCAGAGATGAGGAGAAAACACAAGCAAGAGGTTCAAAGCACAGAGCAGAAGGTGAGCTAGAGGACAAGCCTGCCGATAAGTACATCTGCATCCCTCCATTGCCGCTTGGACTTGCCAATAATCTTCAGGAGATTAGCGCTGGCAGTGAACAAGTGTTGGATGACAGTGCAGTGGAGGAGCGTCGATCAAAGGCATCGAGGACAGATCGAACAGAGAGTCCAACTTCATTGTATGCCCCGCACTTTGCTGGAGGTGTGCAGGAGGTGAGAGACTTGGCAGTGGATGAGTTTCCTTGGGAGCAAGAGGTTGCTGACTTTGAGGCAGATGAGGTAGCGCCCTTCTTGGAGGAGTTGTTTTCAGATGAGGTAGTTGATGAAGGGACTCCACCGGAGGTGGGGCCAGAAGATTTTGCAAAGATTGAAGCAGCTGCTGGTCAAGAAGAAATCAATAGACTCCTTGACATGGGCGTGTTGGAAGAACCAATTTTGGAAGACCTGGCAGAAGGGAGCATTCTTACGACTCGTTCAGTTTTTGACTGGAGAGTGAGGAATGGAAGATGGAAGCGAAGATGCAGGTTCGTGGCAAGAGAGTTCAAAGGCCACGATCACACCACAGCAGAGACCTTTGCTCCTACTTCAAGCCTAGCAGCAACAAGATTGCTGTTGGCTACGCATGTGATCCTGCAGTGGAACTTGAGCTTCATTGACGTCAAAGATGCATTTTTGCTGGTTCCACAAACTCGCCTGGTGTTGGTTGAACAGCCATCATGGTGGAAACCCGAGGAGAACAAGAACGATGGTTCACGTCGATACTGGTGGCTTGCCAGGTGCCTACCAGGACAGAGAGATGCTGCCCTGAGGTGGTTTGATCACCTCAAAGATGCTCTTGAAGAACTTGGCATGGAAAACCATCTTTCCTTGCGTCACTTTTTCACCACAGAAAGAGAGCATTGGGCATTGTATGCCATGTTGATGACTTGATTGTTGCTGGTGCGTCAATCGACCTCAGTTGGTCTCTCGAGAAGATGAGAGGCAAGTTTGTCATCAGCGAGTCAGGCATTCTTCCACAGGTTGGTCAAGCTGAAGATGATCCTGTGCGATGTCTCAAGAAGAGGCACTTCTTTACGGCAGAAGGCATCATCATTTTGCCTCATGAGAAGTATGTCCCAAGCCTGGTAGAGTTGTACAACCTGGCATCGAGAGCGGGAAAAGCCACTCCAGAAAGCGCGCAACTTGACCTTGAAGGAGGAGAAGAAGATGTTTTGGCAGGTGGGGATCAACACAAGTTTCGATCAGCTTTGGGGACCCTACTCTACATCTCCCAGGATAGAGTGGATATTCAGCATTGTGTTCGCAACCTTAGCCAGTTTATGGCCAGTCCCACGAAGAGAGCTGAAGTTGAACTTCGACATTTGATCCTCTACCTCAAAAGGACAGAGAACTATGGAATCCTTCTCCCGTACACTAAGTATAAGAGCAAGAAAGCAGAGGTGTTGAGAGGTCAAGATGATTGTGGAGAGCAAGATGCTTTGGAAGTCTGGACAGACAGTGACTGGGCAGGAGACCGAAGTTCAAAGCAGAGGAGACGCCACAGTGTGAGCAGGGCGATGATCTTCCTGAATGGCTGCTTGATTGCTGCCTGGTCAAGATCTCAGAAGTCCATTGCCTTGTCATCATGCGAGGCAGAATTCCTGGCATCAGCTGGAGGAGCTGCAGAAGCTTTGCAACTCAAAGAGCTTTGGAAGTTTTTGAGCAAGAGAGAAGTGGCCATCACAGCCATCACAGATAGCTCTTCATGCAGGGCCTTTGCAGAGAGGCTTGGTGTAGGAAGATTGAAGCACATCGACGCCCGCTACTTGTGGATGCAACTCGAGGTGAAGAAGAAAAGCTTGAAGATGGAAGGCATTCCCACATTGTGGAACATGGCGGACCTTGGAACCAAAAGACTCTCGAGACAGAGGAGAGAGTTTTTGATGCACCTCATTGGAGTGATGGAGATGCATGTTGAAGGTGCTGACCAGGTGTTCTGTCATGTTGGTGAAGATGCTTTCTACGAGGAACTTCGCAAGAAGGACTTGGCAAAGCAGATGAAGGAGGTAAAGAATGAAATGGTCAGGTCCATAGTTGAAAAGAACAGCGTGACCTCAGTGAAGATCTCAAAGTCCATGGTCAAGATGGTTACATTGTTCTTGATGCAACCTCGAGCGTATGGACAGTATGCCGAAGGAAATAAGGATGGCTACCAGAATGAAGAGCTCAATGAGGAGAAAGCTGGTGGCTACCGACTAGGACTCTACATCTTTGTGTTCCTAGTGTACACGATCATGGTGTTCGGCTTTGGCATCCACGTTGGGTATGTGAAGTGGAAGAAAGTGTTCTGGGCGCATCGAAAGGTGAAATCTCTGATAGGCGAGGATTGGCTCACCGATTTTCAGCGAGAAGATGATCAACAGCCTACAAGATCTGGCTTGGATCTCAGAGAATGGACTGTTAGACACTCAGTGGAGGCCACTGGTGGTGAATGGGTGCGTGCAGCTACACCCCCACTACCTCAGCCTTTGAGGAGAAGACGTGGAGCTTCAAGGGTTGGACGCCAACGAGAAGGAGTAAATGGAAGCTTCGATGAGGAAGAAGAGAATTCTTTTGACAGCCAGGGAGCTTCAAGAAGGAGACAACGATCTGAGCAGGCAGAGTCAGAGCAAGAAGTTGCTAGAGATGAAGTGACAGTGGAGAGCTACCTCACAGATTGGGACCCAGAGCTTAGCAGGATGAGGCCCTACAGAATCCTGCAAAATGGAGAAGATGCAGAAAGTGGTAGAGGAGTTCTTCATGCTGAGCCCAGACCATGGGTATAGACGACACTACCGGCCAACATACTCCGAGAGAGATGAAGAGGCTGACGTTGAAAGAATGGATGTTGATGAAGATGCTGCTCGTGAAGCTCGAGCAACACTAGTCAGAGAAGAAGGTACAACCTTGCCTGATGACGACTACCTTTGGGAAGACTATGACCGAAATGAGCCACCTGAGGCCTTGGATTGGACGAAGCTTGAAAACTGCATCCGGTACATCAGTGGTTTGTTTTCGAGGTCACAAATGACCGAGTATGTGCAGGCTCGTTTGACAGCAAAGTTTGGTGAGTGGTATCCATTCATCAGATTCGATCATGCCCTCAGCTGGAACGCTGAATGCAGAGCTGGATTTGCAGCTTTTTGTGTGGCGGTCATGTCGTCACAGTGGGAAGTAGATTGGAACCGCCATTTGGAGCAATTTGCCCGGAGCGGTCAAGTGTAGAAAAGACCTTCACTTTGTTCGTTCTTTTGGTGGGGTGTCAGAACTTTACATGCAAAGCACCTCACTAGAGTTCACGATCGGCCGACAGTGGCCCAAACCATCTCCGCAGAAAAGGAGAGCAGTCGGCGCGTTTGCTACCTCTGACACTTTCCAACAGTGTTTGCACTTTGCTTCAACTGAAAGTGTTGATGGCATGCAGTCTTCGAAAGGGGTTGTGGAAAGTGGCTTGCTGGAATAGCGAAGCCTCCATACCATGTTTTTGAATGTGCGTGACCTTTGTACAGTCAGTTCGAACCAGTTCGAACGTCCCTTAAGGCCTGAGAGGCCGACGTGTTTGTAGACAAACTGAATGGAACAGCGATTTTTGTTTTTTTGAACAGTCTGGAGAGCACGTTTGGTGCTTTAACATGTTTACCGAACAGTTTGGAACCTTTGGGAGACACGTCCCCAGGTTCTGTACAAGTTTGTTGCGACAGTAACATAGTTGATTCAAGTGTGCGGCAGAAAAGGCGCGTTGCGGGTGTCTTTTCTCTTGTTTCTTCGTGCATACACTTGACTTACAAGACCGTTTTTCACGCTGAGAGCTTGCGAGGAAGGTTTTCTTTTCGTGAGTTTGTGTGTCAAACTTTCACGGTTTGCTTTTGTTTCCCTTCTTGTGGGTCACTGTGTCCGTCTTGTCTCCCTGCTGTTCCTTTATTTTCCCTTCTTGTCTCCTTGTTGTCTCCCTTCTTGTTGGTCATTGTGTCCGCCTTGTGTTCCTTCTCGTCTCCCTTTGTCTCCGGTCTTGTCTTGTGGGTCACTGTGACGTGTTGGTCACTGCGTCCGCCTTGTCTTCCTTCTTGTCTCCCTTTGTCTCCGGTCTTGTCTCCAGACACAATGGCCAACAAGAAGGGAGCCAACAAGGGACACAAAAGGAAACAGAAGGGAGACAAGACGGACACAAGGACCAACAAGAAGGGAGACAAAAGGAAACAGAAAGGAGACATGACCAACAAAGGGACAAAGGTTGACAGAAGGGAGACGAGGCGGACACAGTGACCAGCACGAAGGGAGACAAAGGGAGACAAACCGGATGGAAGGCGGACACGCTGTCCCGCAGCAAACAAACACTTTTAAAAAACATTGAGAACCCCTAGCGGTAACCTGTTTGGGGAAAAAACAAACTTGGACCAGTGAAAGAGCGTGGCTTGTGGAGTTTCCCTGTTGTGCCGGATTCTTTTTTACATGCCGGTTGCCCTTGAGTCCAAAGCACTTTTCCAATTGTTTTGTGGCATTGCAACTAGGCGTGTTTTCTGGAACGTTCCGCTTTTGGCGATTGTGAACGCAAACCACGTTCTTGGCAAAAATTGGGATGACGTTCACCTGACGTTCAACTGTTTGACGAATTGGAAGGTCCCAAGGTGTTGGTTGTCTATATCTTGGTTCCTGGTCGAAACACCTTGGTACCGATGGGACAGGCTTTTGGACAGTTTGGATGGCCAGGCTCCACGGACTTGTTTATTTTTTGGCTCGGGCCGGAGAAAATGAATCGCTTTGAGAGCTGCACTGGGAAGTCAGCAGTTTGGGCCTTTTTTTGGTGACAACAGTCAATTTGATCGATAATTTTTGTTTGTTCTTTCACATGCTCCCTTTACTGTCCACATTTGTCCATCCTTATTCACTCTTTGGTGACAGGATACATTGAAGCCATGAAGTTCTTGTCCATTGCGTTGGCGCTTTCGTTGGTGGTGGCGGATGAAGAACTCGAGAAAAGACATGCAATTCTGAGCTTCTTTCCAGCTCGAGGACCCCAGACCCCGCAGGATGTGGGCTGCGCACAGGATCTGTCTCGCAGCTATTTCGACGAGTACAATCAGTCCAGTTTGGACGCCTGCAAGACCTTTTGCATTTACAATGTAGCTGGACTTGAATCAAGACCGTTCTTGCAGTGGCTCAAATCGTTTTCCGTTTCTTCAAGACAAAATTGATTCAGTCGGCGAGGGAAGCACTGACAGGTTGATACTCGTAGATGTTTGGGAACTAAATGAACTCTTGCAAGGAGATGCCCACAAAAAGATGCCTCGAAGCGGGGCCTGGCCGGTCCATCGAAGCGGTTCTTGTGTTTGAACGTAGTAAGAAGACTCGGATGTGAGTTATTATATTCATTTTCTTTAAGATGACCTGATGCCAAAAGGGCCTTAAAGGGTACTCCTGACGCCAAAAGTGTTTTCCATTTGGCACAGATGCGGGACAACTTCCATTGTGAGTGGGGCGGCCATGCAAAATAAACAGGGGCCCTGCACATAGAATGGTTCCAAATCAGGAATTATGCCTGATCTAGCGGATTGTTTGGATATAGGCGTTGTACATAGCCGTCCGACCCCTTGTTTTGGCTCAAGGAAAATAGGCGCGCACGCCGGGATTTGAGCGTCCATATACCTTTTCATGGTAGCGGAGCTCTTGGTGACCGTGCTTGCGTTGATCGTGCACCTGGTTGACCTCTATTTCCCTGAGATTGTTGCCTCCATTGGCGTGCTGTCCGCCGCTTCGGTGGGCGCACGCTGGAGGCGGCATCGAAGGGCGCTTCAACAGCGACGAGTTGATCGCTGGCGACGCCTGGTGCGCAAGATCTTCAGGATTCGTTCCCTTCGCCGTGTATGGGGACATCTGGGCCACTTCCTGAACGACCGGAAGCAATGGCCACGGTTGGAGGGATGAGTGCACAGGAGCTGATCGATGTGGTGCGACAGCTGAGGCAGGAGGTCACTCAAGGACAGCAGCGCGAAGCACGACTACAAGGGCAAGTCGAGATGCTGGTTCACGCCCACCAGATGCGAGGAAACGATCCAGGAGGATACTTCGAAGGCATGAGACATGTGCCAAAGGACGCTGAGAAGACCACGAGTTTGGTCGATAGCCATGGACTAGCGAGACCGGACGGGACACGACACCAGCTGGACGAAGAGATCCGTATGCCAGTGCCGGAACACATGCGCCCCGGCGAGTTGGAGAAACGCTCGCAGTTGAACCGCTCCAGATTCACCCCGTACCTGGACGTGCGCGACATCGTGTTGAACCTCGAGGCAAGGCTCGGGGCCAAGGTTCGAATGAACGATGCAAGCCAACCTCCCGGAGGGCAAGACCCACAATCTATGGATGCCGGAGCATTCAAGGAGAAAGGCAAAGGGAGGAGCAAGAAAGGCAAGGGAAAAGGAAAAGAATGCGAGACGGACAAGGGCGACTTGAAGAACAATGGAAAGTGGCAGAACAGCGGAAGAGGACAAGGATCACAGATTGCTGGAGCGCTGACGGCGGTGCAGCGAATGCGACCCGGAAGCCGAAAGGAGCCGCCAGCAGAACTGCATGCAAAGCCAATGGACGTGAGTTGCTTAGACCTATCCGGACTTGAAGTGGAGATTGAGATCGACCCGGAGATCAAGCAGGAGATGGAGGATGCAGATCGATGCATGCAACCCTGCGACTACTGCTTTTGCCAGAATTGCGGACTGGACGAAGGAGGACACGTTGAGCATATCTGCAACCTGTGCGACATGGACTGGGAAAGGTTCCTGGAGAACGAGGACCTGAAGTCCATCAGAGCTGCACTTAAGATGACGAAGCCGGACGACTTCGAATACATCGTGGATAAAACGATCTGTCTCATGAAGGGAATCTCATTGAAGACCTTCCAGGCCTACAAGGACGACGTGAAGGAAAAATTGAGGAAGAAGGTTGACCCCGATGAGAGCCTGCGAAAGATGAACAAAGAGACATTGCAGCAAGTCGAGAAACACAGGCAGGAACTTCGCTTGCTGTACTTCGAGAAGCTGACAGACGCGATCGTTGGGGAGAGTCGAACCTCTGGTTCAGGCCAGCCCCCGGGATCCAAGGATGGCGAGACGAGTCAGACCCTTGGTCAGGCCGGCCCCGCATCCGGATCCAAGGAACAAGCGTCAGGTTCAACAAGCCGCATGGAGACAGTCAGAGGTGAAACCTCGAGTGATGGAAGAGATGAGTCGAGCCTTTGGTTCGGCCGAGTTCCCATCGAGACCCGCAGGATCATCCTCTGGGACAGTCCTGCACCGAACCATCGAACAGATGGAAGTGGCGAACATTGACGCTGCGATTCGAGAGAAGATGGCAGCATGCGAGGAGTGCGAAACGAAAGAAGAGGTTCAAAAGTTGGAAACCGAGGTCATGGTGTTGAAGACCAAGAAGGACAAGTTGAAAGAGAAGATTCAACGAGATGACCAGGTCACCAAAGCGAAAGCCAAAGCAGCGCCTAAGCTCACCGCGGAGAACCTGAACGATCAAAGTTGGCACGATTCGCGATATTATCAAGCCGTCAAGGCTGGTGCAAGCCATTCGCTGGCATGGAGTCAAGAACGCAAGAGGAGGAAGGCGACCCTACATCGCCAACAAGGAGTTGCCGACCGCGCAGCCGAAAGAATCAGGATGGACAAAGAGTGGCATGAAGAGTTCGACTCAAAGCCCGTGAAGGAAGAAGAATTCGACAAGGAAGAAGACAACACGATCGAGACCGAAGCCGTGCAGGAGATGGACGACGGAACGGTGCGTGTTTTCAGGGGCCAAGCAAAGCGCGTGGGTCGAGGAAAGCTCAAGAAGCACCAGTTCTCCCGATTCTTCAAGTCTGCACGGACGTATCGGAAGCTCAGTCAGGAAGAAGTAGCCAAGTTCGCCGTGGAGACCAAGGACGATGAGCTGCGAGTGATGGGCCGCAAGAGGACAGATGTTCTTCGCCGACGGGACCGACCTATGAGCAAGGAGAAGAAGGAATCCAGGAAGAAGCGCGTTCGCAAGGCAAGGGCACGCAAGCGCAAGGAAGAGGAGGAGAAGTTCTACTTGAAGCACCCACACGACAAAATGCGATGCTTCGATTTCCGGAGGTCGCATTGTGGCAAAGGAGTGAAGTGCAAGATGGCTCACTCCGAGATCGATCGCGAGCGCTACTTCATGCAGAACCGCCACGACGAGGTGCAGAAGGACCTGGACAAGGTCAAGCTGACCCGTGCGGAGATCAATTCGTTTGCGGTGAACGAGCTGTCAGTCGACAAGAGCGGATGGGTCAAAGTGACCGCAAACTTGGACACAGGCGCAGCCGTCACCGCGATCCCAACGGAGTTGAAGGGCCTGTTGGGGATGGAATCCGAAGATCCCAATGGCGCCAACTACAAGACCGCTTCGGGCGAGCTTATCGCGGACGAAGGTGGTGGAACGATCCGCGGCCTCACTGAAGAAGGCTATGGAAGGAAAGTGGACGGTCGATTTGCAAATGTCCACAGACTGCTCGTCTCAGGAAGCAAAGTGACGGCCCGCAATTTGGTTGTCATGGACGGAGAGCAGGGTGACATGGTACCGAAGAATGGACCCATCGCCCACGGACTCCGAAAGGCGTTGAAGGACTTGAAGCGCAAGTTCCCAAAAGACACTCAGAATGTCACGAAGATGTACGTGCACAAGGGCATCTTCTGCTTCGACCTCTGGTGCAAGGCAAAGCAGGAGGCCAGAGGAGATAAGGCCATGGAGGAGCTCGCCGCGGTAGAGGCGGGTTTCCAACGGCAGGTGAATCCGTAAGTCCGAAGACTCCGATGGGGGGAGTCGGTCCTTTGGACCGGCCGGACCCGCAGGAGCACCCTGAGGGGCGAATCGATCCGATGGATCGGTCGGCCCCCATGGAAGAAGAAACCATGGAAGAAGAAGCGAGGGCTCCAAAAGTGTTGAGGAGTCCAATATCTCCCACTGCGGAGGAGATCGAGGAGCATGAGGCGATTGGACACGCGATCCATCGCACATGGTGCGGACATTGCATCCGCGCTAGAGGGCTGCACGAGCAGCACAAGGCGACCCCAAGTCCAGAAGACAGAGGATTGCCCACAGTGTCTCTGGATTACTTTTATTTTGGGGGCGAAGGAAGAGGAACGGAAGGAGAACTTCCAAACCTGCAGGTGAAAGATGAAAGTACAGGGATGCTTTGGGCATCCACCATCCCGGCCAAGGGAGCCGATGCTTTCACCACGAATTTTGTGCTGTCCTGTTTGGACGAAATGGGTTACAGGAGGATCATCCTGAAAAGCGACAACGAAGTGTCGATCAAAGCGCTGAAAGACAGCATCAAAGCGGCAGCTAAAACAGAGCTTTCCCTCGAGGAGGGGAAAACAGGCGATAAGCCGTCCACGGGGAGTGTCGAGTCCGCCGTGAGAGAGACCAAGAGGCAGTGCAGGGCCATGAAGAGCGCGTTGGAAGAGAAGATGGGGAAGAGCATCCCTGACCGCCACGCCATTTGGACATGGTTGGCCAGACATGCGTGTTTCCTCATTTCGCGCTATCGTGTTGGACCCGATGGACGCACGCCATATGAGAGATTGAAAGGCAAGAGATGGAGGCGACCTTTGGTTGTCTTCGGAGAGCGAGTGCACTTCAGACCACTCCAGAGCTATGTCTCAGGAAGATCTGATTTGGCGCCAAAGCTGGACATGGGAGTGTACGTTGGTACACATGGAAGAAATGGAGACGCTTTGGTCATGACGAAAGAAGGCGTGATCAAAGGAGGCAGCTTGAAGAGGCTGACGGTCGAAGAAAGATGGGCCGACGTGGAGCTCTTCAAAGGAACACCCTGGAAGATGAGGCCGAAGTCCGAAGAGGACGTTGAGGCGGCCGCTGTACGGATTGAACTTCCGGCAGCCGAAGGGAGGCTCATGCCTGAGCCGGTGGCTCGAGACAGCGGGCCAAGGAACCTTTACGTCACCCGTCGTGACGTGGAAGGAAACTATACAGCAGGATGTCCTGGATGCATAGCAATTCAGGTCGGGTTGCCCGCCAGGGCGCATTCGGTGGAGTGCAGGACCTTGGTGCAGAATCGGTTGATGGCGACCGAAGAGGGCAAGGAAAGGGTGTTGAAGGCTCAAAAGCGAAAGGAGGGAGGAGCGGCTCCCAAGGTGGCGTTGGCCGACGTGCCCGATGAGGCAGAGGAGATGCACGCATCAGATGCCGTTGGACGACCTGAGGAACGAGTCGACCCCGTGGGTCAGCCGGTTCCGGGTTCAGGAACGGGACGAATCGATCCAATCGGTCGGTCGACCCCTCCAGTGTCTCGTGCGGCGGAAGGTGCGACAGGAGACGAGTCTCCGACCAAGAAAGGAAGATATGCGACCGTCAAGAAAGCCAAGGTTGAATCCGCGCGCGGTTTAAAGCGCGGAGGAGGGGATCTTGACGATCTCTACGGAAGCGAAACCCCGAGAGAAGGGGAGGTCGAGTTGGAGAGAGGACCCAGCTCATCTTCAAAAGGCGAAGCTGCAGTCGCAACCCCTGCCAAAGAGCAGGAAGAGAAAGTGGATAAGAGTCCCATGCCAGCACCAGTTCGACAACTGGTGATTGAGACGATTTGCAATCTCGAGTTGGCATCGTTCCTCAACGAGAAGATGTTTCCAGAAGCTAGTTTTGAAGAGTGCAAGAACGTGAGTCGCGAGATGCTTCATTTAGGTGCGAGTAGGACACATGTCGCTGAGATCTACAATCCAGAACGTTTCACTTCGAGGGCAAACCAATTTGGTCTTAGCCCCGGATTTGCAATTGACATGGAACTGCAGAAGCCCAATGGCGAGTATTGGGACTTGTCAAAAAAGGCCGATGAGGAAGAAATGAATAGACTTTTGGATCGGCGCGAGCCGACATGCCTCATTGGTTCACCACCTTGTGGATCATTCTCACCGTTGCAAAATCTCAGCAAAAGCAAGAGGACTCCAGAAGAAAATGAACGGATCAGGCAAGAAGGGCTCACACACCTCCGAGTAGCTTGCAAGAGCTATCTCAAGCAGATGAATGAAGGGAGGATTTTCTTGCATGAGCATCCAAAGGGTGCCAGCTCATGGAAGGAGCCTGAAGTGCAGATGTTGATCAACGACCCAAGAGTGATCTTGGTCGAGGGGCCAATGTGCCGTTGGGGCATGAAAGCAACAGATCAACAAGGTGAAGGATTTGTGCGCAAAGAAACGCGCTACCTCACGAACTCCGTTGCAATTGCGGCTGCATTGTCGGGTCAATGCAGCGGAGAACATAGGCATGTTCATTTGGTGAACGGCAGAGCCAGGCAGGCGCAAAAGTACCCACCGCGCATGGTGGCAGCGATCCTGCGCGCGATCAGACAGGAACTTCGATGGCGTGGAGAGCTCAATGAACTATCAGTTGAAGGGTCTTCACCTAGTCCAGATGGAGAGACAAACGAACCCAACAACAAGTTCGATGCTCCAGTAGAAGATCACGAACAAGCCGAGTATTTTGACACCGTCACTGGAGCTCCATTGCGCAAAGAAGCAGTTCTTGCCGCCAGGCAAGAAGAGCTGAGATGGGTTCAGAAACAACAGATCTACGTCAAGGTTCCGATTGAAGAATGTCATCAGGCCACTGGCAAGCCACCCATCACCTTGAAGTGGGTGGATAAGAACAAAGGAGACAATGAGAAAGAAAACTACAGAAGTCGCTTGGTGGTCAGAGAAGTCAAGAAGCCAGGTCAAACCGTTCCAGAATGTGAGAGCTTTTCAGCGATGCCTCCACTTGAGGCACTCAAGGCACTTTGTTCACTCATGACTTCAATGAAGGTCAGCCGACGTGGAAAAGTGCTCAAGCTCAAGTTGCTGGACATAAGCCGTGCTCATTTCTATGGTGATTCTCAACGAGCTGTGTATTGCACACTGCCTGAGGGAGATGAAACTCCCGGACACTGCGCCCGCCTTGTTAAGACAATGTACGGGACGCAAGATGCGGCATCAATTTGGCAAGCAACATACAGCGAATTGCTTCAAGAACACGGCATTCAAGCTGGAACAGCATGGCCATCGATATTCTACGACACACAGTCGGATGCGAGATTTCTTGTACACGGAGACGATTTTCTGATTTTAGGAGATGAAGACGCGCAAGAGCGGATTGCCACCATTTTGGCAAAGAAGTTCGAGTTCCGTGTCGATGGATGTGTCGGGCCTGAAGAGTCAGATGGCACGGTGATGAGCGTGCTCAATAGGATTTTGGAATACAACAAGTCTACAGGGACGTTGACGTACGAAGCCGACCCTAGACACGCGGAAATCATTGTGAAACAGCTGCAACTTGAAGGTGCTCGAGAAGTGAGCACTCCCTCGGTGAAACAGACGGGGGAAGAGGCGTTTGTCGAAACGCCGCCCTTGAATCATGAACAAGCAAAGACCTACAGATCATTGGTGATGAGAGCAGCCTATTTGAGTTTGGACAGAGGAGATCTATGTGAAGCTGTGAAAACACTGGCAAGGTCTATGTCCGTTCCAGATGAAGATTCTTGGGCAAGACTGAAACGCTTGGGTAGGTACCTGCTAGGCAAACCTAGAGTTGTTCAGGAGTTCAAGCCACAACGGATGTACACCAAGATCCGAGCTTTCACAGACAGTGACCATGCTGGGTGCGTTCGCACAAGGAAGTCCACCACCGGACTGATCTTGATGTGTGGACAACACACCCTGAAATCCTCTTCGACCCTGCAAACGACGATATCGTTGTCTTCTGGCGAATCAGAATATTACGCCATTGTCAAAGCAACGGTATCAGTGCTCGGAATTCGAGAAATGTTCCGAGCATGGGGAGTTGAACTGGATTGCATGGTTCTTTCAGACTCTAGCGCAGCTAGAGGGATGTGCAGTCGACGCGGACTGGGCAAGACAAGGCATGTACAAACCCGCTACTTGTGGGTCCAACAAAAGCTCAAGGAGAAGGAATTCGAGCTGGTTGCAGTAGGCACCGACAAGAACGTTGCCGACTTGTGCACCAAGCCCTTGAGCGCAGAGACATGTTGGAAGCACATGCATGCTTTAGGCCAGTTCGCCAAAACTGGTAAGAGCGCAGCTGCGAAAGCAATCGAGTGAGAAGTTCTGGTTGTAAAGCAACCGAACTTAGGAGGGGTGTTTGGATATAGGCGTTGTACATAGCCGTCCGACCCCTTGTTTTTGGCTCAAGGAAAATAGGCGCGCACGCCGGGATTTGAGCGTCCATATACCTTTTCACGGATCCTCAACAGCTTTGAGAACCTGGTCGACTTTCCGATCGTTCCACTGGTTCCAGTCGTCCTCCCTCCTATCCTCCTGAGGTGAACTGCACTGGCATCGAGTATGCGGTCCCCTCAGTTGCTGAAGTCGGTGGCCGGTGCCGCGTTTGGAAGAAACCCCAAGGATTGGAGGTCACGGTGGACCTCATTGGTTTCAGTTGCTGGAAGTACAACCACACGTGCCTTGCCTGAGCATAGGGTTCTACGGGCCCGTTGAGGCCTGTCTCAGTGGTGTTTTTTTGTTTTTCCTGGGTGGTGGTGGAACCTTCTTTGGAAGGTGTTGATCTGAAGGATGTGAATCAGACAGAGGGGGTGAGAGAATTGGCTCAAACAGTGAAATCACACATTTTGCACGCCCCACGTTTTTCTGTGAGATCCTTCCAACAAAAACATCCACGGGAGTTTTCTTTATTTTTTTGAGGCAAGAGACTAGTCGACATGGTGGGGGATCGCACATGCCGCCCAGAAGAGGTGCTTGGAGGATGGTGCAGGTTTTGCTCGGAAAAGAAGACGGGCAAAGAAAGCAAGAAAGCAAAACCTTTGAAGACTCTCTTCAACATCGGCCTTGGACCGATGTGATGTTTCCGCCCAAGTTTTGGGGGTTTCGGCTGGATGGTTTTCCAACAAAAAACACAGCTTTGCATCCCCCTGTGGTGAAGATCAGCTATATATGTTGACCTACTGAATGTGGTTCCCAGGAGGATAGTGATAAGTGTGTGATCAGCGTGATTTTTGTTTAGCTTTTGGAAGATCTAAAAGACTTACCACTCTCCATCCATCGAGAACTCTACGTATTCTGAGGATTTCAGCTGGACACTATTGCAGCAGATGGGTCCGCGTTGGGACATGCCAACGGCTGCACGGAGATTGCTACAAATGCCTCCAAGAGTCGCCCCTTAATTAAGCCATTTTTGTGGATGCTACAAATGTGCACATTTTGGCCGATTTGGACGCTGGATTGGTCGCTAGGGACCCTGGTAAAGATCCTCAGGGTTGCTAGCGGCGGCGCCGAATTCAAGCGAGGATTGCTCTGTAAAAAGATCACCGTCGCCCCAAACCGCGCCAAACGATGTGTCACGGAGTGGAGCAGAGTGGTAACGGCAACCTTCTCAACATGAGAAGGGCGGTGACAGGGACTGCGTCGGTCGACCACGGTCTGCCGCTGGTCGGAGACCAAATGAAAGATGCTTGGAGAACGGTGCTGGTGAACATTATCGAAGATTTAAGCTATTGCAGGGCCATTCCCACCTGCTTTTTTGTTTGTTTGTTTGTTTGTTTGTTTGTTTTTGTTCACAGTTTTTGTGTCGCACTCCACAGTGACTGTTGGAAACTGTTGGAAAATCACTGAATGCTTTGAATCATCACGCGCATTCCGGTTTCGCCACTGCCCTGTAGAAGTTCTGATTAACTTTTCAAAGCAGTATGTTGTTTTTATATTCATCTAAAGAAAAATCGACAGGAAAGCAATCCTTTAGCTGGGGACAATGCAAGTGGGTAGTGAAAACCCGCTTCTACAGGGTTCCTGTAGACCGTATATAACCGTATATAGATGTTTTGCAGAAAACTTCAAGTCCAGCTCCGACGCTGTCTCGTGAGTTTTCAGGGAAGCTTTCATGGACACTGGACACTGAACACTTGAAGATGCACACTTCAGGATGGCCGTGATGATTTGTGTCATTTGTTGGTCCAGCTCAAGCTGCCTCGTGCGGTGTTTTCAGCGAAGTTTCCATGGCATGGACACAAGAAGACCCAGCCTATGAAAGCTCCGTCCCAATGCTTGTGTGGTGGTGGGGCATGTTAAATATTAGAGGCCGTTCCTTGTTGATATTTGCTATAATTCTTTGCTAAAGCATTGCTTTCTTGCTGCCTTTTGCCAATCCCATTGCCAAACTTGGGACTACTTGTCAAACTCACTTTTCTCACCTGCAAGGCAATGTTTTCTGACATACTAAGTTTTTTTGTGGGCTGTATTTAGCGGATGAAGTGGGGACATAAACACCAACAGCAGTTCTTTTCACCAACCGTGATGACCCCACTGTGTGATGACTACTTTTCTTCCCGCAGCGCCCCACAAACGATCGCAGTGATCCACTGGGTATGACCAACGAGATGACTGAAACCCCTCCATCCACTGGGGGCCTCAGCCTCGACCTCCCCACTGGGTGGTTTGACCTCTTCGTCCCCGGACTCCCCAGCCTCGACTTGCCGGACGCACTGCGGCGACCCTATGGTGCCATGCGCACGATCTACACACCGCCGGAGGTGGGAGAGGGCAGCGGAGTGAGTTGAGCCCCGAACATGAACGTACATAGACGACCAGATAGATTACCAGACATGGTGAAGCTATCAAAGATATGGTGAAACTCTGCGGCTGTCAGGATCACTAGACCCGCCGAGGAGGTCATTTTTGTCCGAGGTTCTTCTTTGCAAGGCACATTTTGGTAGCAACGATGTGCTTTTTTTTGCAACGGTGAATTCGAAGCTACCAGTACAGGGGATGTTCTACCCACTTTTGCGTAGCTTACATTTGTTTGGGCTAAGATCCAAAGCTGAAGAACTCTTCGAAACTGCTGAGGTGAAGCTTCTCCAATGGATGCTTCTGTGCTATTCTCTTGATTTGTGTGTGCCCCTCCGTGTCCGTCCTATGGGCTGGTTCTCTCTTTGGCTCTGAAACCAAAAGGGTGGACCCTTTAATGTCTATTTATTCACGCAGCCGAATGTCTCGATTGAATCTTAGTGGTGCATGTTGAAGCACGGCTAAGACACGACAAGGAAGCCAAGGCAAAAGGGTGGACTCAACACAATGTCTTTCAGAATGTGCGCCACTATTGGCTGACTCCGTGAAAGTCGACATCTACCCTCCCTCCAACTGCTCATGCTTTCGTGGGGCCTCATCCCCTGTTTGTAGAGGAACAGGGTCTTTAGAGGGCCATGTAGGGAGTGGGTGGTGCTGACCAAAACACCAGGGTCACTCGATCTGACCATTGGGCCCCCTCCCCCTCTGGGCCCCTGGGGCCTTGGGGTTTCGGCATCGTGGCGGAGCCGATGTGAAGAGGATGGGATCATTCTGTGTTCGTTTCAGATGGCAGACGGACAGATCGGTCATCGTTCGTTTTGGTGGCATGGGGCACGGGGCACGGGGCATGGATTGGACCAACCGTTCAGCAGGTCTATGCTCGCCCAGCCAGGCGCAGTGTGGCAAAGCGGTGTGTGGGAAGGGGTGGGTGTTCCAGAGGCCGAAGCGGTCGATGGGGGCGATGTGTCAAACGTCTAACGCCTCGGCTGAATACCTAAAGGGCTTCGGAGGAATTCAACCCAAACACTCCATAGGACTGCCATATATGCCGCCCCATTGACGCCCCAAACCACCCCAATGTAGGCAAATATCGCATACATGGAGTGTTTCGGCTTTTGGCTTCTGGGCCATCCATTTGTTGTGGGTCTATAAGCCCTGGCAACTCGTAGACCCCTGGCCCGCTGGAGGGCCCGATGGTAGAAAGGAGCTGATTGATACCCATCAGATGTCAGAGATTGGAGTTGATTGGAGACCTTTGTTGTTTTGAGTCATAAGGTCTCACATGAAGTGGTGACTGCGTGCCAGAAGCAACGTCCCAATAATGGTTTCGAGAACCCCTGAATAGACCCAGAAATTCACTGATTGACCGTTTGGTTGACCAAACTAGCCATCCGACATTGCTCGGGGAGGGCACATGGACTTCAACAACTTGCACAATTCGTCCTCCCTGACTTGGTCATTCACTGGGTCCCCCGAAACCCATCAGAATAGGGAGAAAAACCCTTCGGACGCCCTTTCCAGAAGGAAAAAGAGTTCACAACCCATTCGTGGAGGGTTTCACCTTTTCTTCGCTGCATGACGGCTAGTCTAGCAGGGGGATTTTCCTATTTTAATACACAACTCCCTCTCGCTCCTGAACTCGGCATCCGCTTACGCGCGCAGGACGCCAGGCCAGCCCAACCGCCAGGCCCGAGGATGGGTTCAATCGTCAAGGCTTAAATGATGCCGGAGCCGGGGAGGAGGGGAGCCGGTGGTTGGCAGTATTAGCAAGAAAGCCTGGGAAATTTGACACATACAGAGGATTACGTGAGTTGACGATTTGGGGCAAGGCCATGGCGGTGTTTGTGTTCCCTGTTCTGGGAGAACGTGCTCTTTTTTTTAAACCTGCCCTGGGCACGGACGGCTGCCGGTCCCTCCCGTTGGCGAGAAAGTGCTCTGCGAGCACAATCATTGCTCTTACTCCCTGGACCAGTCCACACAAAAGGGAGCGAAGGGTGTGTTTGGCAATGGGGTTCTCCCAGTCAAACGTGGAGAAACTCCCGCTCAGATTGAGCATTTGGCATTTGAAGATAGTATTTGCCTCTCAGCCCTTATTTGAGCTCAGAGCTGATGATGTCTTCCAAAGACACGCACCCGAGTTGCAAAGCCGTACGAGAACCCGATTTCAAGAACTAACCGTGTTTCGTCAAATTTGAGGGCCCCTGCTGACCTGATCGTGATCGTAGGAGTTCTAGTCCTGTTCATAGGAGGCATAAGATTCCTCCAAGTGTGGTGCCGCTTTTAAAGTGGTTTCCAGCTCCTCTTCCATGAGCCACAAGCTGGTGGCCCAACGCGCAGCTTCTAGGCTTATGAGGACAGCTATGGAGAAGTGTTAGAAACGAAGACTCGGAGGTCCTCTCAGTGATTCAGCGATGGTTTTGGGGGTTTAGGCAGACGTGGGCCTTGGAAGATTATGGGAAGCTTACTAGTTGGTGTTGCCAAGCCTTTGATGCAACATCTTCAGGGGATCAGAAGGTTATTTTAATCCCGCACAAGGGAGCTCAGCAGAAATCGCCGCATTGCTTGAACAAAAAGACTTCCTGAAGATGTGTTTGTGTACCGTACCAACCTGCCAAGGGTGGTATCAAAAAAAGCACTACTACTCACTACTCCACATATCTGAAACAAGAGGATCGGAGACCGACACCGACACCTTCTTCACAGCGACGGTTTCACGGAACTCCCGTGCTCTGAGAACAGCGATGCCTCTTTAGTCGATGAATCGATGCATGTCGGGTGCCCGATGGGAGAACTGCCGCCCATGAAGAGGTGCCGAAAAGGGGGACCATGGCACAGTGGAAATGAAGGTGGTGAATACACGTGATATTCAGGGTGATCTTGATCTTCTTCTTCTTCAGTTTTTTTTCGAGTCTTCCTTCCTTTCTTCCTTCCTTCCTTCCTTCCTTCCTTCCTTTTTCCTTCATCATAGATCTTCTTTCTCTCTTTTTCTCGTTACCTTTCTTGACCTTAGTCTGGATTTCCTCCGTGCTGCCTCTCATGCTCGCACCAAGGTTCACTCAGACCCTTTCACTCTTCTCCCCAGACGCTTCAACGGGACCTTCCGGTCGACCCGCTTCGACGGACGACCAAAGGGACGACCGGTCGGGACGGGATCTTCGGCTCCAGGTCGGGAGGTCAGCTGAGCGACACCGAGCCTCGGCGGAGATCGGGACGGGAAACGTCTCCTTCCAATCCCAACGGCCACCCAGTGAGCTCGACCAAGGCGGCGGACGGGTCGACCAAGCGCCGCAGAAGCGCCGGTCACGCTGACAGCACCAGCCCCGCGGCGCTGGGCAGAGCGAGTCGACAGATCCTGGTCGGAAGCCCGCGCGAGCTCTTCCGCGAGGCCTTGGACCTCACGGGCAGGTGCGCCGCGCCGCCACGTGGAAAGGGGACTGCGACTGGCTCGCAGTCTGGTTGCGTTTAGGAGTTCCGCACCCTGGCTGAGCCACCTCAAGACGAGAAGATGGTCTTCCACTGGGCATTTGTGTCTTTCTTTTGAGCTCATAATTAGGTCAAAAGCCTGTTGCACAGCCTTTCTTTTAGAAGCCATTTCTCGTGGGTATGAGGATGTGAATTTCCCACCAGCAGAGGAGAAACGCGTCCCTCGCAGCTTGTGGGAAAAGCCGAGCCCTTTTTGCGGTCCCAAGCGCGAACGCGCCAGGCTCCTGGAGAAAGGTCTTCGTGTCCTCTGGGTCTCCAGGCAGGTGCGGAGCCGCTGGGAGACCCTGCGGCGTCAGCTCTGCGAAGAAAGGCGCGCTCGGAGTCGGTTCGACTCGTTCGGAACAGGCGGAGGAGATGCATGGCACGGCTGAAACGGGGTGAACTTGGGTGGGGAGAAGGCTGGATTGATGATTGATGTAGGTCCGGTGCAGTGACCCTGGTTGAAAAAGACCCTTCGCCCTCTGCAAGATGGTCTTCAAAAGCCCACTCTTTTGCGAGCGAGCTCGAATTCGCGAGCGATCCGCTGGAAGAAGTCCGTCCGGTGCTCGAACCGGGTGGCTCGAGCTTTCGCTCTTTCGTGCTGGAGCTGGCCGTTTTTTGGGAGCTTCGAATGTCAGGTATCCCATGGCCATCAGCCTTCAGCTTCAAGATCTTCAAGGTGGTCAGCTTCAGCCCTTGCAGATCACCCATCCAAGCTGCTTGTTGTCGCATCTCCTGCAAGGCACCAGAAAAACGGAACGCCGTGAAGGGGTTGGCTAAGCAGACATGAAATCCACCATCGACCCAGGCGGGAGATATCCTGTTGAAGTGGGCTCTAGGTCAAAACCCAGACACCAAATAACACCATCGGGTCATGTTCAGAAGGTCTTGGAGCTCCTGGGCCACGACGCACTGCCACGGAACCGGAGTCCCACACCAATATTGATCCTTCCTCCCATGCTGGATTCTTTCCCCCCACCTGGACAAGGCCGCGATCTGAACTTTCATCTCATCTTCGACAACTGCGGCTTCTCCTTCGTCACGGAGGCCTGTTTGGCCTTGCTCCGCCAGCCGCACTACCTCCTGCAGCCCTTCCCCGGCTCCGACGACGAGCACCACTGGCTGCGCGCTGCCTCCGCGGCCAGCAGCGCCCTGCGGGTGGTGTGGGCGTTGCGGCCGCGGAGGCTGGTGCCGCTGGCGCCTAGCTGCTCCATACTGAGCGTGGTGGGTGAACTGTTGCGGAAGAAAAATGAAGTGCTGGTGGTCACCGAGGAGAATGTCCCTGATATTCTTTGTATCTGAAGATCTCAAGTTCGCTTTTGGAGGGTCGGAGGGGAGGAGTTTAGAATGCAGGATGCGAGAGCTTAAGCAGGAAAGGGTGTTTTCTGTGTTGTCTCAAGAGTGTAGGATCTTGAGGAGATGGGTAGGGCCTCTCTTTTCATCTCCACAAAACATGAGATCCTCGACAGCAGTCTGCAGGATACAGAGGAGGTCACAAGCCTCAAGAAGAAGTTGTCGAAGCTGAAGAGAAGTCCATGTGGCCTGGAAACAGGGCTTGGCTCAGAGATGCAGCTTGGCTTGGAGATGCAGCCGGGGGAGAACAATGAGTCTTATTCCACAAGACAAAGAAGCGAAGTATGGTGTTGGATGCGAACACAGACACACGTGCGGTCTACACGGGTGGCAAAAGGGCACTTGGCCACGAAGTGTTGCAGTTTCAACCAGAATGGTTTAGTTTAGTTGGTGAGCATTGTATGCCGAACAACTGCATCAATGCGCTATTGTCCGCAGAGGTGGGTCTTGGACTGCGACAGCTTGCAGTTCGAGGCGCGACGCTTCAAAGTGATCCTGGCGACCCAGGTCACCTCCACCCAGGCGAACGAGACACGGGCGGACATGGGATGCTGAGTGGAAGAAGATAGCTTCAGAACCTCATGGATTTTTGTGTCCAGAAGTCTCTTCAGAAGTCTTGTCAGAACCTCCCAAGTCAACCATCTCTGACCGACAATTTTTTCGTACAGGCCTGGCACCAAATTCTCGATGCGCTCGAGGATGACGGAGATCCTTGGACGCATGTGTATATAGGCGATAGTCAGTGGAGGGGATGTGCTCTTCCATGAAGGCCATGCGGAAAAGGACGAGAACACAATTCCAACAAGTACTCTAAATCGAACAGTCCTGTGCTCTTCTAAACCTCCTGCATATGGCCGCACAGATTTTTCTTTTGGAAACACGAGCACCGAGAATCCTTTTCCTTGTTTGACACAATGAACCGTGTCCTTTTGGGTTCAAAGGATGCTCATAAGGAAATAGCCGGAGCTTACTGATGCGATGTTGGGCATTGGATTCCCAGGTTCAGAGTTTTAGGGGAGTTCGTTTGGTCCGTTTCTCCGACAAACAGTTCTTTGGCTCAGGAACTTTTTGAATACCAATGCAGCCAGTCAGCTTCGGAGATCGAGAAGCTCGAGCACCTCTTTGCTTGGCTGGATAGAGATCAAGAGACGCTGGGCCAGACATGGGACCCGTCGCCAATGCTGGGCTTGTCCGTCGCCTGGGTGTTCAGCTCGACCTCTTTCAGGCGCATGGGGTCGTTTTGCTGGACGAAGCCTGCCCCCCCCAAGTCGGCGGGTGGTAGGCGGACATCAGTTGGAGCTGATTGGCAGGTGGGAAAGCATTGAAACTGGGGGTCATCACTCCTAGAGAGAATGGATCATGAATGAGAGTGAAGGGTCTTTTGTTTTTGGGAGCTGGACTCCTGCTTGGGAGCAGAGCTTAACGTTTCTGCATCAAACTAGGGGCCACTGCAAGGTAAGTGAATCTTCTAAATAGGTACTTCCGTAACACAATGTAACACAATCAGACGACTTAAAGTAAAGGAAAGCAGATGTGGCAGGACGTCCTCAACTGCATTCCAATACAACCTGCGGGTTGTGATTGCTCCACATTTAACTTCTAACACATCTACTACCATTCTTCCTCCGGAGATCTACAGTTTCCTCCCCCCCTGGTCTTCTTCACTCGTCCCGTTCTCCGTTTTCCGGCTCATCTGCACTTGGGGCTCGCTCTTCGCGCCCTCAGGAAGCGCTCGACGGAGGCGCCCGTACAGGCGCTGGTGGTCGAAGAGGACCGGTGTCGCATCCCAGGAGCGGCAAGACGGGAGAGTGGTGAGACGGGGGGAAGCCTCGAGGTGACTGGGACGGGAGGGGAGATCACTGTACGAAGAGACGACATGTGTTCGACTCAAAAAGCCAAATATAATATATAGTAATGTATGCTTTGCCATGGGGTCCTACCTATTTGTTGCGCATATTTATATACACATTTCCAGCACCTTTCAATTGGTCGCCAATGGAAGCCCCTACACCCCGAAAGGAAGGTCCAGGTCTATTCTTTCGGCTCATCCTCCGCAGAGTGGGACTCCAAGAAGGACCCGGTCGAGGTCGCGCATAGCTGGTCATGACATGGGTGCAATGGTGTGTCAGAACCCACTACCGAACCCAATTCCTGTGGAGACTTCAGAGACCTGATGAGCTTCGACTTCTACCCCTAGAAGTCGTGGCCCACCATTGTTTTAATCGCCTGAATCCCGAACAACCATCGTTTTACTGAGGGTTTTACCCTACAAAATCAGATCGTTCCCATTTTCAACATGGTCGACTGGACTTCCAGAAGTACAGCATTTCTTGGCGCGGAAGAAGGAGAGTGGCAAGGTCACCAAGGTCCGGAACGGGTTCGACACGGGCGGAATTCCCGTCTCGTTCCGGAAGGGGTCCGAGCTTCGCCACGCGCAACTCCTCGTCCATCCTCCCCCCACGTTCGCATCGCAGCGCGGGCGGACGTGGTTTCGGCCGACCGGTCAGGCTGCCTGGCAGATGCATTGGTCACGCAGTTTTTTGGCCATCCGAGACCTGTGTGGTGTCGGATGGAAAGCGTTTCACCCGTGTTCGAGGCCGAGGCCTATCACACGGAAAGCCATTCCTGGCAGGTGCGCTCCGGCGAGTTTCGGGGGATTGCTTTCGGAGGTTTCCCAGGCGTGAAGGCGGCACAGAAGAGCGGATTGCATTGTGCAGGAAGATTGATTGGATGTGCCAAACATGGGAAGCTTGAGGCTTGAGGAGCTGTTAGTTCCGGGTGTCCCTTTTTCTCGCATTGTTGGGGCATCCAGAGCTCGGGGAAGAGGTTTAGGCAGTGGTTTAGTTTTGCATGTCGTTGGGGTTTACCATACTCACCGATAGCGGTTTTTGGGGGTGGTTCTTTTTGCTCCAACCTCGTAGTCCACTCATCTACAAAGGTTTTCACCAAGACGAAGACCAATAGTTGATGGCCTCGACCCCTAACCCCAGAGAGGGGGTCCATGTCTTGGTTCCTGCTTGACTGATTGGCACTTTCACCCCAAATCCGGCTGTACTTTCAACCAAAGCCAGGCAGAGTCATCTGGAGTCATCTGGGATATTCACCATGATTCTGATCCAGTTCATCTTCCCACACTCCGAACCACCAACGCACCGAAGATCTTCGGCCAAAGCCCGGCGACCGAAGACCGCCCGGTACCGAGAGCACTAGCAGCACTGGCAGGTGTGTCCTTCCAAGTGGCGTTCGGAGAAGATGGCTCGAAGGCATGCGGCCTCGGAGATTTTGAGAGGCTGGACGAATGCAGGCGCGAGCACGTGCGCCGGTCTGTAGTGCAGACGGTCTGCAGTTACCCATCGAAGCCAACACCCAAAGATGTAAATGCTAAAGGTGCTCGAGTTCCACTAGCGGCACACGATGGTGCTCTTTTATGGGAAAGGATTTTTCGAACGCCCTCAGCAGCAAGAACGGTCAAATCCAGCTGTTTCCCCACCTCGCGAGATGTATCAAGAGGAAGATCGGACGACAATCCCTCGACGCTGTGACTGAAGCTGTGACTGAAAATTCACCTCTCATAACCTGCGCTCGACTCCAAGCTCTAACCCGCGGGCTGACGAACAGTCATACGAGAGACGAGAGCGTGCGAGAGACGAAAGAGATCTAGCCGGGTCAGGCCGGCTGGCACCAGTGAGGTGTCCAAGTGGCGGAGAAGTTGTTGGAGCTCTTCAAAGAGAACATGACGTGTCCCTTCCTCTTGGAGTTTTACATGACATTGCGGCTGCCACCCCTCCAACCAGAGGTTGGACTGGGGGGAAGGCGGCGAAGCTGGGAAAAGTGGGTGGATCTAGTTGTTTGGTGGATCAAGTGAAGACGCGTCTTCTTCCAAAGTGAAGGCAGCAAGATGACCCTAGTACTTCTGGCATCTTAGGGCACCCAGTATAGTCTACTGAGCGTCTGCTGGTACCATGGAGGATACTCTTGTGGGCCCTCTCAAAGCTGCCTGAACAACAGGTCGAGCTCTATTCCTATGCGCTCCGCCTAGAAGATCAATCCTTTGCGCCTTTGCTCATCATCTCTGCGGAAGACTGGGGCAAAAAGCGGACGCACTTCTTGGAGGATGTGCCGGTACTTCTTGGGTCTAAGATTCACCAGAAGAGCATGGAGCTGGATGTGCAGTTTGCAAAGAAGCTTCGCTTGTCACCAGGAGAGATTCCGCGGGAGTGTGGATACTACTTTACTACGTGTACCATCTTGTACCTTCCGTGTACGCCGACGCGAAGCCGCAGGCGCGATCGGCTCGCGCTCGGTTTGCCCACGAAGCCCCACGAGTGGGGCGAGGTCCAAGGGCGGGGACCGGGGGTCGCCTGCCGGTCGCCAGCCGGTCTGGCCGGCACGGGTGATCCGGGTGGCGGTGGGTTCAGGTGAGCTGTGCCTCCATTTCTCAGAACATCACTGGAACCGGCACATACATCACCGATTTCGTAGGCTGAAGAACTCTTCTAGAGAAAAACCTCCGGTAAATGGCCTGAAGGAAGTTCCCCAAAGGATGGGCTGCCTTGTGATGCTGACGAAGCCAAGGCAATCTACAGATCTGGCCAAAACTTGGTGCCTTCTTCTCTGGGTGGCACTAAAGATGTTTACAGTACACACATCTGCGGTGGTTGAAAGGAGTTGAATTTTCCAGTTAGTTAGGCTAATCTTCCACAAGCAAATGCATTTGTTTGTGTTGAAGCCGGGCACACACTTCAATGTTTCATCAAGATCAGTCTTCTGTTTCTGCCACAACATGCCACAAGCAAACTCTTCCTGGAAGATTACCATGGAACCTGAACAGCCACTGTTCTGTTATTCTATTTTTTTGAGGAACCTGGTCTTTCAAAGCCTCCGACCTCGGGCGGTTCATCTCTGCGGTCTCGGGTTCTCCCAGGAGATCTTTTAGCTTTGTGCACCTGGACTCGAAAGATGTGGCGTGTTGTCTTTGACCCCTCCACCTGGCATCAGGCAACGACACGGAGCGAAATATGCTTCGTTGGAGCGCGCGAAATATGCGAGTGACGCTTCGTTGGAACGAAACGACGAAGTGCTCCCAAATCGGGGAGTGATGTGCATCGCATCAAGGAGGGGGTGATGACATTGATATACAAGGGGGGGGTGTTTCATTGGAGAATTCCAAGAGATAGAGAGATAACAGATAGATTTCCCAACACATGTCGTCCCTGTATCTATTTTTACATGTTAAAGAGGTCTTCTAACATTCAAATGACCTGCGTGTGCAGCAGAATTTCTATACATTTGGCATGAATCATGCATTTGTCGCATCTAATCTATCATTATATACTGTAATTGATAATAATGATTCCGATTCCGACTGCTGCACATGTTTTTTTTCTTCTTTTGTCTGGGGGTTCGCCTTTTGATGCCCAAGTATTCATGGAGCCTGACCCCTGTGATTAGTGGTCTACCACACCTGTCACGGCTGCAAGCTTTCTCTCTTTAAGAGTAACTAAGAGGTCTGGTCAGAAACAGGGAGAGGTCCTGAGGTCCTGCACCTCCAATCATAAACCTGGAGGAGCGGAAGAGAATCCTTTGATCCCCCCAACCATCCCGCCGAGCCCAAAGCCCGAAGCCCGAACCGAACGCCGGGTCTCTTTTCCGATGTGCTTCGTCTGCGGGTGACACGGCCGTTCCGAAGCGTTCATGCCGAAGCGTTCACGCCCAGTCCGGAGCGCGTCGCGGTGCCGGAGCCAGGTGTGCCCCAGGGAACCCGCTTTCGTGGTGGCTCCAAGATCGCCGATGGGTGAAGTCGATTTGGAGAAGATGAACGAGTGGATCAACCTGCCCGAGGACCGCAGCGACGAGTAGGGTTCGTGTTACCGTGACGAGTGGACCATGATACGTTAGCAGGTGGTGGGTCTGGTTGTTTTGTGTCGATCCAAAAATAATGAGGTAAATGTGAGGTGCTGAGGTGATCGAAGAAGTCTTGGGGCCATGGCATCACTCTGACGTGGGTTGCTGGGATTCGTGCTACTCCTGTCACAACAGGAGCTTGACTGAGCACCAACTCAGGATGATGTAGATATATGTCGTACATATTGTCAAAGCAGTCGCGTGTCGCATGTTCCGATTCGCACTTCTCTCAGGACGATCGTCCGCTGCCATTTCACTGTCAGGTGGGAGGGCAGGGTGGTTCTTGAGCCATCTCTCGCGGGTGTGGATCACCCAGTTGCAGGGCAACTTCGAGCCGGTGTGTGTGGAAAGAGCTGCGGACGTGGTTGGGCACAGGGTGCTTGGATAGAGTGTTTGGATCAGGGATCCTAGGCATTGCTTGTTGTTGAATTCACTTTCGGTTGGGTGTACCTCTTTGGATTGACCAGCCCCAACCGCCAGTCTCCAACACCAGTTGCAAACCCGGGGGGGTTTGTAATTGGTAGCGGAGCTACCTGGTTGGTCAAGACAGGGAGGAAATCTTCGATCTTGCATCACTTTGGGTCAACAGAACTTCACAAGTGTTCCGGGACATCAACAATTCTTGCAAAACGGACATTGATATCTTGACTTAGGACTGGATAGCGTGCTGCGTAAACATTGAGCAACAATTTTGCTTGGCTTAGAACTTGAAAGTCGTGTTGAGTTGGTTGCAAGTTGAGTTGATTGGACATTGGAAAACAGCGTGCATTGTCAACAACATTGTACATTGCTACTTGGTTGAGTTGATACATTGTACATTGCTGCTTGGTTGAGTTGATACATTGTACGTTGAGAAGCAGTTGTTGAACAGTTGATCCGGCAAAATGCCAGAAGGTGCAAGCACAACCACGCTTGACACGAGTGGCCAAGGAAACGCAGTTGTCGACTTTGATCCCGACATTCGATCCTGCCACAGACAACGTTGAGCAGTGGGCTCAGAAAATCGAGCTCTTGACCCATGTTTGGCCGGAAGGCAAACTGAATGAGTTGGCCACGAGAGGATCTGCTTTCGGAAAACTCCAGCTGCGACAGAAAGAACTGTTGGTTGGAACGAAAGAAGGCATTGCGAAGATCGTGCAGATTGTCGGTGGTCAGTTCGGTCGAGTGAACCTCGAGCAGAAGTTCGACCTGGTTGAGAAAGCATTGTTTCGATGTGTGCAGAAACCAGACGAAACGTCCGATTCGTTCCTGGCTCGCTGCGAAGTGGTTTGGACTGAGCTTCATCAAAAGAAGGTGAAATTGGAAGAGGTCCAGGCCTATATCATCCTCAGAGGCAGTCGCCTTGGATCTGAGGACAAAAAGCGTGTCTTGGTTGAATCAGGTGTTGAGACTCCAGGATCAGAACTGGAGATGTCGAAAGTTGCAGCCGCCATTAGGATGCTGGGGTCATCGTTTTTCCAGGAGTTCACTGCTGGAAAGAAAGAAAAGTCGATTAGGACTTATGATCACCATGCATTCGGAGCGGAGGAAGTCGAACAAGCTGGAGAAGAAGGACCTTGGGAGGAGGATCAGTTCGATGAAGAGGCATTGGAAACTCTAGCAGCTTTCGATGAAGACGCCTCCCTTGTGTTGCAATTTCAAGGAGCACTCCTCGACACCATCCAGGAGGATCAGGACCTCTCAGCCTTTTATGTGTCCTACCAAGATGCTCGCCGACGTCTCTTGGAGAAATCAAAGTCGAGAGGATTCTGGCCCATCAAAGGCAACAAAGGTAGCCGAAAAGGGAAAGGCAAAGGTTTCAAAGGTCGCTCGAAAGGACTTGCCCACCGAATCGCGAAATCGGCTTGTCGATTGTGCGGCCAGACCGGCCATTGGAAAGCAGAATGCCCTCAGAAGAAGACAGGGGCATCCGGATCTGAGTCAGGACAAGTTCCTACGTCGGTTGTCATTGATTTGGAAACCTCGCTTTTCGATATCCCTGAAGCCAATACCGAGCCTTTGAACGGGTATCGAGAGTGTTTTATGAGTTTTGGTATTCCAAGTCCATGTTTTCGTGAGAAATTGAAAACCCGACTCATGTACATCCCGGCGCTCAGGAAGAAGCTCGCTCAGCCGACCATTTTGGTCCCACACCGTGAGCCCGTGAAGCCTAGTCCGCCGGTTGCCGAATGGTCAGCAGACTCCGAAGTGAGTTGTTTCGCCTCGACCGGCACAGTAGGAGTCGGGGGCATCTCAAACAGTCATTGGAAGTCAACAAGTCCCCGAACTTTTGGAAAACCTACCTGAACATATCAGAAAGCAAGTAAAGAAAACAAAATGCAACCTGACATTTCGCTTCGGAAATCATCAAACGCTGTCCAGCTCGGTTGCATTGATTTTTCCCGTGCACACAACATGGTTCAGGGTCGCCATAGTCCCAGGCAAAACGCCGTTTTTGCTGTCCAACTCATTCTTGCGCACCATTCAAGCCGTGATAGATACCGAACAGGGTACCCTCTGGAGCAAGTATTTGGGGAATTTCTTAGAAACCACCAAATCATCTTCAGGACTCATGTTGCTTGATTCGAACCAACTTTGGACGCATGAGGTTGCCCTGTGCCAAGATCGTGTGCCTGAGCAGGGGTCCGACGTGACCCACAGCACAAACCGAGAGAACATTCCCGATGAGCCAAAACAGCTGCCGGCCGTCTCTCAGTCATCAAGTCAGACAGGGTCTCATCCTCATCAGTCTCAGGGAAGTGTGCGAAAGCTCATCAACCAATTCGAACAAAAGAATATCAATGTGCTTCCGTGTCAGCCATCAGTGCGATCTCAAACTCGGAAGCCATCTCCTTGCAAGCCAAGCGATCATGTCCTCCTTGAGCCAGAAGTTGAACACGTACATCCAGGGGGTGAAGAAGGAGGACGAGAAGGAAGAGCTCCAGAAAATCGAGCAGATGACTCTGCCTCAGCTCCAAGAGCTCAAGATATCGTTCGGCAAAGCAAAGCTGGGACAGTCGTACGAACAGGCATTTCGCGACCAATCCTGGACGAAGTGGTTCATCCAGACGTACGAGACAAGCCCCAAGCCGGAGCATCGCAAGTTCATCCGATTCGTCACGTTGAAGCTGGATGAAGAACCCATGCCATATGCCCCGAAAGCTCGTCCGATCCGCACCAAGATGGAGAGTCACCTCTTGAGCCCTTCTGCACAAGAGACCGGAAACATTCCAGCCGTGACCTCGGAGGAAATGGAAGATCCATGGGAGATTGCGGAGGACGACCACATCATGTGTACGACCGCCAGCACGAGACGGACCAACGTCTGAATCGCATCGAAAATGCATTGACTCTGACGGCCATCCTCAAGCACCTCGAGGGTCAGACATCACAGCCCTCGGAAGGTCCGCAGACCTGGGCCCAAGTCAAGCAAGAGCCACAGTGAGCTCAGAGATTGAACACATTTGTAACTTGAGCGAACTTAGTCAAAAGAGCAATCAAGAAGCATTCGCATTCGACTTTCAAAAGGACCATGAACAAACATATAATCGAAGGTGTCTGTACTGGACTCAGAAATTTCGCTCAGAAGTTCCAAAAGGTTCTGAAGGTGGTCAAACCAAAACAGCAACGATCGTTTCTGTTTGAAGTCATGTGTTCAAAAGAAAGTGAGCTCACCCGTCAAAGCTTGCAACAAGGGCTGATCACAAAAAGATTTGGGTATGCAGAAGGGGATCTAAGCACAGAAATAGGTCGCCGCAACCTCTTTTGCCATCTTGTTCGAGATAACCCCAAGCATGTGTGGATCAGTCCGACCTGTGGACCTTGGTGTCGATGGTCGACACTTAATATGAGCAAGAGTGACGAGCTTTGTTCGGCCATTTTGCAGAAACGGAAAGACCATGTTTGGCAAATCGCATTTGCAATCGTATTGTGCGAATATCAAGTTCAGCATTCTCAACACTTTCATTGTGAACAACGATCAGGGTCACACATGCTGAACATGCCCTGTTTCCAGCCGATTCTGCAAATGACAAAGCCGTGTACTTTTGACCTGTGCCGAGTGGGAGACCTGCGCCTGCCGTCGACGGGCATTCCAATTCGGAAGAGATTGTGTGTTTGCACCACGTCCGAGTCCCTTCAAGTGGCTTTGAACCATCGTCATTGTAAAAGGGATCATGAACATCACCCCATTGCAGGTTCCACGAATGTCAATGGTCAATCCATTCCGGTCTCAAGTTTCACTGAATTGTACCCTCGGAAATTCGCACGACAGATAGTACAAAGTCTCCGAAAAGAGGGATTAGGACCATGGGGTATTTTTGCTGAAGATGAAGAGCATCCCACAAAACGTCGAAGACTAGATCATAAAAGCCGACCATCAGAAATCCGTCTTCTCACGGAAGATCCGTCTTGGGATGACATCATGAAAGTCGCAGACGAGACCGCTCCAAGAGTGGGCATCCAGGTCCTCTCAGATGGACCCCTTGTGCAGGCGATTCAGCGAAAACATCCAAATCATCGCATCAATCACCTGGTCCTCTGTCGTGGCACGGATAGAATGGTAGGTCCTCATGTTAGGCTAGAACAAGGACAAGCACCTCTCAGGAAATTTGTTTGCATTCGTCGCAGGTTTGAAAGTGTCGAAGCAGAGGACCAGCGCTTCTCTGCTCGTCAAATGAGAAGACCATGTACGCCTGCCAGATGTGGCCTCACCATTTTTGCCAGAGCACTGCAATCCGAGGAATCACCCGCTTCAGATTGCCAGAAAAGGAAAGATCACCCAGGTGATCACACGGAAGAGGAACCCAAAAGCAAAGCACCCCGAAATTTCGATCTAGACAAAGCCGAGCCAGAACAAAAAGATCAAGTATCAGAAAGACAACTTCGAGAAGTAGTCGACCTGGTCTCAGAAAAACATGGTCCCAAGATGTTAGCATTAACCCCAGAAGAAAGAAGCTGGGTACTCAAAATTCACAAGAATATGGGTCACCCGGGGGTAGATAAGTTGAAGCTGTTCTGTCAACAAATGGGTTGTGAAGAACACATGATCAAAGCCATCGAAGACCTTCGATGTTCGACATGCCTCGAACTAAAAGGACCAGATATCGCCAAACCAAGCGCAATTCATGAACAAGTAGATTTTGGAGACCTCATCAGCATGGATGGCATCAAGTGGACCAACAAGACAGGAAAACAATTTTTCTTTTACCATTTCGTCGATCAGAGCACTACCTTCCATGTGGCACATGTGAGCATCAGCCATGGCACTCAAGATGCCATTCACGCCCTGATGCATGGTTGGATCAAATGGGCTGGACCACCTGGAACTCTCCTGGTGGATGCCGGTAGTGAGTTCTGCACGGAATCCTTCCACGTCTTCCTTCAAGAATATGACAGTAAGCTGAGAATGATCGCTCCCGAAGCCCATTGGCAGAACTCCCGAGTAGAAAGACATGGAGGTATTTTACAACACATGCTAGATAAAATGGACCATGAGAAAAGCATCAACACCGGCGAAGAACTTGAAATGGCATTGCATTTTGCAACACAGACTAAGAATAAATGGTCAAGACATCGAGGTTTTCCGCCCGAAGTACTAGTGTTTGGCAAGATGAGTAAATGCCCCGCATCCATCAGCAGTGAACCATCACAAGCTTCCCACTTGAAAGCTTTGCAGGAAACATCCGAAGGCATTCGATTCCGTGAACATCTTGCAGCTCGTGAACGAGCCCGAAAAGTTTTCAGTGAGGTCGACAATTCTCAAGCTCTTCGTAGGGCACTGGTTCAAAGGTCTCGACCACAAAGAACAGTGTACCATCCAGGGGATTGGATAATGGCTTGGCGGAAAGACTCACAATGGTTTGGACCCCTCAAAGTGGTATTGCAAGAAGACAAGAATGTGATCTGGGCTGTGCTGGGAAATCGTTTGTTTCGCATTGCACCCGAACATGCCAGACCATTGTCAGCCATGGAAGAACTCCGACATCAGAGCATCATTCGGGACACCAACATGGATAAAACACTAGAAAGCATTCGAGCCGGAAACACTCGTTTTGAAGAAATACCAAGAGGAACTCCAGATGTTTTGCCTGTAAGTCCAGAAGCACCATCTTCTAGAACAAGTGAACTACCAACCAATGAACAACCTGATCAAGAACCAGATCTTCCAGAAGAAAACGATCCATCACTTCCAGGAACCGAAAACGAATACACACCTACAGTTCCAGATGAGGAAACACAAATCGAAGCTCCAGAAAACATCCCTGTACCAGAAGATGATGAACTTTGGTGTGAAACCTTCAATCTTCAAGAAGATGAAATGTGGAAGTTCGAAGTCGAGATAAGCCGAGAAGATATTGACCAGTTCCGAAATTCACCGTCAGGATTCGAACATGCCTTCATTGTGTCCGCTGCCAAGAAACAGAAAACCGAAGTCAAGCTCTCAAACCTAACCAAAGAAGAACGTCAGCTGTTTGAGGAAGCAAAAAGCAAAGAAATTGAGAGCTGGCTGGACACCAAAACGGTATGTAAAATCCTCCGTCATCAGATTCCAACCGAAAACATTCTTCGCTGCCGCTGGGTCTTGACATGGAAAGACGCAGAAACAAACTCACATTTAGGAGCCGACACGAAACAGTCAAGTTCGAGAAAAGCCAAGGCCAGGCTAGTCATCCTTGGATACCAAGATCCCAGCCTCGAACACTTAGACCGTGATTCGCCCACACTCTCCAAATTGAGTAGAAACCTGTTGTTGCAAATGAGTGTTTCCATGAGGTGGACCATTGGCAGCTTTGATGTGAAAACTGCTTTCCTTCGGGGCAGTGTGGATGACACTCGTGTCATAGGCCTTGAACCGCCAGAGGAACTTCGCCAGAAACTTGGGTTGCGACCCAACGAAGTCTGCCGCCTTCTCAAAGGTGCATATGGTCTTGTGAACGCCCCACTGTTGTGGTACAAAGAATTATCAAGGGCTCTAGAAGAACTGGGATTCACGGTGTCGCCTTTTGCCCCCCTGTTGCTTCATCTTGTATGCAGAAGACAATTCTCCACAAGGTTTCATCGGTATTCATGTTGATGATGGTTTGTTCGCAGGAAATGAAGAGTTTCACCGACGAATCAATCTTCTCGAAAGCAAATACCCTTTTGGAAGTAGGAAAGAAAAGGATTTCGTATTCACAGGTCTCCATGTCCACCAAAAGGAAGACTTCTCCATAAGGGTTGATCAAACACAATATGTCAAAGACATAAGTCACATCAGCATTCCAAAAGAAAGGAGAAGCATGCCCGATGATCCAATCACTGAAGATGAAAGACAGAAACTCCGAGGAATCATCGGTTCTCTACAATATGCATCGGTAAACACACGACCAGATCTTGGTAGCCGACTAAGTCATCTCCAAAGTCGCATAAATTGTGGTCAGGTCAAAGATTTGATTGAATCAAACAAATTGTTACACGATGCCAAAGTCCACTCCCAAGTGGCAATTCGATACCAATACATTCCCCTGAAAGACATCCGACTCGTAGCATTCTCAGATGCTTCTTTTGCCTCTGAGAAAAATCTCTCAGCCCACCAGGGCATGATGATAATGACTGCACACCAGAACATAGGCAAGAATCTCAAAAGTGCAGTAAACCCAATAGTGTGGTCATCAAAGAAAATCCAAAAGGTAGCAGTAAGTACACCCTCAGCGGAGGCCATGGCACTGGCGGGAACGGTAGACCTCCTTGCTTGGTGCCGTTTGTACTGGGGATGGTTGCTCGATCGTTCATGCCAATGGAGGTTAGGTGATAAGACACTCCTCAAGCTTCCCCCTGCATTCTCTGCCTTAAAGGAAGAAGGTGACCTCGAAGATCCAAATCCAACTCTGACAGATAACTTGCAGAAACTACAGAAGATAGGCAAACCAGATTCTTTGATGGCAACAGATTGCAAAAGCCTATACGACCTCATCAGTCGTACTGCTCCACCAGCTTGTCAAGAATATAGAACATTGTTGCAGGCGCCTGATTCGAGAACATCTAGCAACAGGAGTATCCGTTAGATGGGTACCGTCCAACGCACAGATTGCAGACAGTCTCACGAAAATCATGGATAACACCAATCTCAGAGAAGTTCTCAATATCGGTAGGTATCAACTGAAGGACGAAGATGAGCTTCTAAAGCACCGCTCAGACCGCCGATCTCGATTGGCTTGGATCCGTAGCCACCAATCCCAACTAGCTGCTCCAGAGCTCACCAAAGTCTCTGAAAAAGGGAAAAGCCAAGACGTCCCTGACATAGACCAATCCTGCTCTCCCATTTAAGCCTTGAGAGAACAATTAAAACCAAAGTGCAAGAAGTGTGTTCCAAAACCGGCATACAGAAGTCTAAGTTGAGAAGACAATGTCTGACATTGTCCTAGGGAAACTTGGAAGTCCGTTTTGCTTAGATGGCACTTGTCTTGAGAAGTTCTAAAATAACATCTTGAGGAAAGACTGTACACAGTCTGAATAAGATCCAATGCAAAGGAACATGCTTGACAAACAAAAGAATAGAATGAATGTCAAAGCAGTCGCGTGTCGCATGTTCCGATTCGCACTTCTCTCAGGACGATCGTCCGCTGCCATTTCACTGTCAGGTGGGAGGGCAGGGTGGTTCTTGAGCCATCTCTCGCGGGTGTGGATCACCCAGTTGCAGGGCAACTTCGAGCCGGTGTGTGTGGAAAGAGCTGCGGACGTGGTTGGGCACAGGGTGCTTGGATAGAGTGTTTGGATCAGGGATCCTAGGCATTGCTTGTTGTTGAATTCACTTTCGGTTGGGTGTACCTCTTTGGATTGACCAGCCCCAACCGCCAGTCTCCAACACCAGTTGCAAACCCGGGGGGGTTTGTAAACATATATATATATAATATACTATATATATATAGAGAGAGAGGGAGAGAAGCCACTGCCACCCATCGAAGAACATTCAGCCAGGACTGTAGCGCGTGTGACCTCAAGCTGAAGGCGCCTGCGCCCCGCACACCCGTGCCCCGCGGTGCCGCGCCGCCTCTGCCGCGCCCAGCATGTGTGGCTCCCACGCCCGGGGTTGCGAGGGCGGGGCCCCTTCTTGCGCCGCAGGTGGGGTACGAAATGGGGAGTTGTAGACTTGAGGTCGAAATCCTTTTTCCAAGCACCTTTGGTGTAGACTTGAGGTCATTTCTCCAACACCCCCTTTTTGACCAGCTTGTGCTGGCTCTTGCGGAGAGGATGCTTTTGATTGCAAAAGCCGTCGGTTCGTCTCTTTCCTGCGGTGCTTCTCCGGTGGTTGGTGCGCGCGCCGACTTTCAGATGGGCCTCAAAACAGGAAGCAAAACGGACAACGCACCTGGATGTCACCAGATTTTCTCGCAATTTGTGGACACACGGATGTCTCTGCAGTGTCCCATTGGGATTTGAGGCATGTAGCTCTGCTATGAGGGAGTCGTATTGTAAACCCTTGATTTTCAACACACTCCCAGGATTCCAATGTCATCATGCGAGTAAAATTATCTTTCGGGGTATTTCAAAGAAACTAGTCATTCCAATTTCTCCTTGGATGGTTGATTTGTGAGTTTATCAAAACGACTGCAGCTGCCTTTGACTTCCAGATCCTGGAGCCCATGCTTGACTCATAACACCTGTTTGACCCAATGGTCGAGAAAAAGCACCCAACCTTTGACTCGCTTGTCCCAAAACCAACGTCGCAGGTCTTTGTTGACTTGGAGGCCGAGTTGTGGAGAGCTTTGAGGACCGGGAACGGAAGTCCGAGCTCCACGAACATCGGGAGCGTTGAAGTTTGCTCAATTTACGAGGATTTTTCGAGGGCTTGAGGGTTTGGAGCTCTGGAAGTTCGCAGGGTGACGTCCTTTTCAAGAGATTCGCTTGGCTCAGAAACGGGGGGCAACACACCCGGGCGTTTGTCCTGGCGGTCATTTTTCTGACGGCTTTCAAGGTTCAAGGTTTGAAGTTTCGGAGGATTCGTTTTGATCTGCTTGCAGATCGCAGGATGTTTCTTTTTGGTGACCCAGCCTGGACGCACGAATTTGACGTCTCCATGTCGAGGTATATACATCGATCTTGGCCACTATCAGTTGTGAAGCATGGAGACATATAGTCAGCCAATGTCAACCAGGTACCATGCAAAAGCAAACATGAACACCTGCGGTGGTTTTGGTAGATCTTCCAGCGCCTGCTTCTGCTTCATGTGTTAAGGAGCCTTCCAGCGGTTCTGCTGCTTCAGAGCTTCTGCCACCACCTGGATCGAGCCACCGATGAGCTCCGGCGACGCGGGAGCTGCTGTCGTGAAGTGGAGGATCCCTGTGCTGGCCTGGCGACCGCCTGGAAGTTCGTTAAGGAATCTGGGAGAATCAGTGGTCTTTCAGTGGATACTGAGAGTTTCCAAGTATCCAACTAGCTGTTGGCTTCAGCTGCGAGGATTGTGCTTGTTATTTTTCCACTCAAAAGGCACGAGATTTTCTAGCACACAGCGGTTTCAGCGTTTCCGAAGACAGGGTGGTTGTGAATATATATATATATATATATTTGGGTTAAGTCAGTGCTTCTAGAGCTGGGCCATTTGAGGAGATGGTCCTGGCTTTTTGGGGTCGTGAGTTCATGCACCTTTGTTAAGCTCTGGTGACTTGGGCGACTCAGCACAGGGTATATACTATATACCATCCCATTCGACCGTCCTTCGGCTCCAGGAAGCGGCTTTCGACATGAAGAAAAGCCAGCGATGCTTGAACTGCATGGCTTTGAGACTGCAGGGCAGTTGATGTTTTGGCATGTGGGCAAATGGTTGCGAACAAGCGCTCCTGAGACCCAACGAAAGGCACCTGCGAGTATGCCCCCACTTGGACGACCCAGCTGGCGAACCGGAGCCGGCAAGAGGTTCATGGAACACCTGGTGAACGGTCATATTACTATCCCTTCCCAACAGGTCAACCATTACATTCTACCAATTGGTCGGCAGAAAACCCGTGAGGTTGGCAGAGCCAGGGTTGAACTGCATCAGACTGTACTTGGCTGTTCAACGTCGGTGCCCATCCTCGTTGGTTTTCCGCTTCCTCGCCCCTTTCGCCGTTTTTTCTCCCCCGCCATAGCGCTTGCAAAGTGTGTCCCTAGTAAGCGCGATATACCGTTACACCGATACACTGATTGATACACCGATACACCGATTGAAGCAAATTGAGCTTCTGAAGCTCCGCTGTCACTTTGCTTTTTGCAGGCTCCGCAAGAAGCAAAATGAGCCTCCCAGCCACCAAACGGCTTAAAAGCATAACGGCGTAGACCCGCCACCAAACAGCAGAACGAGGTAAAAGCGTACCGGCGTACATACAGTAGCCGGACGACCAAACGGCGTAACGGCGTATGACTACACCGGACGACCAAACGGCATAAATTAGCCTAGGGCCTAAGTAATCACACTTAAGGACACACTTTGCAAGCACGCAGCCCCCACACCACCCCCCCCTCTCGGTTTGACCCGTTTCCACCGCGCACCTCCCCGAGGGCTTCGGTGGTTGGGTGAATTAGTCCTCAGCACGGCGCCGACCTGGACGTCTCTCTTTTCCTGCGCCAACGACAACGACGCGTCCTCCGCAGGCGGGAGCAGTGCGATAGTGGTGTGGTGGCTTGGTGGGGCTGGAGACGGGGCCACGCCTGTTTTTTTCGGAGATTGGTTGCTTGGGGACCTGACTGAAGAGCCAAATCTGGTGGCGAAATCCCGGATCCCTCGTTGGGAGTTGTGGGTCCAGGGGGTGTGGGGGAGTGAGCCTGATGAGTAGAAGTCGGCTTGAAGTGGCTCTTCCGCAACACCCTGCCTAGGGGGCCCGACCGGTGCGACCCAAGCGAGCTCTGGCGCTACCGCTCTGTGGGCAGCTGGGCGGTGTCAACTCGAACTGCCTGAGTGGTGGGGGCTCTTCACGGAGCCCGGCGGCTCGGCAGGCTCAGCAACGACGGCAAGCCGTCACCTGCAAGGAGCTTTGCTAGGTGCGCTGTGGCACTTGAGACAGGCACGGAGTGGTGGGGATTGGACCGCGCTCCAAGATGAGCTGGATGACCCGACATCGCCTGTGACTCATTCCAGCTGCTAGGTGGATTGGCAGCAGAAGCACTGCTGGTGGCGCCACTTGGCCCTTCTCAGTGGTGCAAAGCTGGGCGCTGAAGGTGCGGAGGAAGATGGAGAAGGTCAAGCGCGTGGAGAGGTGAGCGGGTTTTTGTGATGCCACGCCGAAGACCCCCCCAAAACGGCCAAGGCTGAACAGATCCCTGATAGAGGTGGTGGGATGCCAAGCACAGTGGGAGGTCACTCAAACAGCCAAGCGTCCTCCTATGTCGAACTTTTCTGGTACACACTTCCCATCAACATATTTTCGGGCACCCACAGACCCGTCTTTGAGGCTCAGTCCTGTCCTCGACTTGTGGGTTGCCAGAACCGATGTGTTGGAGGGGCCTTGAAACAGACCATGACCAGATCTCAGATCTCCATTGAATCTGCCAGGTCTGCCGGACCTCACGTCTCTGACTTGCTGGATCTCGCAAGAGTTGCAGGACAGGCTGATGCTTTCGAGTCGGTACTTCGAAGTGGTTTCGATTCTGAGAGGCCACGCTCAAAAAACCTGAGACTAGTGACTAGTGGGTACCAGGGGCGCATCAAAAACATATCAAATACCTGGGCTTTACTCAGAAAAAACATGGTCTTTGTGTGTGAAACCCTATTTTTCATGGGTTTGAGGTCGGCTGGTATACGGTGCGCCTGAAGAATAGCAAGTCCTCCAAATCCGGTGAAACTCTCATCCAGCCGTTGCTCATTCAACCTCCATGTTGATGCTTCGTTCCTCCAGAGACAGACCCTCCGAATGTCCCGCGTTCGGCAGACCACACCAGAGACCCCGCCCCCCCGCCCCCCCAATGGCTCGAAAATTTCCATCTGCTTCCACCGCCGCGCTACGCTCCGACGCTCCGGACGACGCCTAGGACGCCGGACGATGCCTTCGCGGCGGCGCGGCCGACGGCGGTGCGACGCCGGTCGGGGCGTGGGACGCGCGTCTGGCGGCGCTCGGCATGGCGGTGCTGAGGGCGCTGCTGGGACAGGCGCCGCGGGGTCGGGTGGGAGAGTCTGGAGTTCGTGTCGATCTACAGTCTGCTGTCCTGGACCCAGAATGAAGTCGAGCAAAGGTTGAAGTTCCAGATTCTGGTCTGTGTCATTTATCTGGTGTTTTCTATGACAGATGGTTTGGGGTGAGTGACGGTGAGTGGGTGCTGGGGTAGCCTAAGGTCCTTGAACGAGGCAGTTTTCTTTGCTGTTCAGGGAGGTCAGGACATGTAGGCCAAAAGGGTTTTGATCAAAGGCTCGTTCATATGTTGCACCTCATCCCTTTGTTGGGATGATTTCTCCTTTCTTCCAATTTTCTGTCAATTCTAGAAGTCCAGTCCTACTCCTTCCTTTCAATTCAGGTCACCACCTCGTCTCCATCGCTTCGCAACCCGGGGCGACCGAGGAGCTCTTCGATCGCTTCCCAAACTGGGGCGACGGTCACTTGTCGCGGCTGCTGGGGCGGCTCACGAGCAAAGCGTGGCTCTCCAGGTGGGGCGGCTCGAGAGCGCGAGCTTTTCCCAGGTCGAAATGGGTCAGTGGCATGGGGCCGCATGGGGGAGTGGAGTGGCAGCTGATCGGCATCAGTGAAGATTTTTAGGACACATTCCAAGGTGACCCCGGGTTTGTTCTTACTTTTCATGGATGCTTCATCTGAAGAAGTCACGAACAAATCGCTCATGGCCGTTGAAAATGGCCCCGACCGCGGGTTGACTGCAGCTATGCCTGGGTCCCCGTCATCCCGGACGTCCGTCCGCGCCGTCCGTCGAAAACCGCTTGTGACCAGACCGATCTGGGTGCCACCCGCTGAAAAAGGACCGGAGTAGATAGTTTGTCATCCTGGAGTAGACAGAAGATGGGCCAGGGAACATCCCAAAGCCAAGAGGATACTGGCCATGTGTCCATGTGTTCCGATCTTCTTTCTAGCTAGCACCTAGAGGTACCTCTGTTTTTGGAGCCAAAAGCGAAGGGTTCTAGGCACTGGAAGGATGGGCATGGTGGTTCAGGGCTCCCCAACGGTCACCCAGGAGGTAGAAAGTCTTCTTCGATGCCTTAGGCCTTGGTTGGCTTGTTGCCATCCTGGTTCCCACTGGCAACTCAGACGTTGGATCTCGAGTCAGGACCACTTTCACTCACAGTTGTTCATCGAAACCTTGGGGCATTTTTTTGGGGGGTTCATCCATCGAAACGTTGGGGTGGTACCCGCATAGATCAACCGAACATGGACAGTGAACGAACCACACCACAGGAGAGCTGAGAGACTCTTCGAAAAGGAGTTGCCCGGTGGCTGGGAGATGGACCTCTTGGATGATGAGGTGCCATGTTTGATTCAGGTCCTTCAAGGGGAGTCAGTGCTTCTCCCTTGGGAGCTGAAACATGGAGCATCCACAACCCTTTTGGATGGTTGCATTGATCCGATCCAAGGATGTATAGAAGGATCTTTTTTCACACGCTTGGTCGTGGTCTCATGGTCTTTGGTGGTCCTGTGATTGCAGCTTTTGGTGCGTGAGCAGGCCTGGTCCGTGAGGAAAGCGCTTTCCAGAGCCTCCGCCCAAATCGGGGAACCCGAGGCGAGCTCAGACTGCGACTCCGGCCTGCGGCTGTGCGCTTTGGCCGGCACCATACTGGTAGATGCTCACGGGCAAGTGATGTGTGACTGGGATGAAATGGAGCCAGGTTTACCATCGTTGTGCTCCCTTTTTCATGGACCGGTTTGGCGCTTGAGCCGATCGAAAAGGAACCCCCGTTCAACTGCGTTTTTCGGCTCAGCCGAGACATGGTCGTTTTGAGTCTGAGGTGTGAAGGAGGCCCTGCTGCCCTGGCTGTGGCCACCGGAGCACCTGCTGATGGCCTGGGCGATGTCCACTGGTGTTTGGGAGGAGGAGCATCAATCAGTTCTGACCAGTAGAAGCAGGGTTTTGACAGAGGATCCTTTTGCATGGGTGAAGCTCAATATCTACCTTCCCAAGATCATCTGACTCATTTGCGTTGTGTTTGATCGTCGAACTTGCTGTGTGTGGATGATAGGAGGAGCTGGGAGGATTCTATGTGATTCCTCATGACAGGCGCGAGGTTTGATGTGTTGCTCTGGATATCTTCAGATGGCAGCGGGTGATCCAAGCAAATGGCTTTGCCCAACAATTCGGATCAGATTTTCTGGAAAGTAGGGCATTGCCTTGTGGGCATCGTCATCAACTTCAAATTACTATGGAGACTATAGTCCTTCACCGTTCCCGCTTCGCCCGAACGGAGCTTCTTCCCGACCTTTTCCATCCCTTTCGCTTTCACCCAGAAGTGCCGCAGCACCGGGGATTGGTCTCTTAAAATCAAAAGCCCCACCAAGTTACAGTTACTATCTGTTACTATTATATATAGACTCATAGACCAAGCTCCCAACGGAGGTTGAAGGACCCTATGACTAACCCAATTAGATACCCAAGCCTCAGTCCTTTCTCAGGTCACAGGTCACAGGTCACATCTCTTGGTCCACCAAGCTCGAGCCTTCCCACGTTGAACCACCCGTCGCCGCATTCACCCACGGAAGACGGAGGCTGCGAGCGGAGACGAACGGAGACCGCGCGCGGAGGGCGAACGGTTCTGCAGGTCTGAGCTGGTGAACTGCAGCTGTTCCGCGCAGTTCGGGGAGTCCAGCACTCCAAACCTCATGGAGGAGAGTGAGGAGGAGCCCTTTGAGGTTCCCGCTTCTTCGAGTCGCTAGGCCGTGAAGAGGGGAGAACAGGTAGATTGCTGTACACGAAGAAGAAGAAGAAGAAGAAGAAGAAGAAGAAGAAGAAATAGGAAGACCTCCCTGGCACGGCTAGGCCGCATACCGGTAGACTGGTCTATTTTCATTCTTTCACAGGGGGTCGTTGCCAGGTCTCCCATGTCTTGAGCTACACATCCATTCTTCCTGACCAACCAACCCTGGACCCCAAAGGGAGGCTCTCCTTCTCTCCTCGTGCCACCCGTCCCGTCGACGATGACCACGACGACCTCGCCTTTGCACCCACGCCGTGGGACCGGCGGGACATGAGTCCATCGGCGAGCCGGTTTTTGACTTCCAATTGAAATTGAAGCGATACCGATACCATCTTGGGAGGGCCTTTTTCACCTTGTTTCCGAGGGTGGATGTCGGGGAAATGGTCGGGCATTTGTGCCGCTTCTTGAACCTACTCTTTCACCAACCAGGACGCTGAACAGAGCCAGACCCAGTTTGATTGGGATACATGTTCCTCTAGCAGGTCCGGCCTCCGGGTCCTTGGCCTCCGGTCCCTTGGTGGACTGTTGCCACTTAAGGACTCTTGGAGCCCTGGGCACCCGAGACTCAGTCCGAAGCGGACGTCCCGCCCGAAGCGGACCGCGCGCACGTCCCCGTTCCGGGCGCGCACCTGGAGGCGGGAGGAACGCGCAGCGAAGCCGGAGCTGGACTGGGTTGGCTCGGGGTTTGGGTTTAGACACGGGGAGAGGACGGTTTTTCTGCGGATGCAGAGCCTGAAATCCCAGTGGAGGATTTCTGCATGGATGTGTGTGGAGCTAAGATCCATATTCGCCAAGTACATGCAGACTCTGGGATGATATCATAATGCAATACATTTTCATAGGTGGTTTTACTGTATTCATCAAGAGTCCTACCCTTGTTCCAGCGCCTCGGAACTGCTATCAGCCCATTGGTCCTTCAATCTCCTGTCGTGACCCACAGACAGATTGTCTTTAAATCCTGCAATGTAGACTGTTGATGCATACCATCCCCCCCGGATTTCTCCAGTAGACTGTTGATGAATACTACAGTATCCCCCCTGGAGGATTGAAGATGTACAACCGGTCGAGACGGTTCTATGGATTAACTGATTAACCGTCTACCCTGTCGCCGCGAATCCGCGAATCATGGAAGTGGACTGTGGCCGAAAGACACCTTTTTCCTCTAGAAACAGGGGGTGAAGTTCACTTCCATGTTTGTTGGAGGGAGGTAATGAACTGATTCGATGGCAAAGTCACTGGCGTCACCTGGCATTGGGGAAAGAGGCACGGTTTTTGGAGTCGTGCTTTGGAATTTGGCAGTTCTTCCATCAACCGAGCCGGCTGCAACGCACCAAGTGGCGTTGTTCGCCTGACCGGAAGACAAGCTACTACATACTTGAGCCAAGCTACTAAACTCCGAAGACATCCCAAAAGCATGTGAAAGAATGGTTCAAAGTCCCATTGCTCGGCGTCCGTTGGTTGGGGATGAAACCAGATAAATCCCACGTTTGTGATCCATGCTAAGAAAAAAAGGGCCTCACTAGAATGCTCTTGTGCTTAGAACGCTTGCTTGCCATTGCATGATAATGCGCCGTAGGCCTTCTACCAGCGCTTCCGGTCAGCGATGTTGGACGCGTATTTTCTGCAGAAGAAGCAGGTGAAGGCCGGATGGATGGAGAAACGGCATCCGTTCCGGTCGTCGGCATCGAAGTGGGTCCGGTGGTCGCACGTGCAGCGCGGGAACTTCCGCCACACGCGGGGAGGGCGAAGTCCGTTAGACCCCCAAAACACGGAGGTCTGGAGGTTTCTGTTCGAAGGTCTGCCGACCCCTTTTAGGGGGAATTGGAACTACCTTCCCTCGGAAGGTCATGAAGATGGAACATGGAAATCCCAGCTGCCTGTCCTCCATATTACAGTATATATATATATATTATCTCTGACATCTCTGACTCTCCATTTCTCTGGAGCTCGGGTCTCCCGCTTCCATGTCTTGTCCATTCCAGGTGATGAAGGATGGCCGCTGGGTGACCTCCTACCTCCGCTTCCACCCCCAAAAGCAGCGGCCTCTCGGCTGCGCTCGGTGACTCGACGGGCCCGGCCACACTGGCCAGCAAAGGGGAGCTTTCCACCCGAGCCGATCCGGTCGATTCGGGACCACCCTACACTGCTTAGAGGTCACCATTGGACACCCATTGGAAGTGCTAGGAAGTTCCATGTGATTTTGGGAGATCTGGAGATCTTCGTGGCTTTTCTGACGCTGACGGAGTGGCGTGGGTTTTTCTTCGCTGAGAGTGACACCGAAAGTGGTGAAGTGAAGGCCGTGCAAGCCTTCGGGCCCCGCTGAGCGGTGTTAGGCCAGTTCTGATATTTTTGGGTGGCTCCAAGCCCCAGTGTTCCGCATGGAGAGCCATAAATAAAGATCCAGAAGTTGGCCAGTCTCAAAGACACTCTGAGAGACGGTCAAGACATAAAACCACCTGGGAAGGGTTTGTAGCTTCTGTTGGTCTTTTGTCTCCTCCAAATCCACTGAAATCAAGATCAACGGCTCAGACCCTCCCTTTCACCCGCTCGACCCTCCCCGTGCAGCAGCGAGGTTCGTGCTGCCCGATGATGATGAGCCCATCAGTGCCAGTGAGGTGCGGTTTGAGGAGGCCGTCAGCGAGGTGTGGAAGACCCAGCAGAGGCGGTTCCCGGTGGGCTTCACATTCTTTTTAGGCTTCCAAGAATATCTGGCCGTCCCCGATCCAGGTTGAAGATCCCACGAGGGAGGGGTGCTCAAAATGTTTTTCACCGGGTAGAGAAAGCAGTCCAAGGTTTGGAGATTTTACCTGGTGTGCACAGGGCTCCGTCGTTGTGAATTTGAGGTGGAGGCGGCCACACCTTCAAGAAGCTTTGGGTTTTGGAACTTAGACATATACTCCAAAACCACCAAAGGATCACCCTTGAAGTTGAAGAAACTAACACGAAGTCATGCCCCGTACTTCAGGGGTCTTAAAGTTCATAGCATTTCTTGAACCCAAGACTCCTCCAAATCTTCCGCAACGCCTAACGCCTATGGGCATTTTGAACATCTCTGAAGCTCCGAATCCTTTTCCACCCCCCCGGACCATCGCCCCCCCCCCGGGTCATAGCTCGAAGTAAAAGAAAGAAGCACCGCCACCCGCCACCACCGCCCCAGCGTCGCCAACCACCTGGTTCCACCGCCAGGAGCCGGCAAAGAGCCTGGACTTCCGTGCGGAGATGAGCGTGGGCGGCCCGCGCGGACAGACGCTCCTGGCGCTCGGCGTGGAGCGCAGCGCGCGGCAGCCGCGCTTCCATCGGATGCTAGCGCCAAAGCAGCGGGGAAGGGGTGGGGAACTTTGAAGAGGTGAGTGGTGCCAGTTGGTAAAGCACGGAGCGGAAGTCTGGTGAGGATGGTTTGTGAATCAATCTGCTCCTGTATGTGTCTTGGAATTTGCCTAAAGATACGGGACAGCCACCCCCCCACTTGATTTGACTATGAAAGTTCAACACCCTTGGCAATCGCTGGTTGTCTCTTCATTCATCAACTTTCTCATTCTTTCGACAAGGGTTTCCGGCCCAGGCATGAGAGTATGTTGAGAATCCGGCACGAGAGTTCTTTCCTGAGTTTTGCAAAATGAAACCCAAGAGGCACAATGGATTTCAACCCGACCGAACACACCAGTGGCTGCCACCGGCCTTTTGGTGAGTCTAGTCCCCTCTCGGCTTCTCCGAAGAGTTCTTGGAAGCTAGGGGGAGTTTGGGCCCTTTTCTTGTTCCCTTTTTTTGGTTGCCACGCAGCGCTATGGAAGCCAAATGGCTTCCAAAAAGCAGCGGAGCTCTCTCGCCAGCCGATCGGTGCCGGCACCCCCAGCCGACCGCGAACGCGCGACTCTCGCTCGGCTCGCCGCTCGCTGCCCAGGAAGTATGGCAGCGATCGCTTCTTGCGGGTTCGATGGAAGCAAGAGAGCCCTGTTCCGCGCGGTGTTCGGGCCGGTTGCGTGGTTTGGAGCGCGGTGTTCGGGCCGGTGGATTGGAGCGCGGTGAACGGAGCATCTAACAGTTTTGGGGCCCATGGGAAGGGAAGGTGAACGGTCGAATTCACATTGCCGGGGGTGCGAAAGGCGAGATGCTGAAGATTTCTGTGAGGAATCCCTAGGCATGGGCGAGTCCCAGAGTTGGGCCCTGGATCTTTCAACCTGCGCAACATGTCGCTTTTTCCGTCCATAAAGCCAGGTTCAGGTGCGGCAGGGAGGAAGATCCCTTTCTGTTTTGCCGGCTGCAGTTTTTGGCAGACAGCGCCCCCTTCTCTTCGCCTCGCCATGTTCATCTCCGAACATCGGCAAATGCTGCGACAGATGTTCCGTGGATGATGCGGCTTATGAGATCGAGAGCGAGAGCATCCAAAAATCATTTTCCAGCACCACCCAGTTCGGGTGATTATTGGATGGACCATACATAAGTCAGCAAGGTCTATAAACTGTGTACTGAACCATTTGAAACTGGGTGGTGCTGGTTCGAAGCCTTTGGATGAGTTGCTCAGAGTATGACTCTAATGGTGCTGGGTCGCTGAAGTCAATCTGCTGATGTCTTCCAAAATAATTAGAGATCCACCATGTGTCGTTGAAGTCCATGAAGCGCCGAAAACATGTCCCTGCAACATAGCTCCATGAGTTCTGGGCATGATGGTAAGGAACCTCTATGTAGATGGGTGCTTGGTAGCGAATGAAAAGAACGAACTTGAAGGAACTCTCTTCCAGCAGTTCCAAAGGGATGATTTTTTTGGTGACCCATCCAGTGCGTAGATGTGACAGTGGTTCCCCCCTTTGGCCCCGCTCCAAGAGTCATCCTGAGATGGAACTGCTGGTGGGAATCCCTTCATGAGCCAATCATTTTGCTTTGGTGTGAAAGTCACGTCCATCCATCCTCCATCCCCATGTCGGACCCAGCTATAGCCCAGCCCAGCCCAGCTGGCTAGATGGGTCAAAACCAGAGAGCTTGGTTGACAGAAGGTGAACGGAAAAACACCCAGGGAGGACCAGGGCGAAACCGGCCGTTCCTTCTCACCCTGAGGAATGGGGAGAGCAGCTGCAGTGCTCAACAGCTGAAGCAGTGGCTCAGGGGCTTTGCATGGCTCGGTCGGTGGTGGGAGCTCTTGCGCCCCAACACCAAGCAGCTCGGCATTTCTGGAGATCTCATCAGTTCTGTGAGGTTTGAAAGCCAAACTCAGTGAGCTCAGATCTTTGGTGTGTCTGACGGGGTTGGTTTCTGGGTGAAGGAGGGCCTCCTTCTCACCTGCTACCCACCCCGTCTCACCAACAGACCCAACCCCCGGAAACGTGCAGGGTTTTCCTGCCCGGTCCGGGGAGCGATCGACTCGGTGACACCGCAAAGCGCGATCGACGGGCTGGGAGTGAAGAAGGTCCAAGCTGTAGAAGGTCCAAGTCTTCTCATTTGAAGAAGCCCAGTCGCGCCATCCGCAGTCGAAGCCAGTTCGCTAGCCAGTTGGTCTCTGGTGCAATCGATGATTGGTGCCAGGGGGGCACAGCGACGTTGTGATAGCGCCGTTTTCAATAATGTAGACTCTTGATTAATAACCCCTCCATATGAAGAGGATTTTGCACTTAGGCATCTTGGCCCAAAGCCATTTGCCTTAGGGCACGCCGGGTTCCCGCGGCTCTGCTGCCTGTCTCCCGACAGGGGTGGAGCGTCCACCAAGGCCGTTGGCCGACTCGCCTGTGAGCTTTGTTGTGCCTCACGACCGTTTGCGCCATGGCTGGATCTTTTGACCATTTGCTGCAGGGCGCTGAGCACCTGGAGGACCCTTGGAGAGGCCGATTGATTTCCTTTTTGGAGGCTCATCGTTCAGCTGGTCACCTGCTGCATGTGGGTGATAGGATCCTCCTTGTTGGAAAGGTCGAAGCTGTGACAGATGCGGTGATTGAGATTGCACCTCTGGAATTTTGTCCGGGCCGTGGATTTGCTGAACCTACGGTGGGACAAAGCAAGATTCGAATCTATGTGCCTGGGCTGAGCCGGAGATCAGCTTTGCCCGTTGTGGATGATGAGATTGTTTGCCATGGGAAACAAATCCGCACAGAGTGTTGGGATGCTCTTGCATTGGCGGAGGACACCATCATTATTCCCCGTGCTCATTTCAAGCCGCATGAACCTTTTCATGTGCTGCACTTATTTGCAGGAGGATTCGGTGGCTGGTCCCGGGCTATGCACTGGCTTGCCAGAGAGGTTCCGCACATCAGCATTGCCACCGAGCTTTTCGTGGACAACGATGACAAGGTGATGGATGTGTGGTCCTACCAGACAGGATTGCGATACCACAAAGGCAAATCAGTGAGCGCTGGACAGGTGAACTTAGCTGCCAAAGCTGGCCTGTGTACGAGCGTTGATGATCCCACGATCCTGCATTGTTGGAAATGTGCAAGCAACTCCGTTGCAACCGCTTCACCACCCTGCATTTCGTGGTCGCAAGGCGGCAAACGCCAGGGCTTGAGCTGTTCCAGCGGTTTCGCGATGGCTGAAACAGTCATGCTTGCTGAAGTGCACCAACCACTTCTCCTGTTTTTGGAGTGTGCAGATACCACAGTCTCACACGAGCATTTCCCCTTAGTGGAGAACATGTTGCATCTTATTGGGTACCGTAAGGTTTGGCACCAAGTTGTTGCAATGCACCACTTGTCCAATAACTCTCGCTCCAGATGGCTTGCAGTTTGGGCTCGTGTGGATTTAGCCCTTCGACCCCATGAAGCAAACTTCGATCTTCGGGCACCGCCATTGGTAAAATGGAATGATCCATCCAATGAATTTTGGACCCCAGAATCTTTCCACTGCCAGCTTCAACTGTCAGCGGAGGCACTTTCGAAATACGGAAACCCAGGGTTACTCCCACCTGCCAAACGTGCCAGGACCAATGCTGAGACCTCCACTCAGGAGACGCTTCAACTGAGGCTTGCTGACACCACTCAGCCCTTGCCGACCTTGTGCAGTTCATACACCAGGCAACACCTTTTGCAAGCTGAACATGTCATGGCCAAGGGCATTTTTGCTTCGTTGCAGATCGTTGCCGATAAAGTGTGCTTCTTATGCCCTACACGGTTTGTCCCACTGTTCGGCACTACAGACAAGATTGTACTTCCGAGTGATGCATCCTTTGCATTCCATATCCTTGGAAACGCCATCACTCAATCACAGGCGACCTTGTGCCTTGCTGTTGGGTTTCAAGCGCTCCTTGCTGAGGACCTGGCACCAGTACAACTTGTTCAAAAGGCGTGGGAACAGCGTCTCACAAGTCAGAATGCCCTTGTGCAAGTCTTCGAACAGTGGCTCACCATCAGCAGGGTCGAGGACATTGCTGCCTGCATGGTACCAAGGACCTTGCCCTTGTCCTTTGATGGTCCTTTGATTTCGCTAGAGATTGAACACTGCCACAACCAGATGACATGGCAAGCAAAAGTCCCACCCAAGACTTCCTTGTCCACCGCTGTCATTCTTACGATGTTCACCAAAGGAATCATGCCTGAAGCCTTTCGCTTTCGCACTAAGGACCACATGCTGCTCAGTGACATTACACTGAAGGATGCTTTCGCTGTCACTCCGCAGGTCCTATGTTTCATTTGGGACCGTCCCCTGGTTTCTTTTCGGCCTGTCTCCGCGTGCCCACATGAGAGTTCTGCATCAGATGCTGTGGTGTCTCCGACTTTGCCCTTCACTGTGCCAGGCGAGGATTCACAACCCATCACGATTGAGACTTCACCACCGTTTCAACCTGCTCCTGAGGCCTTCCAGGCACTGCTGCGTTTTCTTGAGTTCAACACTCATTGGCACCCCGCCACCAATCGATCCAAGCAATTGGTCTCCCTCCTTTGGGAAGCTCCACCTGGCGTGCTTACCGTCCAGCTTGACACCATTGTCCCGGCTGCGGACCTCCAAGAGCAACTTGCCACCCACTTTGGTGCTGGCACCTACACCGTGTTCCAGAGCCCATTCGCTCTCCCAAAGATTGCACCAGGACCTCTCTTCACTGTGAGGCTCCGCAATCATCCCAATGATGCGCTGGTTGTTTTCCAGAAACTCCAAACCGAAGTCTGGGTTCGAGTTGCAGCAGTCCCCAAGCAGATCCCACATGACACCTGCATCATCGCTGGTGACGGGAACTACACCATTTGCAGTCACAACAACAGGCCATGCTCTGTGGGACCACTCCACATTGCCAATGGTGATCTCTTGATCATTGAGCCTACTCCGACCATCCACGCTGGTGGCCACCATCGTTGGACGGAGAGACCAGAAAGCCTCCCACGTGGGGCCAACTTCACTGACAGGATCGCCTTTGCGATCAACACACATGGGTGGGTTGCATCGGACGAACTCCACTCCGCCATGACATACCTGACCAGGCACTTCCCCGAGACCATTGCTGAGTTCAACCTCCTGCGATGGAACTCTGACGGACACGAATTTGATGATGAGCTCTACGGAGAACCCAGATTTGCAAGTGCAGGCAGAACGGTCACGGCAATTCTTGTCGACAATCACTGGGCCTCCATTGAAGTCAACCGGATTGGCAATCTCATTCAGGTCCACGCTTTCGGGCTAACTCCACCGCTCGCCAATCGAGCCATCATCATCATGTGCCGCCTCCTTGATATCGCTCCACACCGTGCCCAGCAACACATCCATGCAGGGCTACCACCAGAACATCTCTGCGGCTGGTTCTTGCTCTTTCGCTACTACAGAATATGCCGCATCCATGATACGCTTCCCAGCTCTGTTGAGCTCTTCAACGAGCTGCCGCCAACCCGAAGAGCCGAAATCAGGGAGGCTTGGGAATCCGGCCAAGAAGACTGGAGAAGAGCGGGCGCCAATGATGGCCTACTCCTCTTTGCAACCAACTTGAGGACACACTTCCTCACACATCTCGCTGCCACGGCCACCCAGACCTCGTCGGTCGTGCCGGTACCATTATCAGTCCAATTCCGAGCCCAGACCTTGACCCCTGAGACGCAACCGCCAACGTCTCAGCCACCTCCCCCCGGAGGATCCAGCACCACTCGAAGCAACACTGGGATCAACAGAACAACCGGAACCAGAACCTGTTCGGCATGACCCTGTCCACCACAGACTCCTTGAATGCCTTCAGCAGCCTGGCTGGCTTTCTTCGGATGTGCTTGATCATGCCCTGGACTTGCTTCGGTGGCAGTTCCCACAGGTCTGCTTCTGCCCGCCTGCTGTTTGGAGACCTGAGTTGCTTCAGGTATCTTACCTCGCAGGCTTGGAATGCCTTCCTGAGACTTTCAGCAACCTCATTGTGTTCATTCTGTGGCAGGAGCATTGGATTGTGTGTGAAGTGACTGTTCATGCGTGGGAAGCCTTCGTCCAAACCATTGGACCCATCGAGCTCATGCCTGACCTTACCAGCATTGTTGCTGCAGTGTGCATGCTGTTTCAAATCCAGGATGTTGTCCTCAACACTGCCACCACTCACTTTCGTGCCTTGCCTGGTTTGTACGGATGGACTTTGCTTTGGACTTTGTTCCAACGATTCCAAACGCGACCCTCTCAGGCATCACAACCACTGCTTGCTGCTTTGAGGGCGCACCCTCACTATGAGCTTATCCAACAGATCCAGTTGCGTGACCATGCTGTCTGGGAAAATGCTGAACCGGCGTTGCTCGAGTTTGCCTCAGCTATCCAACTTGAGTTCATGACGCGCATCATCCAGAATCGCGTCCCCTCCGAGCGAGCAAGAGGTGGAGCTCTTACGGATGTCTCTTCTAGCAGTGCTCCTGTTACCATCGGCAGCCACCCTGTCAGTGCTTTGCCTGCCTCTCGTGTCTTTGATCGGCTTCAGCTGTTCGACACGCAGCCAGGATGGCTTTTCTCTGACACTGCTGACTACTTGCTCGATTTCCTGCGGCAACATGATCCGGATACTGCGTACCTTCCTCCCATGCAATGGACTTTTGAAGGTGGTGCCACTACCTTCAACGACTTGCAGACCTCCGTCCATTCATATCAGAAGATCATTGGCCTTGTTTTGTGGAACACACATTGGATTTTGTGTGAAGTGCAATCCACTGTTTGTGCGCAGTGGATCTTCCTTACCGGCCCTGCTGAACTTCGACCGCATTCGATTGCCTGTGCAACAGCCATTTGCGAGCATCTTGGCATTGATCCTGTCCCACACATCGTGTTTCGGGATTTTCAAGCTGATCCTCACCTGTGCGGTTGGACACTTCTCTGGCTTTGCTTTCAGAAGGCAGGGGTTGAGATCCATCACCCAGGACCATTGCAAGAGAGTAGCTTCTTGCGCAGCATTCATCATGCTGAAGTTCAACGAGTTCTCACCAATGCAGCAGCAGCGTGGCAACAACCAGTGATCCACCAAGCAGCGCTCTTTGCCATGCGCATGCTTCCATGGCACCTCTTGCAGGTCCTTCAAGGCCGTTTTCCCAAGCACCAGGCTCCCGGAGGAGCAGGAGAAGCAAAGGCTGCTGCCAAGGCCAAGAATAGCCAGAGATCAGGTACTGATCCGCTCATTGCCCACGACCCATGGGCTAAAGCAGCCGCTGTGTCATCTCGCTGGGAAGATCTCAAGCTCGAGGACCATCACCCTTTCCAGGATGCCAAAGGCGAGCAATTATGCCAATACCATAGGCTCCAAACCACGATGACTACAAAAGGTGTGGTGCTCACAACAAAGCAATATTTGCCAGAGCTCATCAAGCTCAGCCCCAAGCAGCCATTGGTTGCGATTCTGCCACTGATTGATCAGCAAACCAAAGTCAGCAGTGCTCTCACCTTCCATGGCCCCTTCGAAGTTGTGCTGGAAGATCGGGCCACCAAGGCCTCGTACAAACGCGTGGTTTCTGCTGTTGCACTTTGTGGAGAGTTCCAATTCAAGTTGAGTGAACCAGCATGCGAATTTACTATGTCGGAAGTGGCAGAGGTTGTGCTGGAGCTCGATTCGAGATTGGTCAACAAGGCAGAATTTGACCGAGCGCAAGACAATCCCATCTGGTTCTTCAAGCAGTACCTCACCAATGCAGCGCCAGATCACGTGAATCATGCCTCGGTCTACGGCTTTCGCCACAACCGGCATCCATCGTCCTCACGTGATGATGATCAGTTACAAGTCCTTGCAAAGCTGCCCTGCCCAGCACGGGCCAAATTGTTGACCAGCAGTGGAACACAGGGCATCCTGGTGAGAGATTTTCTCGACCAAGGAACCCAGCCGACTGACACCACAGTGATTCCCAAATTTTGGGAAGTCAGCCTCAAAGGCCTTCGGGAGCTCAACATCAGCATTGAGGGCTTGAAAGGAGCTGCTGGTGCCACTCTTACAAGGCGTGGCCTAGCTGTACGAGCATGGTGTGTTGACATCGCAGATGTGCGAAGAAAGTTGTTGCCAATGGATGCCCGCCTGAACGACACCAACATCAAGGTGGTACCCAAGTTCATGGTCGATGCCTCAGGCTGGCCGCCCGGGGCAAGCCCCGCAGATGTCATCGAAACTGTTGCAAAGGCTGTCAGCCAGGCCCCTATTCCGACAAGAACTTTCCGTGCGGCAGGAGTTCATACGTGGCAACTCGGCTTTCAGACGTTGCCTACAGTCTTGACTTTTACCGTCAAGATCAACGGGGCCTTGCATCAGATTCTGCTGACACCAACACCCCAGTTTGCAAAAGGGGGTGGAAAGGGAAAAAACCGGCAACCCAAGAAAGCAGCGCCCAAGGAGGATGGGCCTTCCCCTCCTGCTGCTTCCACCATTGCCGCAGCATCAGCACAGCATGAGAAGAAGCGCTTGGATCATCTCGAAACCCGTTTTGAGACCCTACAGAAGCAGGTCTGCGGCATCGAGAACAAGCAAACCACACTCGAGAGCAAACTCGATCAGCGCTTCAATGACATTGGCGACACACTCCGCCAGCTGGTCCAGCTGAGTTCGCAGCGAACTCATGAATCTACTGGCGACACACCGCCTCCCAAGACACAGCGCACGCTGTGAACCAACGGGGCAGCCTGTCCCTCTGCCGGCGAGCAATCTGTTCTCTCCTGTTCTATGTGCTCCTGGCACTTCTTTTGTGTTCGTCTGTTGCTTCTGGCTTTGGACTTGCTGCCGTGGATTTTGGTCATCTCATTGCTTTGCTGTGTGGCAAGCAAATTCTTCATTTGTTCAACTTGCGAGCTGAAACGAGCTCCGTTAATGCTATGCCCCTTGTCGCTTGATCTTGTGTCCGTTTCCTTCGATTTCTTTGTCTGTCTTGCAAGCGTCCGTGGGCTGGACTTGCCCTGCCGAGCATGTCCTTACAACCTTTGCACTGCAGGTCCATTTCGATCCGCTAATTCACTAAGGGGATTTGCCAGCAGTTTTCTCAACAGACCTTTCGCTCACAGTCGAAAACAATGCGTTTTTGCCCCTTCGGAGATGCAGGGCTGTCTTGGTGCATGCGATTTCCACCTTCACCTTAAGGGTTCTTGTGGTTTCTCTACACATGGGTGTGTTTGTTGCATCTTCGTTTCACGGTCCATCCATTTTCCCCAGTCCTTTGATGCCACATTGGGCTTCCCTGGCGAGGGCCCACCACCTTCGCAGCGTTGGTCCATCTTTTCTGCAAATATCGGGTCGCTCAAGACTGCTGTTAGTTGGAAAACTTGGGACTCTGCAATCACTTGTATGCAAGAAACTCGTATAGGCAAGAATTGCATCAATTCCGCACGCCACAACGTGGCCCAATCAGGGAAGACATTTTTTCCCGGTGCCCTTCTCCCGGGTCTTTTCGCCTCTAATGGCGTTCGTCGAACACCGCATGGGGGCGTTGGGATTGCCGCACCTGCTGAACTGACTATCCCCTTCACAAATCAAGAAGATGCTTCCGGGAAATACGAGGCCCTTTTTCGTTCCAAAAGGGTTCAAGCCGTGTGGACCCAGGTCTCTCCCTCCCTGAAGGCCCTAGTTTTCAATATTTACTGTAAAACCGGTGCCAGTCAAGATAAGGACATTCTCTTGACCAATGATGCTGTTTTGGCCGATGTCTTCCTCATCATCAGTCAATTTGGGGACATCCCTGCCTTTGTTGCGGGTGACTTTCAAACTGAGCCCATGCAATATCCTGCTGTCGCTAATGCCGTTAATTTTCACCAATGGGTCGATCCTGTTGATCAGCTTTCCGGAGACAACACCAATCGGCCCATTACCTTTTCGGCTAATGGAACCTTTTCTGGCTTCGGCGATGGTTGTTCCAGCATTGATGCCATTTTGGCAAATAGGGTCGCCTCCTCTGCCATCCTTGACGCTGAAGTTCTTTCGTATTTCAAAGTTCAACACCGACCTATTCGGTTGACTCTTGCCTGGGACAGAATTTGGCAGATTGGGTACACGCTCCACAAGACTGCACCTTTTGTGTGGGACTCCCATTCCCTTTCCACCCAAGGGTCTGTTGACGAACACCCACCCTGGGATCAAGGGGACGATGTTGAGACTTGCTGGAATCGCACCAACTCTGCTTGCATTCAAGTCATGCTTGATTCAGGGGCCACCTGGGGAGCCGGTCCCCAAACAAGAGGCCAACCTATCCAATTTCGCCCCAAGAAGGTTTGCCCTGGTCAACTTTTGAACGGTCATGCTACCAACTTGGTTTGCTCGTGGCTGCACAATGCCCTTGGGGGCCTTCGTGAAATTGAGATCTTTCTTACCCGTAATCTCCGCGGTGACACCAATCGATGGATTCAGCGCCGCACCTTCGTTAGGGTTTGGAACCGCCTCGCCAGGCTTCGTGCGCCAATTTTGTGGCCGTCGTCCCGGAGACCCACACTCGTCGAAGTGACTGTCGCCATTCAGTGGGTCCAAGACCAGATTGCAGTTGGGGAACTTAAGCTCAAAATCAAACGCATCCAAGCATGGAAGCAGAAGATACAAGACTCCGCGAAGATTGGGTCCACCTTCCTTTTTCATCACCTCAAGAACAAAGTCTCTACGGAGCCTGCAAACTTGGTCATTGATCAACAAGGGAACGCCATTTTTGACCCCCAAAGCGCTTTGACGGAGATCAATAATCAGTGGGACCCCATTTTCAGTGCCAACTTGGGTTTTCCCCCTGCTATTAAGATGCTCGACATTGTGTGGCCACACATCCACCACTTTCACTATGACTACCCCGTTCCGGACATCACAGGTAGCGCCTTAAAGCAGGTCGTCCACAAGAGGAAAAAAAACGGCTGCACCTGGGCTCGATGGATGGCGCACCACAGAAATGCAACACCTTCCGTGCGCTTGCTTTGACTGGTTCGCCGCTCTCTTTAGCCGCCTTGAAGAATCCGATGAACCACTCCCCCGTGTTATGGCAACCGCTCGACAAATAATCCTCAACAAGAACGGTAGTTCTGAACCTCTGCAGAAGAGGCTCATTACTTTACTTCCTGTCATTTTACTTGCGTACACGGGTGCACGTTTCATTCATCTCAAGGAATGGCAGATGTACATCATGCCTGATCAATTGCAAGGGGGAATTCCACAGCGCCACATGGCTGCGATTCACACCCAGTTTGCTATCACTCTTGAACACATGCGGCACGAGCAATGTGACTTGATTGGGGTTAAAATTGATAAAGCAAAATGTTTTGACCGCATTATCCCTGAATATGCTGGAGCATTAATGCTTGCTTTCGGAGTCCCCAGACGTGTTGTCTCGTTCTTCCTGAAGCTGTATCAGGGCTTGACGAAACACCTCTCATACAAGTCATGGGTCCAGCCGTCGCCCACACACGGACCGAACGGTGTTGCACAAGGTTGTAGCCTTTCGCTCATTGCCATTAATGTGCACATGAAAGCACGGGTCCATTTACTCGCAGTCCTGCCAAATGTCACAGCACAGGCTTTTGTTGATGACGCCTACCTGTGGGTTCGCTTAATCCATAAGCATGATTTAGTCCAGGCCATACGTATCACACAGTCTTGGGATGCCTTGGTCGGCCAAGCCATGAACTGGTCCAAATGTACTGTGTGGGGATCCTCCACGGAGGCCCGGAAATGCATTAAGCACCTTTTTCCTAACATGCGATTTGCCCTTGAACTTGAAGTCCTTGGCGTTCATGTTCAGACCAGTTTTCGTAATGCTTCTCATTTCTCGGATGATAAGCTGGCTAAAATTATTGCTGATGTTCGGAATATTGCTTGTTTGCCAATTTCCATTGCCCAGAAGGCCAAAATCATCGGTGCAAAAGTGATCCCACAGTGCACATATAATGCCGCCATCAACCAAATTCCAGCGCGTGCCCTTGCGCGCATACAGGGTGAAATTGTGACAACTCTCTGGAACAACCGACCACATTGGCGTGCAAAGTTTCTGGTTTTTGCCTTTTTGTGCAAGCCTCACCGTGTCGAGCCTATGTGTGCTAGGCACTATAATGCTATCCTGGACTTATGTAGGTATCTCCATCTCTTTCCTGGGGAACGAACCAGATTTGATCACCTACTAAGCCATAACAAGAAAATGCAAGGTACCCTGACGGGCAAGATTCAGGAAGCTTTTCGCTTTTTTGGCCTTGAATTGAGCAATGATGGTGACATACGACTGGCTGGCGCCTTCCTCTGTCGCCTTGACCAGCTGTGCCCACGGGACGTCCGCCCCGTTCTACAGCAACTCGCCAGACATGCTTGTTACTCCTTGGCCAGTCAACAAAGTAGGAAAGACTTTCGGGCACCTGAAGGCTTTCTTGATTTTTGGCTCTCCACGTCCTTTTCTCGGCAAAAAGAAGAGCACAATGATGACATTCCCCAGAAAGCCTTTTTTGAGGCCCAGCTTGTCGGGTGTGTCCTTACCAAAGATCGCCTTGCTGCCGCTAAGAGGATCCCTGATCCCACATGTCGCTTGTGTCAGGAAACCAAGGAATCACTTCCTCATCTAGTCAGAGAGTGTCAGGGTATTCGTGAACTCCATGGCCCTCCACCTGTTCATGAGCTTGGCCCCAATTTCGAGCTCTTGGGTATTGTTGAACACCCAACATCGATCCTTGCTCACCGTTTGCAAGTTTCTGACCCTAAACAACTCGAGATTGCACCTTGGAACCCGGGTCAGCCCCAGGTGACGATGTGGACAGACGGCTCCGTGCAATGGCCGTCCCATTTCATTGTCAGTTGTGCTGGTTTTTCCATTGTTCGCCATGATGGTAGTGTTTTGCAATCCGGCCCTGTACACCACTGGAACCTCTCAAGCTATACAGCCGAACTTTGGGCCATCCTAGTTGCCCTCACGACAGCTTCAGGTCCCGTGCACGTACGCACTGACTCACAAATCGTTTCTCGGCATGTGAACTATTTGATCTCTGGGAGCGGAGTAGATAAAACATGGCCACTACAGGCATGGTGGAACTTCATGCACAACCTTTTTCGGCAACGACTCGCGCTTCACGACACTCCCTTGGTTTGTTCTTGGATACCAGCTCATGTTGCTGAGGATATTCCAGAGTACTTGCTTTCGCATAGCATAGCAGATGCACACGGCACAACAGTCCTGGATATCTTGAACAACCGACGCGCCGACGTTGCGGCAAAAAAAGCCGCTTTGGGTAATGCTGCCATTCACGCAACAGTATACCCAGCCTTATGTCAAGCTGTTCTTCATCGTCAACAATGGCTTACTGGTTTGTGCAAGTTGATTGGGAACACACTTCCCCCGCGTGAGTCAGATTCTGAGGACGAAATTGACAACAGTGCGCCGGATCCACAACACCGCTTTCCTCTTCTTCCTTGGAATGAAGATGTTGCAAAGTACCGTTGGCAGATTCCCTTTGAATTTGATCATACTCCACCTGCTTGCTGGCCGGCTGCGGCACATGATTGGTCGGTCTTCACGGCCTTCTTGAAAAGTCTGAAGTGGTTTGTACATGAGGACGCACGTATCTCCTATGCTGAACTGGCCGTACTTCTTGTTGGAAAGCAGTTCCGTTTGGAAGCTTTTAACGACGAGTTTTACACTTTCAAGACCCTGATATGTTGTGTGAAGAAGTGGTGCGGTCTTCTACTTCGGCGCGGATGGGGACCACTCTTTCCGGGCACCCATGATGCACATGAGCATAACGCCTGGGGAAAGACGATGCCCAGCGGCATTGTCGTTGGTGCGAGACCATGGAGGACGACTGAGGACCTTTGTTTTCTTACGTCTGTAGCGGACCGGGTCGTGAGAGCTAACCTCTCATCCTGGGAGTTTGCAGTTCATGAATTTTCAACTTGAACCTTTTCTTTGGTCTGTTTGTGGCCTGCTGGCTACCTTTTCGGGGTTTTCTTTAGGTCATCTTGTGGCATGCAGATGACCATGTACAGAAGGGATGAACCCTTCGTGTGCGCGAGAGGCAGAAGAGGATTTTGCACTTGAGGGTGGTGTATGGTCCTCAAGAGTCTACATTTGGGGCAAAGCGAGAGGTGATCTTTCGCTCTCGGTCGATCGCTCCGACGTTTGGCGCTTTCTGCGGCGGTTCAGAGACTCCCGCTCCCGGCGGCCGCGGACTCCGAGCACCGAAAGTGGAGAGACCTCCAGCGTGGGACCTCCGACCCCGACTCGGCTGTGGCGGTGGCTGTGGAGAGGATGGTTTCACCTGCGGAAACGCCGGGGTTCACCAGACCTGTGATGGACGAGAGACACTTGGTCTACGGTCAGATGCAGAGAGACGAGACACCGGGACACGCTCCAAGACCTGGCTCTGAGGGAACGCTGCTGTGGGAAATCCAAGCGCGAACGCTGCTGAACTCCAGACCTCACAAGTGTGTGTCTCACAAAACGATGGAGGTCATCCATAAAATGACTGGGCGGGTGTGCTTGGGTTCACGATTGGCCGGTACGCAAATGTGGCAGGAGCCAAAAAATGATTCATGTCCAAAGAGCTGGCTTGCAAACATGTTCAGAAGGAAGCTCGATATAACCATATTATATATATATATATTAAGGCGGCGCAACCAACACTGTGCGATGTGTCAATCTTGTACAAATGCTGCCAGACTGGTAGTGAACCGTTCTATTTTCTCAAGCACAACACTTGCAGGACCCTTTGATCGTGGCCCTGTGACCAACCGTTGGCCGATCGCAGTTCCCGGATGCGACCCGGATGCGAAGCCTCGAAGCCGTCCGAGGTCCAAAGCGAAATGCCACGGTGGGGTCTTTGTGAATGACTCGGACTTCCAAGTGACCTTCTTTGCCGTGCGACCTTGCACCACAGAGGAAGAGGTGGGTTTTGGATGGTTGGCTGGTGTTTTTTGTGCTTTTTGGGGTTCTTTGTGATCAGGAACAGCAAGTAGTGCGAACACTTTCACTTCCAAAAACTCTTCTTTTTGAGTAATGTATGTTGCTTGCGAAGTTGCAATGTGAAGACTTCTAGGTGGGGCATGATGCTACCCCCTGTGCATAGAGATGCTTGCAACGTCAACGATTTTTCTTTGACCGCCATCGCCCCTTGACTTCTTAAAGAACCCCCTGCTTTCATGTTTTTTCGCTGCTGGCAAGGTTTCTAATTTGATGACTGCCCGCACAATGGGGCTTTGGTGGAGTTGAACTTTCAACATCGCACATCAATACCGTTGATCCAGCAGTTGGTTTATGATAAGATGATGTTGTTTGTTTTCGCTTCTTTCTTCTCAATTTTCTCGGAGGCCTGGTCTCCTGGCCAGCAGCTGGCCTCTTCTGTCGCTGCTAGCGCTGGCGGTCTCGTGCTGCCGTTCCCCCACGTGAGTGCCGCGGAAGCCCGGCAATTCCACATCCCCACAGAAACCACGTCCGGTTGCCCAGCGGAGTGCGAGCAACACTTCTTGTGCCGAGAAGGCTGGTCGGGTGGGTCTGGGAGCAGGGGGAAGGTGCTGTACACTTGCAAGGGGAGGAGGCAGACCAGGGATCATTGCTTCTCATTTCACGCCGATCACCCTGGATTTTGTTGTCATTTTGTTGTTTTCCTTTTTCCTTCTCCTCGTTCTTCGTCTTATGATCAGGTGATCGTGTTTTGCGCTTCAAACAGGACTCACATGGTTTGCAGGTCAGGGAATTTGGGACATATTGAAGAGCGAAGGCCCAAGTTGTAAAACTAGACGACGAGTGGCCCGAAAGCATTTTTCATCACGTAGGAAGTCAGAGTGCGAGTTATCCGGTAAGTGTGCAGTGAGAAGTGTGTGGGTTGAGGTAGTGTGTGGGTTTCTGTGCGTGTGTCTATGTCCGTGTGGAAATGAGTCTGCGTATGTGTGTGTTCGTGCAAGTTGAGGGAGTGTGTGGGTGTCTGTGTGTGATGCGGCCTCCCAAACCCCCCACCGGCGGCCAAGCGGTGACAGCCCAGCTCATCGTCGTGAGCATTTGGGCTGCTGGTAAGGGGAGAAGCAGCGTGCAGAGCGCCAGGAAAAGCTCACGGAAAAAAACGAACCGGAATGAGGACACAAAAGTGCCGAGGCAGGTGCGCCAGAAGTGTCTCGAAGCAGTGACCTGTCAGAGGAGATGAACGAAGTAGCGCGCAGGCCTCCCAAACCCCACCGGCGGCCAAGCGATGACAGCCCAGCTCATCGTCATGAGCATGTGAGCTGCTGGTAAGGGGAGAAGCAGCGCGCACGGGTGTAGGGAATCTCACTGAAAAAACCCAGCTGGAATGAACA
>CAXAMN010010868.1:62044-73067 GCA_963970005.1 Durusdinium trenchii | reverse complement strand
AATCGCGCTCTCACCTGCATTTCGCGCACTCGACACGCACGATCTCCGCAGAGGGTTGCACTTTCGGTTGACGCTGTTCGTCCCACCCTCCGCCTTTAAGAGAGAATTTATAAAGTGGGGAAATGTTTTTTCATTAGGACTTCTCCCGTGCTAGTTCACTTGCCTACTCATTGCATGCTTGCATACTCATTGCATGCATACTCATCACTTGCATACTTGCACTTGCATACTTCCACTTGCATACTTTGACAGCTTTCGCTCTTCCACTTACACAGGGCTACGTATAGCGTTCATGTTATTTATCCTGCAAGTGTGGTGAAAGTGTCAATGTCTAGGTGTGTCTAAGTGTAAGTGTCGAAGTGTCAGTGTTCAAAGGATTTTCCGGAAGAACCCTTCGCAATGCTTTCGGGAAAAATAGAACCTATTGGAACCCTGCCGGCTTGTCATTTATAGACACTTTAGACATTGACCTTTTTGAACCCTGCCAGCATTGAAGAGCTGCACTACCTTCCTCTCATTCAGCAGTTGAAATGATATTCCACCTTTCCCTTTCCTCCTCCCTGAACGGCACCGGCTCGGTCACCGAGCCGGAGGGAGAAAGGCACGGCCAGAACAGGAGCTTCTCAAGAATCCCAGCTGCTCGGGCGCACACGGAACTCTGTGAACGGGACTGGACGACGGCTGCGGAAAGGAGACATCACCCAATTCCAATGAAGAAATCAATCCCTTGGACAAGGAGGTTACTGTGATAAGCTTCAGAGCCTGTGAATCTTCAACATGAACAGAGGCTCCAGTCATAGTGTGACAGCCTGTGACAGCAGTGCCCAGATGGTGGAGATGTTTTCTGGTGTTTGCTCCCGAGCTCGACCGGGTCCAAGGCAAGTACTGCAAGCGCCTGGACCTTGGATTCAGCGATGTGATCCCCACCATTGTCCTGCAAGCCTCTGAGATCCACGATATAGAGGCCGGCAGGGTAAAGCTCAGTGGAGCATGACCATGAAATACGCGAGGATCACCAGGATGGATTTGATAGAAGAATTCCGAGAAGGAAACCCAGGGTAGATTCGGGAATGAACAGCATTTCTTTAAAACACAGAAGACAAAGGAAAACACACTCACACACAGACTGGTCCACGGAGGTAGATCAAGAGGATTTCATTTGCCCTTTTTGGGGTGGAGACTTGCAGCTCCCACGACCCTCGCAGCTGCCCGAGGATCTGCGGACGACCTCAAACGCCGTGGCCAGCGATGGCTGCGGACGGATTGGCTGGAAGTTGGCGGAACGAGTGGCGAAGCTGGTGGGTTTGGACTACGTTCCCTCTCTATTCCAAGCGCGCTTGGGGTGCTGCAAGGCTAGACCGGTGATTCTTCCGGCCGAAGAGAAAGGGGGGGTTCAGGGTGGTTTCGGCTCCTTTCTCCAGGCTGGTGGGGTTTCAGAGCTCAGGGTGTGAACAATGAAAGGGGGGTATATATACTGATATATACCTGTATATATATATATATACATATTTGTATATTTGCACCCTCCTCGCCAGGTGCTTCCTGGTGACAAGTGCCCAGGTTCACCACCTGTGGTTCGGATCTGCAACACCCGAACCTTGGTATAGACCCCCAAACAGATAGAACCGTAGATCCCGATGTGCCATGTCGGTCGCCGACCTGGCCGAAGCGCCTTTCAAAGGCTTTTTGCGTTTTCGAAGCCTGGAAGATGTGGTCCCTCCGCTGGAAAGGTCCCAGCTCCAGAGCCTTTGGTTTTTGAGAACCTGCAGCATGGATGGCAGGCAACTTCCAGGTCAAAGTCAAACCTGTCAAGGCCAGGGCCAGGGTCTTCTTCCACTCAGTGGGGCAGTTGGGCAAGAAAACACCACCGCCCCGCCCCCGCTTCGTCAACCTGCAGTTCGGCTTCCTGCCGCCAGGGCTGCTGGCTCGTGGACTTTCGCAAGGAGTTCTGGTATAGAGTGTACAACACACGATCGATGCACCTTTTTTTGCAAGAACTTTGTTGGTTCGTTGCTGTTCTTTTTGCAGCTTGGGAGGTGGCTTGGAGGTGGTCTTTCTTTCTGCTTTTCTTGCTGGGACAGCTCTAAATGGAGTGAACCACGAGAGAAGAGACGTGAAAGCAATCACTCTTAGTCTTGTGACTTCATCCTCCATTGACAAGTGAAGTGCCACCTCTGTCAGCATTTGTGCATGCTACCCTTTCTGATCTGTGTGTGCGGAGGGAATTTTTCAAACGAATCGATCCTCTGTTTCAACGGGAGTAGACTGGTGCGGATGTGGGGAATGAGTAGAATGAACTCTCTTCCAGCAGTGCGGGATGTTCTGGCATCCCTATTCTTCAAGGTCGGCGCTTCTTGTGAACTGGTCTGCGGATCCGTTTACAGTGCTTTCAGAGTGGCACAAACCCCTACATGTCCTTTAGATGGGGGTTCATATAAACCTCCTCTTGGGGATTGTGCCATCTACTGAACCCACTGTATGTAATTTCCTTCACCACCTGCAACTGTGGCACTTGTCACCCGCCGACGATTCCGCCGCTCTGTGCGTGTTTTTGTCCAGCCAACCAGAAGGTGCCTCTCTCCATTTTCTGGAACAGGACGAAGTTGTTCCAAAAGAAGGTAGGGAACTTTTCCAGATGGTTTTAGAGAGAACATGGGTAAGAGGACGAGATATTTTTTTTTTGAAACTTGCGGTTTTTGCTTTCTCTCTTCTCGATCGCGTTTTACTCAGGTATAAGTGGAAGATTGACTGGGCCTCCTCAGACGAGCTGCTCAGAACCTTTGAGGCGGATGGAGGATTCCATGATTCTTTATTAGGCCGAATCCGGAACAACTCATCGTTTTACTACGGACTTTGCACTAGAAAAGGCCTCTCCAGTTAGTTGAAGGAGTCCAGCCCGGAACTGCCGAAACCTCGTTCCCCAGCCGCCAGGTGAAGGATTACTCCAGGAAGACGGCCAGCAAGGGCTTGTTGAACACACAGCTCATCGCCGTTCTGGAAGCTGGCGGCGTTCCGCTGTGACTTGGAACGTTCGTGGGATGGCGGAGGAGAACAAGTTTCAGGATGGATGGATGGAGAGTTGATTCCATGGACACATGGGTGGGGATTATGTTGGGATGCTCCCAATGACACGACTGTACCCAGTGATTCCAGTTTCCCAGCGGTTGCGTTACATGTTTGCCAAGGCAGATCTTTCAAGAGTTGCAGAAGGCGGAGCTCTGCAACTTCGAGGCATCGAAGATGGACTGTTCGTCAGATCTTTGGGCTGGGCTTTTGGGTTGTAGGGAAACTCCCAGTGTCCTGTAGCTAACATGACCTGTTGTTTCGTCTCCAGCGATGTCTGGTGAGGTTTGGTGCTCTCAAAAGAATCCGAAAAAATCATGAAATCACATGGTGTTCATCGATAAAGACCGTTATTTCCGCTCACATACGCGTGTCTTGATCCATCTCCGATGAAAGATCATGAATCATCATCCTTTTCTGCTCCCCATGAGCCATGGATCCAATTTCCTCAATTTTTCCATCCGCTTCGGCAAGACGTCTTCTCCCGGTCCCGCTTGCCGCCCCTTTTCCCACGCTTCTTCTTTTGCCGCCCATTCTATCCTTTTCGGGTACAGCAAGTCTCAAGACACTCTCTTGATCTGTGGAGGAGGGCCATGTTTCTGAATCCTTCCAGTTTGGGCCAGTCGCCCAACACTCTGATTGCACCAGCCGGCGACTTTGACCGCAGGAGGAGAAATTTGGCACCCCCGGCATGCCACAAGCAGATCCCAAGTCTGAAGGCGGGAGTGAAATGGCCGCTGTGCAGGGCTTCTCTGTGATTTTTACCCCGGTTTCTTCTCCAGCCGCGAGCATCCTCTGACTGCGCCGATTTCGCCAAGAATGAGGGTGGCTGATCCTAAGGGTCCTAAGGTATCTCTAGTGAGGGACCCGTCACCCTCAAGTGTTCGACCGCCCGCCCGCCCGCGCCCGACGAGGCATCGCCCAGTTGGCGGTGCGGATGTTCGACGCCGGCCTGGACCCGCGTCAGGCGCGGCCGGTCGACGAGACGGAGGACTCCCAAGGGACGCAGGACGCCAGGTCGACCTGTGCTGTGCCGACGCGAGAAGCAAGACATCAGAGGTGTTGTTGTTCCCAAACGGAAATGAAATAGGATAGCCGGGCCTAGCTTGCAAGCAAGTACAACCACGTTCTGCTAGGCTTGATTGAGTTAAGGACAGTTCAGCCGATGGTTTGCACAAAGGACAGTTCTGTTTCCAGAGTCAGAGGACTCCAGAGTTGGAACGGATTGCGGAGTGTTCGGCCAGAGAACCCTTTTGAAGGAGAAATCAGGACCCACACTGATGAACCCACTGTACCCGCGCGGGACCCAAGCCTCTGCGCACACCATCAGAGGCCTGCATCTCTTGGGGTGCTGGTTTGGTGCATATACTCCGTAGTCTCAGACGGTCTCAGCCATTCTGGGTCGGATCGTTGAACATCGCCCTAGAAGTCGTGGCCCACCATGGTTTTAATGGCCTTTACGGAAGAACCATTGTTTCACTCAGGGTTTTAATCACTACAAAACCAGAATCAACTTGATCAACCATCAAGTATAGTCAACAATTCGAGAAACTCTTTTGGGCCGCGGGACGATGTCAAGTTGGGAGGGCTTTTGAAATCACCCGCCTTCCTCTCCGTTTTCCGAGCCTCGCCTCCGGCCATCGCGAACGGAGAGGAGCCCGCCGGTTGGGATTCGCTGGTGCAGTACCACCTGGGCACGTTCCGACGCTTGAGGCGAGGAGAGGGCGTGGATGGCCTGGGGCCTGGGAGGACAGTAGGATGGTGTCTTTTTCAGAAAGCCGGGAGATTGGCCGAGTTCATCTTGTTGGGTGATGTGGGGTGTATTCTCATCTGTTCTCAACCTTTTTACATCATGACTTGTTTGGCGTTCTGTCGAGAAGTCAGCATGTAAATGAAGGCTGCCCTTCCAGGCGAAAGGATCTAATTCCTTTGCACTGGTGACATCAGTGACATCCACAAGGCCAAGCTTAAGAAACAGAAGAAGCTAAGCGAGCAAGGAAAACAAGACTCAAACCTGGCTGACATCGCCACCTCTTCTGGCCTTTTGAGTCACAGCACTTTTGAAAACCAACCATCGAAGCTTCGCCAGCGACCTCCAAGAACGCGGAAGACCTGCAGGCAGGAGGCGCATTACGGCTGCAGCGACAGCTGGCGCGCCAAGCTGGCGCCGGACTTCACACGGAAACTTTTAGAGTTCGAGGCCATCTTCAAGCTCCCAGGCCGCCGGGCGCCTCACGGTCTGAGGGTTCGTTCTGGAGCAAAGGATCCAGGAAGAGAAGACCCTGCCTCAGTGGTTGGACTGAGCGCCCCTCTCCCTCCGTCCCTCCCTCCCTCCCTCCCTCCTTGCAGACGCATTGGGCCCCAAAAGAGGCGGCACCACGAAATGGTTTGCTCCACACCCTTTACCGGAGCTCCTTCTTTGTTGCTCATTTCTCTTCACCTCAAGTTCGTCCGAACAAACGCGCGAAGGCAGCGCCCCACGCGCCCCCGACCGCTTCGGTCAGGCGGCGCCTACTTCGAAGGTGCGGCGCTCCTGAGCCGCTCGCCCTGCACGGCGCCCTGGGATGTGCAGCGCTTCCGATTTCTGGGGCAGGAGCCCACTGGTTCAGCGCGGGAGAGAAGGGTCGAATGGCTTGGGAGAGATGGGTCGGAGTGGAGTTCGCTCCGAAATCGGCTTGGTTTGGGCAAATTCTGTATTCTTGGTTTGGGCACAAGTCCTTTTTTGTTCTGCAAACTATACATATTACATTACATATTCCTTTGTCTACTATTTGGGCCATTGGCAGACGTATCCCAAAACCAAATCAAAGAAGACCCAACCGGAAGGATGGATCCGGCTGCCCCAAGTTCCGCAGCCTGCGGTTGGATCGGCTGCAGGAGGAGATCCTGGAGCGCTTCGGCACGCAGGGATATCCCTTCTTGCATGATGATGTGATCATCCTCAGTAGCCATGAGGATGGAATCACGAGAGTGGACACGGGGCGATTCGGGAAGTGGACACGGAGCGATGGAGGGAAGTTGGAGGGATTTAGGAGTTCGGGTGGGGATCATAGGTGGAGGCTTGGGCTTTGAGGACACGGGAGGAATACAAAGCCTGGGTGGGAGTTCCCTGCGGCACGAAAACAGGGAAGATTCGGAGCCAGCGACTGAAGAGGCTTAGTGGCTCTGCGTGTTTGTTCAGAGGTTTGGGTGGTGCCACGGGACGAAGCCTTCGCAAGCCTTCGGCGACTTCGCCAATTCAGAAGCCGCACACGAAGCAGTGCTGTGCTGGGTGTTCCCCACATTCTGCACGCACCTCTAGTGCCCCCTCCAGGAGTGCCGCTGTCCTCCAGCGGACTACCTGGCCGGTGGCGACTTCGATGGCGACGACGCTCTGCTGCTGGGACATGCCAAGTTGGTGGCGGCCTTTCAGCCGAGCAGAAAGGACGGGGTTGGTTTTGAGTGCGTGAACCCACAGCGGAAATGGTCGGATTTGAGGCGATGAGTTGGTCTCCCATCGGTCTCAAGCGCTTAAACCCGTGTGTCGGGGTGCCGGCAAGGCTGGGAAGGCACTCTGTTTAGGACGCCCACCTCCCGCTGTTCAGGATGACGTCGCCTGCCAGCTCGCGGCAGGGTTCGGAAAGAAGGACCGGTGGCGGGTTTTGTCCGTGTCGAAGGCCGCGAGAAGTCACCAAGTGTGCCTTGCAGTTTGAAGATGGCGGGCCATAGTCGTGGAGTCTACATAGAAAAGGGTGAGCAAAAAGTACTAGAGGGTATAAATACAGTGGTTTGATGTGGTTTGTCTGCTGCCTGCTTCCATTTTGGGTGGTGCAAGGTTTCTGGATCTCATGTGCAAGTCCATGTTAGTCCAGCGATCTATGGATTGAATAACTGAGGTTAGCAAGTCATTTGCAGGTGGTTCCTCTCACCGGTCGACCGTGACCGTCGACCGGTGGCGGACCGGTGGCGGACCCCAAACACACGGTTCGCTTGGAGGCCAACGTGCCGGCCGAGCATCTGGGCACCGTGCACTTGGAGGAGTCCTTTGATTTACTTTGTGAAGTCGAGAAGAACGCCATTTGCAATGGCTTTCTGGTGCCTTGGAAGGTGCAATCCATGGCTTTCTGGGGAGCGGAACCGACCGTTTGGGCAGCATGGCATGAGAGCATCACTCCTCCTTTTTTCCACTCGAGGGGGCCAAAACAAGGGTTTCTCCTCTCCATTGGAGGGTCATGGTCGCCTGATTCCGCTTTCCTGTCGAAGGCATCCGCCGCGTGTGCAACCTGAGGTGGGGCAACTGGGGAATCTCTGGTCCTACTTGGCGGACCAAAAAGGTGCGAAGGAGGCGACGCCGATGTCTCAGACAGACCGAAAGAGGCGACGCAGTAGGAATACACCTGAGGCAGTTGAGAAGCAGTTGTTCTTCCTGAAGCAGTCCCGGGGTTTCTTCGTATACCGCAGCATTCAAGGTAATCTTGTGCTGCGCTGTTCCGACCGGGTGCGTGTTGAACCCGGAGGAGAAGACCATCCAGGTGGGTTTGCTCTTTCAACTGGCTTTGGATGGGAAGCTCCCAGAAGATCTGGACTTCAAGAAGATTAAGGATGCCTTGCAGATCCAGGTCGGGTCCCTGTTTCACATGGGTGTTTCGCCGGCGGGAGGCCAGCGTCGCTTAAGCCCAGAAGCCCAGGGGAAGGAGCTCCCCTGTGGAGGGAACTTTTGTAGGAGGTGGATCCGGGAAGGGACAGCAAGGATACTACTGTATATATATATATACACATTATGTACAGTATATGTCTGTCTATAATTATGTGTATGTATGTGTATATATATATATATACTGCATGTATATATCAGGTTTAGTTTGGCAGGTTGGCACAGACGACGGACAGCACTCTCTGTTTTGTTTTTTGTTTGCGTCGGACAGCAACCATCTCACCAGCCTCCAGAGAGTTTTTCGATGACCATCTTTTTCCTCGAAACCCATTGTGGAAACACTGAAGACTCAGAGAGACAGGTAACTAGACCACGTGGTATACACAAGATGCTGAGGTCTTTGGCCAACGTCTTACGATCACTTCGCGACCGATCCACACGGCCTCGCGGCCTCGCGCGCGCATACGCTTGGGCGCAGGAGCCGGGCATTCCCCATTGGCATCCCAAAGCGCATAGTGCCCGGCACACACGGCACTCGGAGAGCATTCTGGGAGAGCTCTACGATGGGCTGGAGGAAGAGGAACAGAAGTTGAGGCAGGAAAACCTGGAGGGCCTCTTGCCTTTGTCTATGAATACCAACAAGCATCAACAAACCACAGTCCATTGTATCCCACCCACCAGCGCCACACCGTTCTGCCCGGACTCCGCGACCCGCGACCGGGGCAGGTGGCGGAACCAGTACGCAGGCGGGTTAGCCGAGCGAAGGGGGCGTGGCAAGCACCCCGAGAACGAGAGCACTCCCACTCACCTGGCAGGAGGGTTTGGTGCAGTTTCTCCTTTCTTCAAGGAGGCTGCCCTTTTTCTAGGTGGATGTTGGTGATGGACTGCCCGAAGCCTCAAGCTGCGAGAATGGGCGCTCGGTGCCTCAAGCACCGGCCCTGGGGCGTCAAAAGGGGCGTCCTCGGTGTGCTCCACTCCAATCTCAGAAATGGGATGACATGGGCCCCTACCCCCAAAACAGAGTAAGACTCAAGCTCTCCCCAACACATGCGCACTGGGAACCGACCAGGGGAACACAGGTAAGAGAGCCCTGCCCACATACTGAGCTCAGCATGTTTTTGGAGCTCGGCAGCTCATGCTCCTTGACCCATCCTGAATTTGCGCGATCGACACTCCGACAGACATGGACTGTGGAGTTCACCCCCTGTTCGTTCGGTCTTCCATTCCACGCCAGTCCCATTCCATCCACTGGACTGGCATGTGATTCAATACCGCCGGAAACACCGCGCAGGTCCCTTTCGTTTCTCTCATTTTCGCCACTGGAAGGGGGCCCCTCTTCAGTCCAGTCTGCCACGCCTCGGTCGCCCTCGGTCGCCCCGCGCGGGCGGAGGGAGGGGCAACTGCTCCGTGCGGGTCGCCAGGCGAATTCTGCAAGAACATCCATCACATCTGTGACGTCACCGCAGACTTTGACAAAGTCCCCGGCTTTCTGGACTTGGTGCAAAAGCACTTGGAGAAGGCCAGAAAGGATTTCAGCAGCTACGTGAACTACTTGAGCCTTGGTGCAGCGTTTCCAACGCTCAACACCATCATATTTTTGAAGAAAACAGCAAAACGGAGTTGCCGCCACCCACCCAAGCAGTCGTCTTGCTGTGCTGGTGACTTGGACTCTTTGATTCGTTTCTTTTTTTCAAGACGCGTCACACAAAGACAGTGCCACCTGTCGAAGCACCGGAAGCCCAGGAAGGGCGAACCACCGGATCGATCGGAATACCTGGAGACCTGGAGACCTGGACCTGGACAGGCCTGGACACCAGGGTCGTCAGGTGCATACAGACGTGCCACCTTTATCCAAAAGCCTCCATTTTCGGAGACTTCGAAAACATCAACAAACACGTCAAGAACACATCAAGAGTCGGGTGCCTGGACATGAAGAAACACAGCAACGGAACCGCCCTGGCTGGAGGCTGGTCATGGGTGTATTATACCATGCCATCGCATCCACCTGGCACGTATTTCTCTCCAACAGACCCAGGAAGGGCCGGCGCGACCCTGCTGCTTGCCGGCAAAAAGCCCGTGCCTACATGGAGATGACCTACCCAGCACAGGTGTGGATGGGCTGGGATCGTGAAAAACAGTGAAACAAGGTTAAGCTTTAAAACAAGATGGAACCCACGAACCCGAATGCAAACACGTTCGAAAATCTAATATGTCCAAATGACACTCTTGTAGGACACTCTTGCGGGACACTCTGTAGGACACTCTTGTAGCACACTCTTGTGGGTCACTCTTGTAGGAAACTCTTGTGGGACACTCTTGTAGAACACTTGTGTGGGTCACTTGCAGGACACTCTTGTGGGACACTCTTGTGGGTCACTTGCAGGACACTCTTGTGGGACACTCTTACACGACACTCTTCTGGGACACTCTTTTAGGGCGACACTCTTGTGGGTCACTCTTGTAGGACACTCTTGTGGGACACTCTTTATTATAGGACACTCTTGTGGGACACTCTTGTAGGACTCTTGTGGGACACTCTTGTGGGACACTCTTGTGGGACACTCTTGTAGGACACTCTTTTAGGACACTCTTGTGGGATACTCGTGTAGGACACTCTCAAGGGACACTCTTGTGAGACACTTAGTGGGACACTGTTGTGGGACAGTCTTGTAGGACACTCTTGTGGGACACTCTTGTAGGACACTCTTGTGGGACACTCTTCTGGGACACTCTTGTAGGACACTCTTGTGGGTTACTCTTGTGGGGCACTCTTGTAGGACACTCTTGTGGGACACTCTTCTGGGACACTCCTACTAGACACTCTTGTAGGACACTCTTGTGGGTCACTCTTGTAGGAAACTCCTGTGGGAGACTCTTGTAGGAGACTCTTGTGGGACACTCTTGTGGGACACTCTTATAGGACACTCTTGTGGAACACTCTTGTGGGACCCTCTTGTAGGACACTCTTGTGGGACACTCTTGTAGGACACTCTTGTGGGACACTCTTGTGCGACACTCTTGCGGGACACTCTTGTGGGACACTCCGGCAGTACGCCACATACCCGACTAACGTCCTCACCCAAGAACACTCTTGTAGGACACTCTTGTGGGACACTCTTGTGGGACACTCTTATAGGACACTCTTGTGAGACACTCTTCTGGGACACTCTTGTAGGACACTCTTGTAGGACACTCTTGCGGGTCACTCTTGTGGGGCACTCTTGTAGGACACTCTTGTGGGACACTCTTCTAGGACACTCTTGTGGGACACTCTTGTGGGACACTCTTGTAGGACACTCTTGTGGGATACTCTTGTCGGACACTCTT
>CAXAMN010010868.1:8169-52876 GCA_963970005.1 Durusdinium trenchii | reverse complement strand
GACTGACGGACTGACGGACTGACGGACTGACGGACTGACGGACTGACAGACTGAGACAGACTGACAGACTGACAGACTGACAGGCTGGATAACATTTCAATTACGTGACACAATAGACGTTCACAATAGAAGTTCACAATAATATCATAGATATATATCTGAATCTATTCCGAAGTTTAAGCATAACAATTCACTATGGCTTGGGCCTTGTCTCTCCTATATTCCAATACATGACTTCTCCATAGTACACATCCAGTCAAAGACGACCTTGAGCAGTCCGGTGCTCCGGCTCTGATTCGTGGGATGCACAGATGCATCGAAGCGCCTGGGATCTTCTCGATCTCCGCGCGGATCTGCGAAAAGCGCCTGCGATCGCTCGCAGCCTGAGCTCTTTGAAGGGCGGGAAGAGAGGACGAGTTGACAGTGGTATTGGCATTGGCGAAATCATGATTTTGCGAACAAGAAGCCCTGTACAAAGCAAACATGTTTTGGGTTTTCCAGCTTCTTCCTTCCAGATGTCGGTTGAAACGCCTGTGGTGCTTCTCAACACATTCTTTGAGGTTTCGAACTCAAGGGATCCAAAGGGCTCAAAAGCACTCCAACGAAGAAAAGTCTGATGGATACCCAAGTGATTTTGGTTTTTCCCCAGGTAGCGAAGCTATGGGGTTCTTACTCCAAATAACAATGAGTTGCCCGTGCGCGTTTTCGAGACAGGTTGCTGGTGCTGGGTGCCGGTGTTGGTGCTGGTGCTGAGCTGGCTGCGCACATGGTGGTGACAGGTTGCTGGTGCTGGTGCCGGGTGCTGGTGCTGGTGCTGGTGCTGTGAGCTGGCTGTGCACGTGGTGGAGACAGGTTGCTGGTGCCAGTGCTGGTGCTGGGTGCCGGGTGCCGCTGCTGGTGCTGGTGCTGTGAGCTGTCTGTGCACGTGGTGGAGACAGGTTGCTGGTGCTGGTGCTGGGTGCCGGGTGCCGGTGGGGGTGCTGGTGCTGTGAGCTGGCTGTGCAGGTGGAGACAGGTTGATGGTGCCGGTGCTGGTGCTGGGTGCCGGTGCTGGTGCTGGTGCTCTGTGCGCGTGGTGGAGACAGTTTGCTGGTGCTGATGTTGGGTGCCGGGTGGCGGTGCTTGTGCTGGCGCTGTGAGCTGGCTGTGCATGTGGTGGATGATGGGTGCCGGCTGCGCACGTGGTGGTGCCGGTGCGGGTGTGGTGCCGTGAGCTGGCTGTGCACGTGGTGGAGACAGGTTGCTGGCGCCGGTGCTGGTGCTGGGTGCCGGATGCCGGTGCTGGTGCTGGTGCTGTTGGCTGGCTGTGCACGTGGTGGAGACAGGTTGCTGGTGCTGGTGTTGGTGCTGGGTGGTGGGTGCCGGGTGGCGCGTGCCGGCGCTAGTGCTGGTGCTGTGCGGTGCCGGTGCTGGGCGCCGGTGCCGGTGCTGGTGCTGTGAGCTGGCTAGGTTGGCGGTGGTGCCGGGTGCCGGAGCCGGGCGCCGGTGCGGGTGCTGGTGCTGGTTGAAGGGTGCCGGTGCTGGTGCTGGTGCTGGGAGCTGGCTGTGCACGTGGTGGAGACAGGTATATCTAAAGACATCTAAGGACGATTTACATGTTATGCATTGCTAGGGATTCTTGCAGGGTTGTTGTCAATCTCATCTTCAGTTCAACACCTACGGTGTATGCAGGGCTTGAAACCACTCCTGCGTTTCCCTATGACTTCCCGACGAAGCAATGAAAAGGGCCCCGTCGGAAGGGGCAAGGATTAGAAGCATCGGTGGCCTTGTACCGACTAGTGACTAGGTGGGTTGGTGTGTTTGGTTGGTAGATAGAGCTGGTAGAGGAGATACACCCAAGTGTGTCGTGTATTATGGCTTTGGACCTGCTGACGTTGCAAGGCGCTGTCCAATTCCCCAGATAGTGAAGCTATGGGCTTCTTACTTCAATAACAATGAGTTGCCCGTCCGCATTTTCGAGACAGGTTGCTGGTGCTGGTGCTGGGTGCCGGTGTTGGTGCTGGTGCTGCGAGCTGGCTCTATCTGGGGTCTATGCTGGTGTAATTTTATTGGAGAACTCTGGCAAGAAAAGCTGCCAACCATCACAAGAGAGCTCTTCTTAAGAACTCCTGCTATATACGAGGGCTTAACCCCTTAGAACGTCTCCTTTTCGGCCAGAAAACCCCTTGAATTAGCGCCCACTGTGCTGGATCCTCTTGTTCCTCCGACCAGGCGGAGACCCGCCCGCCCGGGGGCCCAAGCCGACGAGTTCGGTGACGTGCCACTGACTTGGGTGGATCGCTAAAAGGGTGACCAGTGGCGAGGAACTCGTTGGAAAGTTAGTGGATGAATATATAGTCAAAAGATGCCAAGGCCCCAGGCCACGAACGAGTTGGTGGGGAGCCTCAAAACCTGAACGGCATCAAGAAGACCCATGACCCATGACCGATGAAGTGCCATGAAGCCTTCCAAAAAATACATGGGGCGCTCTCCTGCAACCATTCTTCCCCCAGCCAACCCACGCACGCCTGCAGCTCCGCTGGCTCTATTGCCTTATCGCCTGAAGAAGCCGCTCCTCAGCGCCCGTCGCCCAAACTCGCCGACGCCCGCCATGCGCGCCTTCTTGTTTCGCACCGTGGACACCGAGAGCGGCTCTGAGCATGAGGCCTCCGAGCGCGTGAACTTTCCGCGCTTCTCCAGTGGGACGCTTCTTCTTCGGAATATAGGGGGCCCGGGGGGATGGACCCAGGGGATGAGGCGGCCCAAGCTGCTTGGATGTTGGATGGAGTTGGGATCAGGAATGAGAGCCACATAGAGAGGAACTGACATCTGCACCTACCCTCAATCAAGGACTGGGAACCCCTCACCGTCAAGTCCACTTGAATGAGATGTCAAGGACATATGTTGGGACTGTTTCATGATAGTAGACCTGTCCAGCTCCAGCCTCGTCAGGGTGGTGTATACATAGCCCCCCCATTCCATATGTGTACCATCCAATCATCCAATCATCGATCGTGTGCTGAGGCCGCTGATGTTTCGTACTCCAAACGGATTAATTCGTCACCTCTCTTTCCAACTGCCTGACGTTCTTCAGATCGATTGGCTTACGCGTCGTGCTCGCGTCTTAGGAAGCGCGTCGTGGGCTTTGTGGCGGTGATTCTGGGGGTTTTGGCCCTGGGCTCCATGCGCTACTCCAAGCAGTGTGTCAACCTGAACGGCCTGCAGGGCAAGTCGGAGGTGGGGCAGCCGGTTGCTGTGTCCCCCCCAAAAGCACGGAAAGAGGAGGTGAGGGTGATCTGGAGTAATTTGAACCAGGCCATCCTATCTCGGTGTCCAATGATATCCTCTACACTATCTGGGATCTCCAGCCACACCCATATATTTTCCTAGAACCCAGACCGACCTCCGTTTTGATAGGACGTTGGACCATATTTTGGGTGGTGAATGATCCGAGTCGACTTCACTCAGGTCACTCAGCTCGCCCCCGACGGTGGGGGTCGTGGATGAGTTTCGGTCGGTGCTTGCATGTCCAACGTCCAGGTCACTCAGGTCGTCGCCGCCGGTCGGTGACCGGTGACCTGTCTGATACTTCCCCGATACGTCCGAGGCGGTCGGAGTCGGATTTGATGCGGAATTGGATGCGGAATTCCCCAGCCGTGGCCTAGAAGTCCAAAAGATCTTTTTCTGATACCACCGAAGTCAAGGACATGCCGTTTCGGATATTTTCAAATCAGCGAAGGACCATTTTTCAAGTGGTCTCGGACTCCTAGGGCATGTCTTCCGTGGTTTTCCCGGAAGCTTTTGAACTGGCCTCAGGACTACCGGGCAAAGGAAGGTGAAGATTCTTACCACACTGGTGAAGATTCTTACTTGTGCAGCACCCGTACCAACCTCTCTGCCCGGTAAGCACAGATACAGAAACACAAAGCAACATCGAAGAACCACCTCTTTTGATGGCTTCGTGTGAACCGGTCCTCCGTCGCCGGACCCTCCGTGAGCTCGGACATGGTGACGCTGGAGGTGCAGATGGATGCGGCCATTCGCCAGACCGCTGAGAAGCTCATGAAGGCCACTGGGGGGAACGAAGTGAGGGGGGAAGGCCATGGGGGGAAGCGAGGGACTCTGGGGATGTGTTGATGTGATGGGTTTGTCCTGGTTACGCAAGACGCAAGTCCGAACGTCTTTTCTGAAAGGGCCTAAAGAGGCGGGGTACTGTAGTAGTAACTAGTATCATCCAGAATGACGTTCGCCGTGTATATTTCTTGACCAGTTACTGCAAGCACCCCTTGTTTTGGTTGCAAGCAGTGGCCCGGCGGAATCCGGCCAGAAGGACACCAACCACTGCTAGCCGCTAGGGGATCCATCGAGGCACCATTGCCACCATTGCACCGGAATCATCTGAAACAGGTCGAGAGGGAAAGGGTCCCATGTGACATGGGATGTCGAAGTTTGTCTTATGACTGTCGACGGTTCGCCGTTCACGAAAAACCCAGTCAGTGGACCACCTTTAATCTTTTTTTGTTGGGATTTGGTTTTCCCAAGTTGAAAAGAAGTTATATGCTGTAACCTTAATTTTCCCAGGGAAGCTGATGGAGTCAGTTCACTAGCAATCACAGAAATCAGGCTGCCAAGACGTATCATCTTCCATCCATGATCGTTGGTGTGCTGTGTTCCAAGAACATGGAACTCCCGTTGAAAAAGAGCCACAAGGAGGGATGTCATGCAAGCTGCTGATGGGGCCTTGTAGCCTCACGAAGCTGCGATGTCTGAAAGCCAAAACCTCCAGTTCTACAGACTAATCTACTAATTGACATGTGTTTTGCAGCAAGCAGATTTGTCTGTCGATTTCTTTGGTTGGTGTATTTTTTTTTATCCTAAATACTAATTTTCCATCATCTTTGCACAGCTTGGGCACCTCAACAGCTTGGCTGTTGAACCCATCGGAGGAAACGGCCCCAGCCAGCTAGGGAGCGAACACGAGCGAAAACGAGCTCCCGAGCTCCCGAGCTCCGCTCCCCAGAAAGCCAAACAGACATGCCACTGCCAGAGTTCAAGAACACCAACTTGGTAAGTACAGTTTGACCATACCAATCTGGTGAATCCTCCTCCTACTCCTCCTCCTCCTCTTCATCATCGAATTCGCCAGCTTTGGCATTGCTTCCCTCGCGTCCCACCTGTCAGGGGCCCGCCGCCAAGAACCGCACCTTGGCCGAAGACACGGTGCTCCGTGCCATGAAGAAAGCGGGCCATGCGGCGCAGAAGGATTGGGAGGACTGCCTTCGATGGGGCTGGGATGGATGGGGCTTAGGATGGGGCTTCATTTTTCCCCAAACAGTGTGGGCACACGGAGGGGTTCTGGATCTCTAGACTTTCTGCTTACAGACCCTCACACACACACACACTGTTTGGGGTCTCTTGCCGGGATCATTTTTTTGGGGGGGGAACAAGGGAGGGAGGGAGGGAACTGTGAACTGCAGGCGCATCGAGGCGCATCCTTCACTCCAATTTTTCACAAAGCCACGAATCCACGTCCGTCCAAACGTAGGAATCCGTGGGTCGTGTGCCACGGGGCGTCGTAAACTCGGGGGCCGTTGTCGTGCGTTGGGTCGATGGAGACAGCGTTGGTCTCACCGTGAAATGGGATTGACATGAAAAGCCTAGAGGTAGATATTGTAGACATAGTATGGAAATAACTTTGCAGAATGAATGGTTCGTGCTTGAGTGCTTTTTGTTTCTGCTTTAATTGCTTGTTTTCTTGTCATTTTCTATCATGCTCATAACAGCTTTTTGACCGCCAGTGCCTTGTTCCTGCCCAAGACTGCCACAACCTCTTTGAAAGGCTCTGCAGAGCGATGTTCCATGTGCAGCAACATGCAACGACGGTCGGAACAGCACTAGCGAAAGACACCGCAGCATATCTCAAACACAAAACAGTGCGGGAAACATATGCCAGGACCCACGGTCGGGGTGTTTTCTTGGACACCCCGAATCATCTCCTTTCGGGGCTATCAATAGAAGCTCCTGAACCCATGTCCTGCCGTGCTTGAAATTGGCATTGTCGATTTCACAGCCTGTTGAGCAGTACGTACGAGCAACGCTAAGGATTAGAACAGTTTGGGCGCATGCGGCATCCCGATCTTCAAGGTCAGCCTACTTTGAATAGTAGGAATCATATTTAAGAATGCTAAGCAGGGCCGCTTTGTCTAGAGTGAGCACCTGCCGTGCCTAAGCATATGATGACCTTGTTAGCGCTGCAGCAAAGAAACCACCTGGAGTCGTTGCTTGTTTGCGTTGCGACACTTCTATTTTTTGTATACACAGGCCTGTGCCTCGACACTTCTAAATTCTATGCGCAGTCCCGTGCATGGCTTTTGATTGCAGGCTCTACTCGAATGAGAGGATCATGGCAACAACAAATTCTTCTGGGAGAGGACCATTGATAACACAAGTATATGACCCTTCGTTAGATAGTATAGGTGGTATATGACCCTTCCATTGATAACACAAGTGAGGTGGTTATGATAGTCTGATAGTATATGACCATTTCTTTTTATGGGTGAGGAGGAAGCCGAGCTGGCATGGTGAAAGACGTGTAACTCAGCCGTTGGCTTCGATCAAGCCGGGAAAGCCCAACCAGATACTATGGACCATGGACGGTCCGTTTGACTTGTTTCAGACCCGCGATCTTCCAAACCTGTGCAACAATTCAGTATGAACTGGTCCAGTTTTCTCCGAAAGCTTTCTTGCTTCGCGGCGGCTCGCCTCCCGCTTCTGTGCGGAAAGGAGCATCACATCCGAAAGCTGGACACCTTGGCCACCTTGAAGGATATCCAGGCAGCTCCTCCCTTTTGGCCGTGGATAGAAACCGATGGCATCATAGTCTTTAACAGGCCAAGATGTTATAGATTGACCCTATCCCAACCAGCACCACCCAGTGGTGGTGATTGGATGGAACATCTCCTCCTCCTCAGCGGGGGGGGGTCTGCCCCCAAAACGCCCTGGTTGGGAGGATCAAACCCGTTCGGACCCGTTCTCTTCGGGTCTCCGGGGGGATCTACGGCGAACACACACCCAGCGGGGCGGACCGGAGGCGGTGAAGGACTTCCGCCGGGGGCAGCACAACGAGGAGGCCGGGAATGCAGAGTGCGCCTTCAACGTTCTCGAGGCGGAAGGGGGGGTTGGAAGGGGGGATGTCGGTGGGATGGGGTCAGTGGCTGAAGGTACTGATATCAGTGGCTGATGGGGTCAGTGGCTGTCCCACTTGAAGATTGGAGATGTTGGGTATGGGTCTTAGTTACAGGGAGCTGGGTCGACGCACATTCTGGGATGCATTCCCTCAAGGATTGAGAGTTTGGCCAGCCTGGCCAGATTGTGGCGGATTTGAGCGGATGACTGCCTTCACCACCCTGCACTACTGACGGATGTGCACCCATCTGCACATGAAGGTTTTGGGGGACCTCTCTTGTCCAAAGTCCCGTCTGGATGATCAAGCTCTGCTGGTTCTGCCATTGGAATCTCTGGTGACCTACTCTTCAGAAAGACCCTCCGGAAGAAATGAGTCTTAGTGCCTCTCGTTTTCCAGTCTGGATCCTTCTTGGCTTGGTCTCCTAAGCCTTCGCCAGCCTGCCTTCGCCTTCGCCTGCCAGCCTCCGCCGGCGCCAGCTCGCTGCGCGACGCTGCGAGGCCTTTGTCTCGGTCGTGGGCATGGGCGACGACCTCAACGGCATCGTCCGCACCTGCCCTCCACCCCGGGACGGTGAATCCGAATTGGCCTGCCAGGCGGACGGACGGACGGTCGCGACCGGATCCAGGTGACCGAAGGGTCGGACGGTGGCAACGACTGGTTTAGCGGGGTCGACCGGATGGAGCCGAGATACGGAAGGAATATGAGATAGGTTTGGTCTTCCAAGAGCATTCAAAGATAGCTTGACCTGGTTTTGTAGTCTAGTAAAAAACCATGGTGGTTCAGTTGAAGGCTGGTTGGAATCCTATAGGGTCAGTATCGTTTGAAGAGTTGCAGAGATGGGATGTGCGGATTATTTCTCCGATTTTCGAAGGGTCCGGAGTCTCCTGAGTGGATGAGTGCTAGAAGACACATCAGACTTGTACATCTACAAATATTTATTGCAACACTGAGACTTTCGTGTTTGTTGGACTTCAACCCGCAAGAAGGGCAGAACGGACCTGATCTTCGACCAGGGCAGCCAGCAGGGGGGATTTGAGGGGTGGTGTCCGGTGGATGCCTTTGGCCGGAACGACTGACAGGAAGGGGATTTTTCTCCTGACCAACAAATTTCTTGGATCCGTTCTGGTTTTCTAGGAGTTTCTGAGATCTGGGAGGTTGAAGGAGGATGGTGGGAGTTCGACAGGAAATCGGTGTTGAACCACAGGGGCTTTTTCTGCAAGGTCCCCACCACACTTCTGCTCTTCGGGCCATCAGGCTGGTGTTGCAAGGTTCACTGGGGGGGTCGTCCGAAACACCCGCAACCAAAGCATTCACCCCTGAGTGCCAGCTCCTCCCGCCCCAAACAGGGCCTCCTCCTCCCCAACACCTCTTCCACAAACGAGAAGTTGCATCGCTGCACCGTTTCGCCCCAAAAAACCGTCCAACGGGTGCCTGTTCACTGCGGCAGCGGCCGGTGTTTTCCAATGGCCAAGAACCCACCTCCTGCATCCATTTCACCGAAAACTGTATTGGGCTGGCGCCTGTTCGCGATTCGTTGCGCGTGTTTTTCCAACGCCAAGCAAACCACCCAACATCCACGGCGCGGAACCCTGCTGACGCCTGTCCGCAGGTCGATGCGTCGATCTTGGTGGCCTGGGTGGGCAACTTGGCGGCGAAGATCTCCTTGGCGGCCTCCAACTGCGCCTTGACGCTCAACGTGGACTCCGTCTGCGCGGCAGGCGGACCGCGGAGGGTGCGGGCTGGGTGGTGGTCCGGTGGGTTTCCCGCCCAATTGGGTCTGGTGAAAAGGGCGGAACAAGGACGATGATGACGATGTGATATTGTCAGAACATTTGGGTGTGCTTTTTAAATGGGAGACCCCCTGACCCTGGCTGGCTGGCAGACTGGTCTATTTCCAGGGGGGCCGTTGCCTGGGTGGTCTCCCTATTCGACAATCATACACACCCATTGTGGAGCTGTGTTTTCCTGGAAGATGTGGGCTGACCCCAGAAGACTCGTCGACCGTCGAACCCCGAGGCCAGACGAAGTCAAGGCAGTTTCGCCCTTTTTTTCGACTCGGCCTCTGAAGACTTCCAAAAGGAAAGAGATCTGGTTTTTGTCTGAATATAACTAACCCAATAATTGAATCAAACAAGGTGGACGCAATTTGTCACAAATTCAACAACAAACTGATTTAATTATGTTTTGATTTCCATGCAAATATCTATTATCTTTTCAAGGTTTTGAGGTTTTTCTTCAAAATTTTGAATGAAACTATTGTTGTTATATAATAACATGCCCAATGCAATCAATAATCAATGACAAATGAAACAACACGTAACAATTTCTATCCATCCTGGACTTATTGGCATTATTCCTGGACTTATTCGATGTCATATTTTTTTATAAGGTATCTTCCTTCTGCGGACTTCTTGGACGACACTCCGGAGACCGGAAGAGTGGTATGAGAACCGACCAGCACCTCGGTCGACCATGTCGGGATCTCCAATGGAAGCCTACTCCGATTCCGGGGATCAAAACCCACGGTCACGGAAGGTTCAGAAATTGTCCAGTGGAATGTAGACTCTTGAGGACCATAAAGCCCCCGCTTTGAAGAGGAGTATCACTTAGGGGTGGTGTATGGTCCTCAAGAGTCTACATGGTGTGGGGTAAGCGAGGGCCAGCGTAACTCGTCCAGTCCCCTTACACTCTGAGTGTCAGGAGTCACTGGCGTGATCGCCGGCTTCGGTGAGATCTCCGCCGGTGCGGGTGCCCGGCGGAACCGACCGGCGGAAGGCTTCGGGTGCCCGGCCTTCGGTGACCTGTTCGGGTCGAGTTCGGGTAGGAAAGGACCTCTGTTTTGAGAGGACAGGGTGCATATTTGGGGTGGTTGATCCAAATAGAGCTCACTCAGGTTCTAGGTGTTTATGGTGGGATGTAGCTCTTGGGCTCTCGAAGAAGCACACATTCATGTCAATGGCAGGATGTGAAAGACTTGGCCAAGTTTCAGGAACGGTGATCGACGTCGAAGCCGGGCGACACAGCGAACGATCGAAATGCTTGGGGGCTCTCTGTGAAATGCTCAGGCGCCTGCTTGGGTGCAGTGACTTGCTCGCCCACCCCACCCGCCTTGTCCACAACCAAGATTAGCGCCTCGAAGCGGTCAGGAGAGAGAGAGAGAGAGAGAGAGAGAGGGAGAGGTGGGAATTGCATTGGTCAGAAGTTTGTGTATGTTTGGTGACAGACGCATCCACAGTGAAAGCACAGCTTGACATCCTAACTTTAAAAATCATGGATTCACATGGTGATCAATTTCCATTGCCTTGTCTGGAGAAATCAATCCAAAGTGCCGTCTAGCATGGTCCAGGCTGTTTATCAAAACTTTGCGATACTCTTTCAGAGCCCCACAGGCTCCACAGCAACAACATCTGGAGTGGCTTCTCCCATGCTAGCTAGGCCTCATTAGCTAGGCATGCATGCAGTTTTCCCCACGTTTCATGGAGAACGACCATCCTCGCCGATGCTTCAGTCCCAAAAAGGGCACCAAAAGAAGGCACAGCCAACGCGACCTTGAGGTCGGAGCAGGACCAAGTTCTTGGACTCGGTAGGATTTCGGGACAGTGAAGGAACCCGAGAGCCCGGTCCTTCACTCCGGTCCTTCACCTCCAATCCTCCGGTCATTCATCTCTCGATCCTCTCGCCACACGAGACCCCCCTTCGTTGCCCGCGCGACCGAAGGGAAACACCGTCCACCCCCCCTGCATCCCCCGCGTACCGACGCCGCCCGAGTCACGGGTGAAGCCTCGGTTCGTCACCTTCGCCCCGCGCACCTGAGGCGTGTTGGGCGACCAAACGGTGCGGAGCCGACGACTGGACGGTCGCCGGGCGAGAAGGGGAAGAACCGGTGCGGTTTCGGTGGTCACCGGTGGTGGGGTCCGCCTTTCAGTGGCGACCGGGACGGCTGGCTTTGGAAAAGCGAAGAAGAAGCCGAAGTCGAAGGAGTTCTTCCAGTGATGGAACTAGAGGGAATTGTGAAAGCAAGTCCTGCGACACACATGTTGTTGGATGGAAGCGCCCCCCAAAAGCCACCAAAAACCACCAGTTCAGCAGTTCGAGTTGTCGAACTTGGAAGTCGGGGTGCCCAGAACATCCACATCCATATTTTTTAGGGACCAATAACAGCACATTTCGACATGGAACTGCTACTTCGCCCTGCCATTGTCACGGGTGTGGATCCACGGCGGCCTCGTCTCCTTCCGAGTACAGCGTCTCCTCTCCACCGCCGAGACGACCGACACGCGACGAGTCCAGGTGTCTCCGAGAAGAAGCCCGACGATGCTGCGCCGGGGCGACGTCTGTTGATCGGCGAGGGGACCATCGGCAATGGCGTGCAGTGTGGGGTCGACGTGGGCTGCTGGGCTGAAAGTGCAACAGCTGGGGTTTGCTGTATGTATATGTTCTTTTTCTTGTATCATCATGCGTTTTTTTGTTTTTGGTTGATTTTCCTTTATGTCAACAGAGAGTGTTGGTCGGAGGTTGGTGTTTTTGCTCTTTAAGCTGTTTAGCACACCGAGTTTTCGCAGCTGAAGTTCACCCTTTTTAAGAGAACATGCCAAGCGGGGTCCAGGTCAAGTTGGTTGACTCACGGTGACTTCGAACTGAAGCTTTTAGTGCTGGTGCCGCTGGTGCCAGTGTTTCTTTGGGTTCTGAACACAAGCCAAAGGCGCAACTAGGCCGTCCAGGCTGCCCGTGAGGCCAGTTTTGGCCAGTTATAGTTCGGAGTCCACCGACCTGTCCTCTGTTTCTCCACCAAAAGCAACATGCTTTTCTTGGGTTTATTGATGGCCTGCCGTCTTTGTCCCATTTGCTGCAAGATTGTGATACACATCGCCTTATAATAACCGGAGATCTACCAGATACCCTCCTGGCCTCCGGGTCCCATTTGGCACCCGCGTGCGTAGAGCGGAGGGTCCTGGTAGAAACCTCTTCCAGGACCAAATTGACCGTACAAGATAGACTGACATGGGATCTCTTCGCTTGACCATACAAGGCATGGTGGCGGCCAACATCGCGAACATGGGGCTGGTGACATGGCGATGTGGAGAGGGGCATGTTTGCTGTAGGTGTTCCTACGGACATTTACCCTAGCCTTCCAAGCGAATTAAAGACAGGTTGAGCTGGTTTTGTATGGTTTTGTAGTCTACACTCCTTAGTAAAACAATGGTTGTTAAGTAAAAAAGATCACTGGTGCTTGGAATCTCCTGGGGCTTAGGGCTTACTGTAGGTAGCAGGATCATCCCATCGGTGTGGCTAGGTCGTCAAGAGCCCGTCCCCCCCGGGGGCTCCTCAGATGTTCAATTTGTTCGTTTTCCGAACCTGGTTCCCATCTGGAAGCCCCTGCTTCATCTGCGAACGGAGTGCCTGTGTGAGTCTTCTCCAGGCGATCTGGTTTGCCTGGATTTTCGATGGAACACCGCTCCAAACATCCTGTGGGTTCGGGTGTCGCCCTTGGTCGGGTGCGCGCTCTTCTCCACGCGTGACGAGGCCATCAACAAGGCAGTGAACGTGAACCGCTGTGGGAAGTTTGCCACTGAGAAGCTGAGCTGATCGGTGAGATGGGATGGTTCAGAAGGGTCAACCAGAGGTCAATGGAAGAAAGACACACTGACAGTCACCTGGCACCGGACACCAGCAATGACATCACCACCAGCAAGCTCCACCTTGTTGGGGACCTCTCAGAAGTCGGGTGTGCCAAGCACGAATGTTGCCCCGCCCAGGAAGCAGCCTTTGAACGTCCTCAAGGGCATCCCCGACGCCCTGTGCACCGTGGACATTGCGGGAGCTGTGGCTTACATCAGCCAGGTGGTCGGGCAGCTCAGAAGGGCGGCTTTCGCGCAGGGCCAGGCGCTGCGGCTTCAAGCAGGGCCATTTGCTTGACCTCTTGTAACCTCCTGTGAAGGGACGTTGATCTTCCGCAATGCCAACCAAGAGAGGTTGAACAGCCTTATAAGTACCACTATGGTTATAAACAACTTTCATATGGTAAGGCCAGAATCCGTGATTTAAGAAAACGACAAAAAAGTCAAAAAAAGTCAACTGGAAAAGTCAAAGTCAAAAAATGGTCAAATTGAACAGTAAAAAAAATCAAAAAAAAGTCGAAAAAAGGGCAAAAAACGTCAACCATAGACCACAGCTCGAAAAAGTAAAAAGAACATTTAAAAAAAACAAGTCGAAAAAAGTCGAACAAAGTCAAAAAAAGTCAAAAGTGTGGCTCCTTGTCTTGGCGGATTACTGGAGTCAAGAAAAGTCAAAAACAGTCGAACAAAAAGTCAACCATAGACCACAGCTCGAAAGCGTCCAAAAAAGTTAAAAAAACATCGAAAAAAAGTCGAACAAACAGTCGAAAAAAGGTCAAAAAAAGTCGGATCTGGGCAAATCGACTTTTTTTTGACTTTCTGAAATTTTATGATTTGACTTTTTTGACTTTGACTTTTGGGATTAACTATTTTTTTTGACGTTTTTTGATTTATTATTTTTTAATTTAGAAACCATGCTCTTTCCAATTAAAGCTTTTTATAAACTATGGGGTCCTAGTTCAGGTCTCTCAACCTTTTTTTTTGAATCTCTGTTTCAGGTGGAAGGAAGTTCAACTTTTTCCCAAGCCTGTCTCTCGACCAGAGGGAAGTTGTCTGCGAAAGCGCCAAGTCTGTCCTTTAAGCTCCGGACAATGTTCACTCCACGGGCCTTTCTGGAACATTAATGAAAAACGGTTTGAACATCATATATCTTCTTGGCATGGTTGTAATCACCCAGTTGAGACCTGGTCTGCAGGATTATACGGTTATAATCAATGGTTGTTAGGCCCTTCGCTCGTTCTTACCTAGGCCCGTTTTGTTTTTCTTTCGATGGCTTTCCGGTGCCGACCCATCTGGGGAAAGCTCCCATGGGTCACGGCGAACAGAGAAAGCGTCAGCGAGACGATCGGTTGAACCACCTTTTTGCAGGTCTTTTTTCGCCGAACACCGCGTTTCTGTTTTTTTGTCCGTCCAACCATACGCCGGCCATGCGCCGGCCATGCGCTTCCAAGGTGACCTTCATCAACCTCATCGTGGTGCATTGCCAGGACCGGGTGCTTTGGGTGTGAACGTCACGCTGTTCGCCGGCACCGGGCAAGCCTTGATCCACAGCTTCCACAGCCCAAGAGAAGTAGACACACAGTTCATAAAACAGCCGCTCCTCGGCAGTCAGCAGAAACAACGTTCGCAAACATTTGAGAAAGGGGGATGCCCAGGTAGCAGTAGTATAACTCATTCAAAAAAACGAAAACAACGCTGCAGCACCAATACTCTCCTGGGTTCATCCCGTTACCATTCTGTCAGATTTAGACGCATTCAGTGTTGGATTTCGTGTTGTACACAATACTTATCACGCACACACAGAGCATTTGAGTGTTTGCGCGAGAAAGAAGACTTCGTTTTGTAATTTCTCAAAAGAAGAACCAGATGTAGCCAAACATTTACTGTAATATATTTAAACGCAAGTGCAAATGGCTGCTCAGTTTCCCGAACATTTTTGAGCCGTGGCAGCCATGGTCATGAGAATTTCAGCGCTGCAGCCAAGTGGTGAAGTCATGGTTCTAGACGTATCACCAGAGATGATGGTTCATGAGCTTAAACAGCAGATCAAAGAAGCACAGCCTTGGGACTCCATTACTTGCAAGACTACTCGCGTGGAGATCATTGCTGGAGACGATCAGTTGCTTGACGATGATGCAAAGGTGTTGGACACCGGACTTGCTGCAGACGCAGGACTTGCCAGTGTTGTTTTCAAAGTAAACATGGTGGTTTGCTCCAACAAAGATGATATTGCTAGCTTGGAAAGCGATATTGACCCGGAGCTTCTGCTTGTGGTTGAAATCCCAAACCATGAAATGCAAGTTATCGAGAGGGCTGCTTTCCAGCAGTGCCACGTTTTGGCCAAATTGAACATCCCAGATTCAGTGACCCACATTGGTGACTTCTCCTTTGAGGGTTGCGTTTGCTTGGAGAGCTTGACCATCCCAGACTCTGTGACCGGCATTGGGATTGGTGCCTTTCGAAATTGCAACTCTTTGGCGAGCTTGACCCTCTCAAACTCAGTGACTCACATTGGGAATTTTGCTTTTCAGAATTGCAGCTCTCTGGTGAACCTGACCATCCCAGACTCAGTGACTCACATTAGGCAAAGTGTCTTTGCATTTTGCAGCTCTTTGGTAAGCTTGATCATCCCCGACACAGTGACGACCATTGGGAATTTGGCCTTCGCGAATTGTACTTCTTTGGCAAGTTTCACCATCCCAGACTCAGTGACTCACATTGGGTACCGTGCCTTTGAGAATTGCAGGTCTTTGGTGAGCTTGACTATGCCGAACTCAGTGACCTACATTGAGAATAGTGTCTTTGCATTTTGCAGCTCTTTGGTAAGCTTGACCATCCCCGACACAGTGACCCACATTGGGGAAGATGCCTTTCAGAACTGCAGTTCTTTGGTGAACTTGACCATCCCAGACTCGGTGACCCACATTGGAAATGGTGCCTTTCGGAATTGCTGCTCTCTAGCAAACTTGAGCCTCCCTGACTCACTGACCCACATTGGCACGGGTGCTTTTCAGTCCTGCAACTCTTTGTCAGACTTGACTATCCCAAACTCTGTGCCCACCATTGAGGTTCGCACCTTTCATCGGTGCAGTTCTTTGGTGAAGTTGAGTATCCCACACTCTGTGACTCACATTGGCGATGCTGCCTTTCAGGAATGCAGCGCTTTGGTGAATTTGATCATCCTGGACTCGGTGACCCGCATCGGCGATGGTGCCTTTGACAAATGCAGCTCTCTGGCGAACTTAACCCTCCCTAACTCATTGACCCACATTGGAAATGGCGCTTTTCAATGCTGCAGGTCTTTGACACACTTGACCATCCCAGACTCAGTGACCCGCGTTGGGAATGGTGCCTTTCGAAATTGCAGCGTTTTGCGGAGCTTGAGCATCCCAAACTCTGTGACCCACATTGGCATGGGTGCTTTTCAGTCCTGCAACTCTCTGGCGAGCGTTACGTTCCCAAACTCTGTGCCCACCATTGAGGTTCGCACCTTTCATCAGTGCAGTTCTTTGGTGAAGTTGAGTATCCCACACTCTGTGACTCACATTGGCGATGCTGCCTTTCAGTTTTGTAGCTCTTTGGTGGATTTGATCATCCCGGACTCAGTGACCCACATTGGGAATGGTGCTTTTCAATGCTGCAGGTCTTTGACACACTTGACCATCCCACACTCAGTCACCCACATTGGGAATGGTGCCTTTCAGAATTGCTGCTCTCTGGCAAACTTGAGCCTCCCTGACTCACTGACCCACGTTGGCATGGGTGCTTTTCAGCACTGCAACTCTTTGTCAGACTTGACTATCCCTGACTCAGTGATTTCAGGGACCTAGAGGCATTGAAGTACTACGAGTCTTTGGCAAGCTTGGCGGCTCCACATGGTGATCCACACGGTGGCTGCACAGCAGCTGAACCACCAGGTCCGACGACCTCGCACACGACCTCCAGCGACGTCGATGCGCATCGGGCCGACAGACCGGCCGAGAGACCCGACGGCCGAGAGGGGAAAGATGGACTCGTCATGAGGTCGTGTAGGATGAGATGAGTTGTTTTCAGGGTAGTGTAGGTCAGTAGGTCAGTTCCTTTATACAATGACTACAGCTTAGAGAAAAGAAGGCCTTGTCCTCCTCTTGTCCTCTGTGGCTGGGCCTTGTCCTCTTCTTGTCCTCCTCTTGTCCTTGTCCTGGCCGCGCCCCTGAACTCTGTGGCTGGGCTCTGTGTCCGGGTCTTGTCCTCCTCTTGTCCTTGTCTTGGCCGCGCCCCTGAACTCTGTGGCTGGTCTCTGTGGTCCGGCTTACTGGAGAGGATTGTGGCCGAACAAATAGCGATGTCAATGCCGACAAAAATTCATCGATGAAGCAGTTTGCCCTTGGGGTGAAGGTAGGGCGTACCAAGAAATCGATTTTTGGCTAATATTGGTCAAAGCGAATCGTTTTGAGGCTGTTTGGGGTCTATGCTTGTATAATTTTTTCAAAGCACTCACTCATATACAGTAAATCGTTGATGAAAGAGATGGGCTATGTGGCAAATCATGGATGATGCAGTAAATCGTTGAGGAACGCCCGAGCAACCGCACACCAAGCTCCTGTTGTCAACCCAGTCCAGACCCTTACCAAAAACCAACCCTTTGTTTGGGTAAGTGATTGGAAAGATGAGGACTTTTTGGATGGTTCCTAGGCAGCCCAAAAGCAGGGAAGGACCTCCCCTCCTTCCGAGCTGGCACCGAATTCGGTGGGTCCACTCGCACCGCTCAACGACCTTCGTCCAGGACTTCTTGGACGTGAACGCCTTGTGCGCCGGCTCCATCGCCGCCATCACCACCGGCGCCTCGGCCATCGCCGCCTACAGCGGCGCGCTGCACGCGGCCTGCCGCTACAACGGGCTCCTGAAGCAGCCGACGCCCGGTGGAGCGAAGTGCTTTCGTGGTCACGGTCGCATGCGACCGGGGACCTGCCAGTCCCAGTGGGGAAGGACCAGGACTCCAGGATAGAGAGGTTTTGATACTACAAGCATTGAACAAGTTGAAGAAGTGTTATGGTTGGGCCTGGTACATGGGGGAAGTTTGAGCATCACTACATCATGATTTCTGACTGTTGATTTCAGAAAGATGAGAACAACATGTGCTGCTTGGACAGGGAACCGATTCAGTCGATTCCCATTCTTCTTCGCAGCGACGATGGGTATCTACTGCGGATTCGGGTCTCGGAGTCATGCGACGAGATCTGTTTCAAAGGACCCTATCTCTGGTATCGTGGTGGAACCCCCCAACGAGGCCCCGAGCAACAACCCGGTATTTGACCTATAAATCATCCGAGGGGTGTGTATGAAAATAAGGGGTGGGGATGGTGTTTCTGCAGGAAGCATCCTTGTCTTGTCAGTGATTTGTTTGCTTCCACTCCGCCACCCCGGTTACGCCATGACGGTTGCGCGCGCGCCTCGGGAAGGCGTGCACCATCAAAATAAACACCTCCCGTCTCCCGCGAATTCTTCCAGTTGTCGACCAGATGACTCAGGTGACTTAGGTGACTTAGGTGAAGCATGATTGCAGGCTCTCACCAATCCCCATAGAAGTTTCTGCTGCTGCTGCTTCTCCTCCTGTCTACTGTGTTTGTTTTTGTTTCTTTTGTCTCACACTCCTCCAGTCACCTTTTCTCCCGGATGGTGCGACCAGACCATCCGCCCTCCGCCCGATCCCAGGAAGGCTGTCGCGAAGATCAACGAGCTTTGGACCTTGCCTGACCCCTTGCATCGACGTCTTGAGACCGAGACCGATGAAGAGCCCACTCCTGCCTTGGAGGCGCGGGAGATGGGAGGGAGATGGGGAGGGAGGGATATGGGAGGGAGATGGGGAACTCAACTCACTCAGTGGCTGAGCTCCATGGTCCATCACGATCTCTTCGGATGTTCTGGGAGATGGGAACCTAGGGGGTCTTCAGAAAACCAAAGTTTGTGAGAGGAGATTATTGGTGGGGTTCTCACGTTACTAGGCTCCTTTGACAGTTCATGGAGGTCTCGAATGTGCACCTGCAGGCTTGGACACATCGAAAGCCCAGCCCCTACAGCCCGCATTCCTGGTCGGATGAGAACAGACGTTGCCAGGAGAGCCTGAAGATCATCCGTGAGAGCCGAAAGAACTTGGACGAACACTTGGCCCATTTGGGAATGAACTTCTCCTCCTTCAACACCTATAGCCAGGCCTGGAGGATGAGGGGATATCTGGAGAATGCGGTGAGATGGCGGGGATTCCAGTGGACTTTTGTTTAGAGTGATCTCAACATCAAATCCTATCATAGATTAATAGATAGAACAGTAAATGCCCTGAAAACAGGTTGGGATTGGACGCGGTAAGAAGGATGAATCATAGGGAGTGTTTTTGGAGGAAGCAGCTTGGCGTGATGAGAGATGTGAAGCAACAGGCTGCAGAAGATTAGGATGTTGAAGATGGCATGAAGTCCTCCCAATCTTCAGTGCTCCGAAAAAGCAAATGGATCGCCCCCCAAGGTGGCAATTCATTTGGTGTTGGGCATACAAAAACAGGAGATCCAGAGGAAGCATTTTCTTCACTTCCCCGAGTCCCAAAGGGATCTTGGACTTATTTCTTTTCTCTGAGACACACCCCACCATAGAGCCATCCGACCCTCACACTCCACGGAACCTGAGAGACGCTCCTGGACCACTTTTTGCAAACACTTCTGGTGGCATGAGGTTCCATGCCCCACCTCTCATGTGGAGCTAGACTGTCGCCCTACTGGAAGAGACCCCTCAGTCCGTGGCGCTAAGAAGCGTCCTTCGGCGTCTTCGCGCGTCCTTCGCGCCTTCCATCTAAGGCGGACAAGGAGACCTTGCTGAACTTGATGGAGGGCGGTTTGGAGGAGAAGCCCCGAGCGGCTGGGCCCTTCACGGAGTGCTGAGGAGGAGAGCCACGCCCCGGACGCCGCCCGGCTTCACGGTGGCCGAAGAAGTCATCGTGAGGGGCGAGAGGCGAGAGAGAATGTCTCATGTGTGCGTTCTTCGAGGTGACGATATTTGACGTCTTCAGTCTCCGGTCTGGAATCTCCCAGGGGATTGAGTGGTTGAGTAGGGAGAAATGAAGGATCTATCATGATCTATCCTATTCACTCTGACATACGGCCTCATGAAAAAACGGATCCACTGCAACCCGCTGATTAGACTTTGGATGGCCGGAGCTTCTCAATCATCCAGCAATGTCCATCTCAAACGCTCCAAACAGCACTTGGTCCCTCAAAAGCTAGGGATTTGGGTCCTGACCCTTCCATATGAAGGTCTGGCCCCTACTTTGGAGGGTCCAAGGTCGCCTCTGGGAATATGTTGAGAACTTTGCTACCAGGTTTGAGCTTACAGGCTTGGTATCCATGTTCACCAATGGAGTCGAGGGTCGGGCCGAATTCTGCGGGTGGAGGGAATCAAGGAGGACGAACGTATTTTGTCCTCAAGCGGAAGGACGGGAAAGGAATGAAAAGGTGATCCTCCCAAAAATAGATTCGGTTGGAGTGAAATCATGCTGAACATCGAATTTCTTCACTTTGGGAGCTGGTTTAGTGGATGGCGGACTTCAAGAGCAGCTATATATGTGGGACACATGGGACGGTGCCTTGCATGGAACCACGATGGGATTCGTGGGGAATCAGATTCTGATGGGATTCGCGTCGAACAAGAAAAGCAAACTGGTAACGAAGATGCACACATTGCAAAATGCTAATCTAATACACACAATGCTGTGATAGTTCGGAGCTGCATTTATTCAGACTTGGCAGATCAGTTTGGACTCGACAAGTATTGCTGCATAGCTGCGAAATACACAGGCTTGAGTGGGCTTCCTCAAAGGATTGTCCCAAACAATTCCAAAGGCTCCGAGTGGGCAATTTGTCAGAAGTTCGACCTTCGACGTGCCAAGTCTGAGCTTAATTCGCTTTTGGCCAATGATACTACCATTGAAGTATGTCGAACACCGGCAAGTCATTTTAGGGTCCGACTTGTTGTTGCTGGAGAAAGAATCTGCCAGGGGAGCTGGAGATATCTATCTTCTCCCTTAGCAGCATCTTTGTGGACCTGGGATTCTGTCATACAGTTTCCTTTTATCACTGGAGGTAACAGCTTCGGCAGCCAGCAGCAAGGAACAACCCCGCTGACTTGATGCGGACTCGCTGCATCTCATGGACGAAGGAGGGGCTTTTGACACAAACCGTCCTGAAGTAAGACATCCTGCACCGGCTGTCCCCCGCAAGACACTGCAAACAGCCTCCGCTATCCTCCATGCCAGCGGCCTCTATCTCCGCACATGAGTTCTTCGACTGACAGAGTTGAGAACCTGAAGGAAGCCTTAAAAACAAACAAAAGCAGCTTTCCCGATCGTCCGGTGTTACACAGGTGAACCCGGGCTCCGGGCTCGGGCTTCGCGCTCGGCGGTCCGACCGTTTGGGAGGATCGACTGTTTGGACTCCCCTGTCAAACGTGCACAGGGCCAAGAACCTGCAGAGAACACATATGAGCAACACATGACGGTCAAACGGCAACACATTTGGTGCTTTGATTTGGTGGTCCCCCCCCCCGACCGTCGACCAGTCGACCGGAAGAGCCTCCGTTCATCCGAAGCGTCGCCAGTTCTCACCGTCTTCTTGGGAGACGGTTCAGCTGAAGCGATCTTGACATTGAGCTACCTAGAGAGGTTGAAGAGCCCCATAGCCCATCCCATGTGTACCACTACAGGGTCCTATAAGGTCTCTCGACCTCTCTTGCTACTGTATGTTTGAACACATCAGGCTGCCGCTACTCAGGGCTGCGAAGATCATCGTTCGCTGCTACTGCGACTTGCAGGTGTTCAAAGTCACAGGCCGATTGAACGCGGGTGGCAATGACCACTCAGTTGATTTGCCAGTGATCTGCCGAAGTTCACGTCAGGGTGGTGTGGCTCATTCTCACTCTGAGGCCCTGGTGGCCATGGGTTTTCGTGTGGTCACCGAGACGAAGATGTTCGGCGTATCCAAGGTCTCCGGTTTTGGTCGACCGATCCATTTCTGCCACCGTGGAAACGGATGCACGGTCGCCTGGCTTGGCGTGCTCCTTTCGCCACCACTCGACTGGACATCTTCAAAAGGAACGGCCCAACTCCTGCGGAACGTCCCCTTCGGATGCGATCAGATCCTGGTCCAATCACTTCCGCCATTGAAAGGCCCTTTTGCTATTGGTTGAAGCGATAGAGGGGGTTTTGCCGTGAGCAAGCAAGAGGTAGGCCTGGTACCTCTCACTGACCCCTCTATAATACTCCCAAAAGGACGACAAACCTGCATCAACCAGCCACATCCGTCTGCACCGCGAGCCGGTTCTCGTTTCTTCCGAAAACAAATCAATCGGCCTTTTTGCCATTGGCAACAGCCCAGCCCAGACCAAAATGGTGGTTCCGCTCGCCTTCGCTCGCCAGTCTTCCGCTGGTTGCTGGAGTCGCTCTTTGCTCCTTTCCTTCCACTGGTGGGTTCCGAAGGGTTCCGCAACAGGTGATTTCGACTCGCTACTCGACGCAACTGGTCGCTGAAGTGGCCCAAAAGTAAGGTATTCACATCCGTTTGGTCGCCAAACTAGCCAACCCTTATCACTTGGTCAAGAGCCTAGTCAGGCCATGATATGGGTGTGTATTAGTCTTTTGGGGGCCCCCTATCAATGGGTAGACTCCAGCCTGTGCCTGTGCTCCGGGACACTTGTAGCATCCGAGACCACCTACTTAGACCCGCCGAAGTTCAGGTGCCCGGGATGTCTGCCACCTTTCAGTTGATTCGGGGGGATGATCCTCCGCTGGAAGAATACCCGATTATCTACATCTCTGCAGATATTCAAATAACATCTATAGATGCTAACAGATGCTTCAGTCCATGCCATGCCATGCTGACGGCACGCTTGCGCCACCCTCGTGCTGGCGCGGTGGTGCACTGCCTTTGCGGGGGGACGGCTCACGGGGGTTGCAGCGATCAATTAGGGTTCGCTTGGGGAATATCCACCAGAGAATCGGGTTTTGTTGGGCTCCTGATCAAACTTGCTGCTCAAATCCTGAACCCAGACGCGACCTTGGACCCTCAACCCCCCTAGGGGCTGGACCCGAATCCTCTGGAGGGTTCCAGACCCTCAACCCGCTAGCTTTTGAGGGACCTTTGGGCCGTTTGGAGCCACCACTTGGGCCAGGCCCAGAATGCTTGGGCTCTGAAGGGTATGTTTGTTGAGGTCCAATCACCCTTTAGAGAGATGCTCTTAAGGAGGTGGTTCTTGGAAGTCAGTGGTTTTGGGGAGGTTGAGCGTTTGCAAGATCACAACGGGGTTCCTTCGCCGGACATCCAACGTTGAATCAATCCTATGGATGTGTCGAACCCAAAGTTGCGCCCGGGTCGAGGGTCACATTGAGACATTCTCATGTCTACTTTGTGAGGGTTCACCACATTTGTATACATTTGTTAGCATACACTCAACATCACTCAACTCATTGCTGTACCAAAACCTTGGAAAACAAGGGGACGAGCAGACAGTGTGGGGAAGATGAGTTTCCATCAATGGCGGGCTTCTTCCAGGATGTCGTATGCAATGGTTGGCTCCTTGTGCATATACCCAGATTTTCCAACTTTGCAACATTGCTGCATTTTCATCTATGAAACCGGCCAAAAGGCAGAAGATTTGCACAGTTGGAAGATCCAGGTATGATCATGTTGAAATCAGTATCGGGTTTAGTCGTGGGACTGAATGGCAAACCATTCTCTCTATGCCAAGACTTTTGAAGCCGCAACCTCTCAGAAGAGCTGGAGACGCCAGTGAGACCGGCGATTTTGCCCCCGAGGCCCCACTGAACAGTTCGGAAAAAAGGGACTTCACCGAAGATCGCTCGACCCGGTGCGGCTCTTGTCTCGGGTCAATAGTCTCGCAATGGGCGCAAGCGCGATGGGTGCAAGAGCCACTTTGGTTTCTCTTTTTTCTCCAAAACAGTATGGACACACTTAGGGAGTTCTTACGGTAATAGTTAAGCACCAGGGCTAGATCGAGGTGACGGCATACTTGAGTTTCATCTTCACATCGGAGATCGGAGAGATAGGGGTACCCACCTGCAGATCCAACGTCTCAGGGTCCGGAGGATCTCTTTTCATCTGCGACCCTCCGCGCCAGCGGCGGCCGTGACCGACACCCATCAACGTTTGCGGGCATATCTAGTCCCAGGCAGGTCGTGTTTGGGACCGTTTTGACATGCCGACTTGCTGGCAGCCTTTGACTGTAGGGTAGGGATCGATCTTGCGGTGGGATCACCTGCAAATTCCCTTAAGGAATACATGTATTATAGACCGGACAATTCCCTTAAGGAGCACGTGTATTTTGGAGATTGGACAATTCAAGCAAATTTCCCCACTTCCCACTTTCAGATCTGGATCTGAACATTCCCCTTTCCGCCACTTTGAAACGACTTTGGTTGGTGGCGGATGACCCCCCAAACCCTTTTTCTGAGCCAGGTCTTCCCACGAACGGATGCTTCGAACCGGTGGAAGCACGATGGGAAACGGCTGACTTCAGCCTGATGCGAGTTCCGCGACGATGGGTATGTCGTACCAGGACCGCGTTCTGTGACCCAAAAGCGGTTTCAGTATGTTTCAGTATTATATCCCAGACACTCCATGGGACTGCCATATATGCCGATCAGTTGGGGTGGTTTGAGGGGTCAATGTAGGCATATATGGCATACATGGAGCGTCTGGGTATGCACATTATCCGGTATGATGTGTGAGTCACTTCCAAGCAAGTGTCTCCGTGAGCTTGAATGGAAGCATAGAACCTGTTTATTAGGAAGTGTGGAGGTTACGTGCTGCTCACGTAGATCAAGATGCTTGTATAGACCGTTTTATCGAGAAAAAGATCAATATTTTTTTTCCTGGTACTTTTGCGTATTTTGTGATCACCGCACAGCAACCAGTGACGAATTTGACCGTTGTGCCCGGCTGCGGCTTGCGTCTCCTGGCCGCTTGGCACCCTCTCAAGGTGTTGATCCAAGCATCCAATTGTCATCCTCGCGCCGCATCTCGTTGCACTTGTCTCATGGCAGCGCTCTTGTCCCGCGTCGACACTGACAGCGAGCCGGAGCTCGTGGTGTCCCGGCGAAGCTGGCCTACAGTGACGCTAGGCGGACAGAGCCGGGCCCGCGACACTGGCATCGCGGAGACTTGAGGTCTTGTACCGTGTGGGTGTGTATTTTAATGCCCATACACTCCATGGGACTGCCATATATGCCGCCCCATTGACCCCCCTGGCACCACCCCAACTGATCGGCATATATGGCATACATGGAGCGTCTGGGATAGGGAGACTCCCAATCAGTTCTCTTTCCCTTCTTCCAGGGGCCCCGGGGGTTTTGGGAGGTCTCCCAATAGACATAGACGCCCATGTTGCTATTTTTTTTTTGGGAAGCAGTGCACTGTTGATCCAAGCTGGAAGGAGAGTAGTGAGCCTAAGCGCAAGACCAGATTCAACCTAGTTCAGAAACTCAACCCAAGCACATCTAGCGGCGACGGATGAGCAATCCGTTGCCACAGCATGGTGGCGGGCAATCCGTTGCACGTTGCACATATGGGGGGTCAAGACCTGGAGCCGCAGTCCACCATGTAACCTGACCTGGTGTCCTGGTTTTGATCCACAGCCATAAACCTGGAGACCCTCCGTTCCGACATTGACAAGGTCTGTCCTCCTCTAGCTCCGGACGCTCCGCACCGGTCGCTCCGCACCGACCTCCCGACCGATGCACCGGTGGCCGAGGAAGCGCACCTTGGCCGTGGCCGGTGTGCTGGCCGCGGTCTTGGGTGTGGCCACCTGGCGCCAGTCCAACCAATGCCTCAACCTTGGCGGTTTGCAGGGGAAGACTGAGGTGGATGTGCGATCGAAGGGGGCGCGTTTGTCGCGTGGATGTGCTTCCTGTGGATGTGGGGGGGTTGGATGTGGCAGGATGGGGGGGGGATTGTCCATGCGGTTTGATGATGCAGCCAATGCCTGAGTTTGGTTTAGAGGATAGCAAATAGTTGGCACCAGAGGAAACTGAGTAATAGCGGGCAATGTGCCATGCGCTGGTCCTGGGAGTCCAGTCGATTTCATAGGCGTTCCTTCACCTGCAAACACCCGGCAGAGCCCACTTCCTCTCTCCCTCGCTCCCCCGGCTCCAGGTGGAAATGGATGCGGCTCTCCAGCACACGGCTGAAAAGCTCATGAAGGCCGCTCCGCCCCGGTCCCTTCGTTCCACTCGGCTCCCTGAACCGGCTCTCTGTTCGGAGCTCCGACCTCGGCTCCCGTCCGTCGCAGGGCCCGGAAGCCCACAATCGCACCCTGGCGGAAGACACGGTCTTGCGGGCGATGAAGCATGCGGGCCATGATGCACAGAAGAACTGGGAGGAGAGAGACAGAAAACCCACCCGGGCGGGCGGGAAAACCCCGGCGGAGACAGAGGCTCTGTCGGCCGGTTCAGGTGTGTTGTGGAGTTGAGTCGTGCAGAAGGCTGAGGCAACCGGTAGTCATGGTGTTCCCAGAACTTCCATTAACTCATTCAAAAAACACCTGGTATGTCATGGTCCAACACTGTACGGGTGGTAAAATGAGTCATTTGGATAGGGTCATGGATCTTCATGGATCCATCATTTCGGTGGATTTCGTGTACGACATGAGTGATGTGGTAGACCCTGCCAGGGCAGGAGCTGCCAGCGGCAGAGGGGGCAGGAAGACTTCCGCCTTTTCAGAAGTCCAAGTCATGGGTCCCCTGGAGGCCGGACTGGCTGGAGGGTTTCAACATCTCCGGAGGGTGTACGAACCATGCAGACCTTGAAGGCATGTAGACCTTGTGTTCACCCTGTTTTTCATCCATGATGCACAGCTTTTGGTCCATTTCCTCTCTTGTGAGGGGACAAGAAAACGTCGCCTCTTTGTCATTCAACTGGCAGTGAAGCTTCACACAACGGAGATTTGAGTATATTGATGGGTGATGAGCGGATACACCAGGTGCCGGCTCGCCGCTACCATAGAGTTTTCAGGAGTTTTTTTCTGCTTGATCCACCCTCCAACAACCCAAAAATGGAGACTTCAAGGTGGTAGCTGGTGAGCGAAGTCGGATGCTGGTCCTGGGCGTGGGTGGTCCTGGGCGTGGGTGGTCCTGTGCCGCCAGCCGTTCACCCTCCACCCGGGCCACCCCCGCTGGTGGCGCGCTTCTGTGGCGGAAAGGAGCACCATATCCGAAAGTTGGACACCTTGGCCACCTTGAAGGATATCCAGGCAGCTCCTTTAAGGGGCCTTGGATGGGTGGAGACACGTGGGGCCGACGACCGGACGTGTCCCATCAAGTCGGTGGGGAACAACCAGCGGGAGATTTGTGTGGGAGGGCGAATCAATGAAATTGCCATAGCCTGAAGTTGCTTTCGTAGATTCTTTTTTAAATGTTTGTTGGGGAGAGAGGCGTGGCCATGTTCTGGGCAGTCACGTGCTCCTAGACAAGCGGATTGACATTTTGTCCGCTTCTGCGAAGTCAGGAAGGCATCCCCTTTCTTGCCGCCGCAAAAAACACACACCACACGACCATGGTTCAGTCAGAGTCAGGAAAGATGACAATGTCAATTTTGTGCGCCGGACACGGGGGAGATGCTTGCGGGATCAAAGCCACACGGTGAATCTGCTGAAAGGACACATTTAAAACACAAACAACCCATCAAACGCAGACGCTCCATGTATGCCATACATGCCTCCATTGGGGTGGTGCCAGGGGTGTCAATGGGGCGGCATATATGGCAGTCCCATGGAGTGTGTGGGAAATGGGGTGTGAAATCTTTCATGCCAAAAGCTTTAGCTCCGCTGCACATGTCGAAGAATCGTCCGTGACCCGGCTGGGAAGAGGTGGTCGCAGAATTCGGTTTCATCTGATTTCTAGCTCCAAAACTTCTAATGACTCACTTTACCCCACCTGGAAGTCATAATCCACACAATCCACCACTACCATAGACCATAGACCATAGTAGTAAAATGAGTCATTTGGAGTCTTAGGGTAATGATTTCTATACCCTCTGTGACCCAGTCGCTCCTGAAAAGAGTTGATCTCAGGACGGCCAGCGTCGGACCTGGGACCTGGTTGGGGCACCACCAGGAAGCACCTGTGTGTGCTGGGTGCGGAACCAATCTCCTTCTTCCTGGGTGAAGCTCGTGCCATGCTGCGTGCTCATGCTGCCGGCCAGGCGGTGAAAGACTTCCGCCGGGGACAGCACAACGAGGAGGCGGGGAACATCGAATGCGCCTTCAACGTGCTTGAGGCGTGGCATCGGGGATCGAAGGGTTTGGTGTCGCGGGGAGAAGAGAAGAGTGAGGACATGGTGAGGTGACTGAGCCGGTGGCCCTGAAGTAGGGCCTCCATAGGCTGGACACTCAAACACGTTTCCATTTGAGGTTCCGGATTCTTCTGGGGGAGCAAGCAGTTCGTTTGTCGCCAGCCTTTGCTGATCCGAGTGCCGGCAATCACGGATCAGCCGGTCTGGCCAACTCGCGACTCAGTCCGATGGCACATGAGACACGCTGGCACCTCGGCGTTCGCGTCGCTGTTGTGACCCATCTCCCGCCAGCTTGGCCTTCAAGCGGTGAGTCACCCATTTCACCCAGCTTGTCACCAAGCTTGTCACACATCTCCCGCCCGCCTTCGCTGCTAGAGGCCTTTGTCTCGGTCATGGGCATGGGCGACGACATCAACGGCATCATCCGCACCTGCCCTCCACCCCGGGACGGTGAGTCCGAATTGGCCTGCCAGGTGAGGGGGTTCGACGTTCGACGTGGTCCCTGAGATCTGAAGAAGTCAGATGTCAGCACTCCGTTGGCTGATTCCGTCTTCTAATAAGTATAAGACATTGCTGAATCTGAGATTGGGGCAAGTGCTTACCATATGTTACCATAAACTATATACGGTATACCATTTCAACTAATTACCATACACTTCGAAAATCATAGGCCCTCGAAATCCCTCGAATCAGTTAAGAAGAACGATGGGCTTCCCTGAACATTCTTTGCTGGGTTCCGTTTTCTTTCCACCTGCGAGGCCAGGGGTTTGAGTCCACCGATCCACTTATGTATAAGCAGAACAAGAGGCGTGCCAACCTGGTCAGTCTGTTTGGGGCTAGAGACGTCATGGAAACGTCAAATGTCTTCCAACCCAAACCTATACCCTAGAAGTCCAAAGACCATCTTTGGCACCGAAGTTTCCAGGCGATTCCTGGACTCGGATCACCTAGTGCCTATAGTGCCTAGTTAGACCATTTAAAGCATGGTCGACTGGAGGGATCTACGTCCCCTTTCAGCTTGGCCCTTCAGCTTTTTCCCCCCGCATCTCCACACCGACCTCAGCTGCATCCCACTCGCATCCGCGCCATTCCCCAGCCGCTCCCTGCCGCAGGTCGATGCGTCGATCTTGGTGGCCTGGGTGGGCAACTTGGCGGCGAAGATCTCCTTGGCGGCCTCCAACTGCGCCTTGACGCTCAACGTGGACTCCGTCTGCGCGGCAGGCGGACCACGGAGAGCGGAGCCGCGGAGCGGACCGTGCGGGCTGGGTGTGGCGGCTGCAATGTGGGGGGGGGGCTGGGTGTGGGAGACTCCATGGAGGTTCTATAGGTTTTGGGTTTTGGCGTTTTTGCAGTGAAGTTCAGAGGGTTTTTTTCGAATGAGCTTTTCTGAGGTGCTAATGAGGTCCGTCCGCACTGAGTGCATGGTGGTTGTCAGTTGATAGGATTGATAGGATTGATAGGTCCTTAGGTCCTCTAGGAAGACTGAATACTCCGTGCACTTTCCCCTTCTGGGAGCTGTTGCTTCATGTTGCTTCTAGCTTCATGTTGCTTCACTCCTTCTGGGAGCTTCATACTTGCAAAGTCTTCCTCCGTACCTGTGCGACCTGCTTGGCCTGTTTCTTCGTCGCTGCTGGTCGGACGCCCACGCCGCGGTGCTGTTCACCCTTCCACAACCCACTCGAAGACGGGCATCGAAGATGAGATTTGGTGATCGCCCTGACCGTTTTCCCCCACCAAAACCAAGGAGGCCTTCACCGGCCAAAAACCACATGCTATTTCCTGGGGAACACCAGGTGGGGGTCGAACGATGGGCACCGATGTCCACGGCCGAAGGGCCGACAAAGACCTGACACCTGTAGTAAAGGCCATATGTTTGGATGGTTGACACTTCCCTCATGCCATGACTCAAAGGTACTGCCAAATGGTTTTACGCTTTACTGCCTTTCATGGTGATCGGGCAGCCGATCCCTCGGAACATCATGGAACACCATTTTTGAACTGTTCATCGCGAACATGACGTTGCTTCAGAAGTGAGGGCTCAAAGCAATCGCCACACGCATCAACACAGCCCCCGACCCCACCTGCAGGTGCCGAAACACCGGCACCCGCGAAGCAACATCATGCCTGTAGCAATCACCACAAGGCTTGCGCCGGCCAAACAAAAGCCAGGGCCAGCACCTGCTTTTGTTATCTTTTGTCAACTTCAATTCCAACAAAAAGATCTGCCCAGACGCTCCAAACAGACCAGAAGGTCCCTCAAGTCCATGGGGATTTGAGGGTCCGGACCCCTCCATATGAGGGTGCGGCCCCTAGTTAGGAGGGTCCAAGGTCGCGTCTGGGTACCTCATTTGAGGTCTTTTTCTTTCACACTGAGACGGACACGTCACATGGAAGTGGAACACCTCCTGTTTGTAACGTCTTTCAAGAACCATGCCATCCACTTCCATTGTCATGTCGTCAGAGTGTCAAACAAGAACACGGACGTCCACGATGGTATAGTGGACCATCACTGACCGATTCCGCTTCGCCGCGAAGCGTTCGCGATCGCGACCGTGCCATGGCAAAAAAAAGAAGACAGCAGCTGGAACCACTGTAGTGTCACTCTTTATGTGAGAACCACACACACCGAAGTGGCGGCAGTGCGAACCTCTGCAGGGTGCTACCTCGTTTCTGCTCGCGCCAGGCGTGACGGGCGTGGTCTCCGCCTTCGGCGAGATCTCCGCCGGTGCGGAAGGGAGGGGGACGTCGTCGTCGGCGCCGGCGGCCGTTCCCGGGACGGCTGGCGGAAGGGATCGATGCGCAGAGGGGTTCAGGTCTTGGAGCGAAGGTGCCTGGAATGTCAGGAGGGTTTTGGGGATCACTGGAGGAAGAGGATGTTCGGAAGCTTCTGCTCTGGTGGGTCACACTGGTCATTGCCACCCATGAGGTGGTGCTGGTCACACCTGCGCTGACGACGAATGGAGACTCGCCCAACGTCGTACCGCAAAAAACACCGAAGACAATGGATGAAGCCGTCGTGGCGAATGGAAGACACGACCGTTTGGCCGCTGCCCAGTCGGTTGAGATACCACGGTGCGTGAGACCAAACCTGAAGGGAAGCCCTGGAGGCCGTCTTGGAAAACAGGGTGTGACCAGGAGAACTGGCACAGGAGAACTGGTGCATGAGCAGTATGACTCAAGTCCCTGCTTAGCAAGTATGGACACTGCTGGATGTGGAAGACCATCGTCCTAAAAAACCAGGGTGTGGTTTTCATGGTCCTTCAGCGGTTTTTTCCTCGCCAGTTCCTCGTTCCCGCCCGGGACGAAAAGAGGGTTTTCGCGGCTCGGATGGACGCCACGTGCTAGGCGCATGCTTGGGTGCCGTGACTTGTTCACCGACCCCTCCAGCCTTGACCACCACCAAGATCAGTGCCTGGGAGGACCAGGACAGATGCGGACAGAGTGTAGGGTGACCTACAGGAGGATTGATCCAGTATCGAATTGTCCGAATTGTTTTTTTGTTCCCAAGATGTTGAACGTCCAGAGTGATGGATGATGTGGAGATGGTTGGATCGCTAGTACAATTTGGCAAGCCTTGAAAGAGACACAGGTAAATTTGGTCGGCACGAATCAATAGACTCTCCTGCAAGTCTTTTCGATGCATCACCCTCTGTAGACCGATCTCTTGGGAGGTTTTACTACTACTACTACTACTGCTACTACTACTACTACTAGTACTAGTACTAGTACTAGTACTACTACTACTACTACCACCACTACTACTACTACTACTAGTACTAGTACTAGTACTAGTACTATAGTACTACTACTACTACCACCACCACTAATACTACTACTACTACTACTATTACTACTACTACTACCACCACTACTACCACTACTACCACTACTACCACTACTACCACTACTACCACTACTACCACCTACGGCCTACGACCTACTACCTACTAACTACTAACTACTAACTACCAACTACCAACTACCAACTACTAATTACCAACTACTAACTACTAACTACTACTAACTACTACTTACTACTACTTACTACTACTTACTATTACTTACTACTACTACTACTACTACTACTCCTACTCCTACTCCTGCTACTGCTACTGCTACTGCTACTGCTACTGCTACTGCTACTGCTACTGCTACTGCACTGCCACTGCTACTGCTACTGCTACTGCTACTGCTACTGCTACTGCTACTGCTACTGCTACTGCTATTGCTCCTGCTGCTACTGCTACTGCTACTGCTACTACTACTATTGGTACTGGTACTGGTACTGGTACCGGACAGGGAACCAAAATCGGTGACATGATGTTTGATGCTAGATGACGCGAGTATGTAGACGCTTTTGGTGGTTCTGTTCCTTCTACATTGAAAGGGTCATGGTTTTGTAGATGGCCCCGAAAGCAGGATGATCTATATATATATATAAGGGAGTGTATGATTTCAGGATATTCAAGTGCCATAAAAGTAATTTCTGTTTTTCCGCTTCCATGACTATTCTCCACTTCCATCTATATTTCAGGTGTATGATTTCAGGGCCTGTGATGCCCTTCATGCCCGCGCCGCACCGAGCGGCCGCCTGACCCATTCAGATCCCAAGGGCCCGGTACCATGCCGCAGTTTTGGTAGGTGCTTCAGAATGGTTGGAACCGTAGACCAAAGGATACCAAACGTTAAAACCTTTTGTTTTTTTCTGGAGAAGTGGTGTTCCTGGAGCTCCTTGTGTTCTTCTTTTGGGGGGGGCCCGCCTTCGCTTCGCTCAATCTCACCGGACCGCCTCTTTCGATTCGTTCGGGAGCAACGCGCGGTGTCCGCGGCCTCTAGGTGTCCTGGGTGACCAGACGGTGCGCGGTGCTGCACCGGGACGACGTCTGTTGATCGGCGAGGGAACCATCGGCAACGGCGTGCAGTGCGGCATCGACGTGGGCCGCTTGGGTGGAGACGTGAGACGTTGTGAGACGTGAACTGTGCGGAACGTGACGGAGTGGTGCAGATGGGAAGCTCCAAAAATCCAACATTGGGGGCGGAGAGTTCGACGACGACATCTGCAACATGTATAAGTTCGCTGTTCTATTTATTTCTATTATCTTTTAAGTATGTTCCTTTGTGCCAATAAGGTTTGGTTGGAGGTTGGTGTTTATGTTTTTTGTTGTTTTGACACAACAAGCCGTGTGTGACCCACCATGGGTGCACGACATGCGCGCATGACCCATGCGTGGTGGGTTTTGGATGGTTCTGGTGTGCAGTTTCTGGGCCTTCCTTTGAAGCAGAAAGCATGGTTTGCAGGCATATGATAACACAAAGGGTATCGTTTTATATGAACTCAAGTAATTGTGGACTTGTTATGACAGGACACTCGGACCAATCGAATGTTTTCATCGTTGGCCTTTTGCACCTTTGCGACCGAAAACAGTTCTAGTTCAACAATAATTCAAGGTGTCTATCAGAAAGACTATCATAACATCAAAATGATCACATTTCTTTGTAAGTCAATTCATAACATATGTTTATTTGTTTTTTCAGTAGAAAAAGGACTCTTTCAATCCTTGAAACCAGGCATGGTGGCCGCCAACATCGCGAACATGGGACTTGCAGCTTGGAGGGACATGGGTCATGGGACTTGCAGCTTTCGTGTCAAACGAAAGGTGACCAAGGCCTCGTTGGTGGACCGACCAAGGCCTCGTAGAGCCTCGTAAGGCCTGCTGATGGTGCTAGCCGGGGTCCAAGTTGGTGAGTGGCTTTTCCTTGAAAAATACGGCCTTTCGACAGGAAGGCCCCGTACGGAGAGGTCGCAATAATATGACCAAGGAAAAACACACGCATCTTTGCAAATCCCTGACTGTGCTAGCAAGACAACTGACTGTGCTAGCTGGGATTTATACCAGGACCATCCTGTCTGGGTGTCTGAAGATCCCGGATAGTAGTGCAGGGTAGTCCAGCCAGGACACCCAGATGGTCGGATGGTCCAGGTTTTCAATGGTACCCCCAAAAACCGGTGGACTGCTTTCAGTCCTTCTGGCTCACACCTAACCGGGTCCGGTGCTTCACCACCACCTGCCCGAGGCCATCAACAAGGCCGTCAACGTGAACCGCTGCGGGAAGTTCGCCACGGAGACGCTTGTTCGTCTTGGTTTTTGCGGCGGAAGGTCTCGGATTCGACTGAGGCTTTTTGGATTGTTTTGGACCTTTCTCCCAATGTCCGATCGCACAGCTCGCGGAAACACGCAGGTCGAAGAGGCTTCGATGGACGACCGCCGGTGAAGTCAGCTCATATGTTGGTCGTCGTGACCGTGGTGGTTTAGCACGAAAAAAGAACACGTCGATCCCACCCAACACCTGCAGTTCCATGTCCCAACACCAGCAGTTACATTTCCCTTCCAGTACCCAGACCCGACCTGTCTGAGACTGCGATATATACATATATGCCGTCCCAGAAAGACCCCCCTGGTACCACCCCGATCGGCCATTTTTCAGCAGGACCCGCCTGGCAGTCCCAGACGTGTCGTGTCTGGGGTAGGGATGAACCCAATTGGGGGTCGCTCCGGTCCGTCCCGCTCCCCAGACGAACGTCATTCTTTTCCACCACGCCATGCGAGCGTTGGCGCCCTTCGTCTGCTCGACGAAACGACGGAGTCTGCGCCACGCCATGGGAGCTCGGTTCGGTCTCCCGGACATCGGCGGTTTTGGACCTTACTAGTAGTAACAGGTGCCTTACTAGTAGTAACAAGAAGCTACTAGGAACAAGTGCATCGCTTCTAGTAACAAGCCTGGTGGGTTCGGTTTGGAACATCGATCACTCTATCCCAGACGCGGCACGCCAGGGACTGCCAGGGGGGTCCTGCCGATCAGGTGAGGTGGGGGCAGGGGGGGTCAATGGGGCGGCATATACTGGCATATACCAGGACCCTCTAAGGGGTGTCCAATGGACTACCCCACACTACCTATAGGCTTCCATTGGGCACCCCTTAGAGGGTCCTGGTACATGATACATGGGGTGTCATTCTATTACACACCGATCTGCCTGCAAACCCACCCACGACGGAGGATGTTGCCATCAGCCCAGGAAGCAGCCTCTGAACGTCCTCAAGGGCATCCCCGATGCCTTGTGCACCGTGGACATTGCGGGAGCTGTGGCTTACATCAGTCAGGTCGTCTCTTGGACCTAACGTCGCAGGATGGAGGGACGCGCACGCGACGCGCATGCGACACAACTGGATGGAGCGGACCAAGGTGGTCTCTGACACCCGAACACTCCAGTTTCATCCAGTTTTATGAACTTGTCGAAGTAGGTTAGGGCTTTCCCAGATGGATTGCTTTGATGGCATGCGGCTTCGCAGGTCAAGCTGGGCTTTGTTTCCTTACATCATTCGGGGAACATCCGACCAAAAAGCAGCACATGTCCCAACCACCGCCCCATGGATCACTGGCCACCGGCGGGAGGTGGAGACCGGAGACGCGCGGCGCCGCTTAGAAGCGGCGATGATGCGATGACGCGAACTCGCTCGGAACGTGCATGATGAGGTGACCTTCATCAACCTCATCGTGGTGCACTGCCAGGTGGAGTTTGAGAGCTGGGGTGGGAGATGGTGGGCGCAGAGAGATGGTGGACTGACTTCCAGAGCTGACCGAAGCACGTAATGGATTTTGTTCGGAAGTGTTTGGAAGCTATTCGAAGATGAGGACTTTTCTTGTTGGATGCCTTTAGCAGCTCCATTGCAAGGACATCCTGTGTCCTCCTCTTCTTCCGGGTTGTTGGAGGCTTGCCCCACCGACTTCGGTGGCTGCGTCAATGTCGCCCCGCGCCTTACGACCGTCCAGGACTTCTTGGACGTGAACGCCTTGTGCGCCGGCTCCATCGCCGCCATCACCACCGGCGCCTCGGCCATCGCCGCCTACAGCGGCGCGCTGCACGCGGCCTGCCGCTACAACGGGCTCCTGAAGCAGCCGACGCCCGGTGGAGCGAAGGGCTTTCTGGGTGACAGAGTGATGTGGGTATTAAAATCAGGCAACGACCCAACCCATGGCTTCGGAATCTCCTGGCTTAAACATTTCACATCCATCATGAACACGTTGGTCAAACCGTCCTCCTCCTCAAAACCGACCCACCGGCGTTGTCCAGAACACCGTCTCCAACGGTCCACCGACCCAACGGGTGACGTGACGAGAGACGAGACGTGAACGTGACCACCCACTGGGCCGTCCGGGCCGCGCTTCGGAGCGTTTTGGGGATCGCGTTTCGTCTGACGAAACTTCCGGCCGATCCCAGGAAGGCCGTGGCGAAGATCAACGAGCTTTGGACGTTGCCCGATCCTCTCCACCGCCGCCTTGAGGAGACGGAGGCAGATGAGCCCACGCCTGCCTTGGAGGAGGGGGAGAAGCGAACAAACCTGGAAGGGAGGGAGCTGGTGGGGTGGAAGGCCATGACTCCTGTGAGGGAAATGAACCCCAAGCAAACCGCGATGTGTGTCAGGTTCCAGGGTTCTCACCACTCTCTCAGAATCCGTACAGATCCGGATGATGAAAAAGTGTCACCTACCTGCACTACCAACATGGACCTCCAGCAAGGACACCCAGACAGGATGATCCTGACTCCTGACAGTTGTTTTTTTGATGTGGTTGCATTGTAGTAGCCTTCTCAAGGACGTCTTAATTGCCACAGACCTGTAGATGCAGGCCTCAACATCCTTCCATTGCATTCACCGCTGTTCTTGGGCAAGTTGCAAGATGGCAAGAACATTCTAGATTCTGGATGGGATCCCAAAGTGACAAACCACGCCAAAAGACACGCCACGCCATCTTGAGCAGCTGAACTGAGTCAGGAGAGCCTGAAGACCATCCGTGAGACTCGCAAGAACTTGGATCAACACTTGGCCCATTTGGGGATGAACTTCTCCTCCTTCAACACCTACAGCCAGGCCTGGACAGAGCATGAGGACGGACACACATGCAACGAGGAGACCTGGATCTTCCAACTGTGGAGACATGTTTTAGTCTGCCTTTTCATCCGTACAAAATCCGCCAAAAGACAGAACTTTGGCATAGTTGGAAGGGCATATCTCATCCTTCTCGTCTCTGGACCCATGGGATTCTCCGATGCATCCGGGGATCGGCTTGATTTTGGGGTGGACGAGTTGGACAGATGGGCACATGAGTCGCAGTTGGTTGGACCGGACCTGGGTTGAAGGGGATGGGATGATGGAGGGCCCTTTCAGGGGAGGCGCTAGCTAGGCCACCTTGTTTTCATCCGCTTGGGAGGGGGGTGCCTTTCCCTTGATTCGTGAAGCAGTTGTTCCCATCCTGGTCCGCACGGGACGGCACGTGAGGCGGGACGGGTGATGGGTTGCCTTCAAGGATGTCGAACGGCACCGCGGAGAAAAAGCCAGCTGCAAAAGTGATCAATGCGTAATTTGACCACTCTGATCTCATTTTTTGTGGTTTTCAGAATTGTGGGTGTTGCTGTTCACGGGCCAGCCGTTCTGAAGACTGAAGAAAAAGGAAAAAGACAGCCCATGCACTCCAAAAAAAGGCGGAACTGTTGACTGCGCCCCCTTCCAAACCCCTCGCGTGGACTGGGGGCCATGATCACATCCAACCCAAACCCGTGAGGCCGACAAAGAGACCTTGCTGAACCTGATGGAAGGCGGGATGGAGAAGCCTCGTGCCGCCTGGCCCTTTCAGGAGTGCTAAGGGAGCCGAAGATCGCTTCCTTAGGCGCTGAGCTGAGTGCTGCGCTGCGTTCGTACGAACCGGGGGAGAGTGGACTCCCGTGACCGGTGTCGGGGGTGGAGAACTGGCTCAGGGCCACTGAGGGGCCACTGGACAAGCGTATTTGGGGACGGCGTTGGAAGTTCGAGATAGGCGGCCAAGGGTCTGCATGACATGGACATGGCATGGACATGGCATGAATGGCTGAGGACTGCAAAGGCAAACATATGGTCAGCATCGCTCATGTAGGGGGTCAAAGCCCAATATTGAGACACCAATGCAATATCTCTCTCGCGATCAAGACATTGACAGGTTGACTAGTCCAGGGTTTTGGCCAATAGTGAACATCAATTCTGAATATAAGACGCACTTGTTCTTCGTCAAAGTTCTCCACTCCCACGCAGCCCTGCTCCCAACAGTGCTGGCATAGAAATTTCTACAATTCATGGCGGCCAATGAACCTGCCATCGTCCTCAGGATGAAAGTGCATTTTGGCACCCAAACATCTCAAGCACATCAACTTTAAGTTGATGAGTCCACTCTGATGTTCTTCTCCGCAAGGTCCTGAGGTGTCACAGGGAGGAACGAATCTGTGTGGCAATGTCCATTCAATTCACCCTCACCCGTGACTCACGAATCTTTTGCGCATGGCTGATGTGGGAAGTCGTCAGATTCTCCATGTAGGTATATGAATCTCACCCACATTCATGGTAAGCGTCATAGATCTTATCGTAGTAGGGTCATGGCTGATTTTTCTTGGAGGGTTTATGGTAGTCAGGTTCTCCATTCATGGCAGACAAACCCTCCAAGATCTTGGGTCTTTTCTGGCAAGATCTTGGGCACTGTTCTAGTCCAGCCCCTCCTGAGGTCTCCTCTAGTACACTTCCAGTGTTGGGGAAAGGCTGTTCTGAAGGTTTTCAGCTCCGAATCTGGAGGGCTTAAGACATGACGAGCTGTATACCAATTGCGAGGTGTAGAAACACACAGCTCGTCTTGTCGCCCATCCGGGTCCCACGCCAACGACGACGAGACCAGGCCTGGTCGCTCGAACTGGCATCAGATGGTTCGAGCCAACTGGCCGAGAGCAGGCCTGGAGGAGACCTCAGGTGGTCTCCTCTCTATCGTTCCAGGTCGACTGAAACCCGGGTGGTGCGTTGGTTTCGGGTTTCGGGTTGAGCCAGATCCACCACGGTGGAGTCAGAAGGACATATGTTGTTTCACTCGTTTTTTGGGTGAAGTGTTAATTGGGTATCACGGTAGGGCAGGTTTATCTATAGAATCGAATGGGTGCTTGGCTTCGAAGTCCTGCTCAATGTTCCGGTCATGGCTTCAAAAGAGACCCCTGAAGGTTGTGGTTTCGACATTGGATGAAGTGGGATAATTTTTTGCAGAAGGCTGAAGGCTGTTCATCTATTTTGTAAAAAAACAATCCTGACCCCCGTCCCCTGCAGCAGTCCATTGCAACCGGAATGCGGCGGCACCTGATGCCGAAGGTTTCGTTTTGGGACGCGGCAGAACGCGGACGCCGAAGCGGCGGCGGCACCTGCTCTTCTTCGGGCAAATCCCATGATGCTGCTTCCGCACGCCTTTGTGCAGACTAGGGAGGCGAAACGCCCGGCATTATGGCCGGTGGGTGCCCGAAAGAGACAGTGCTGGCTGGAGCATCACACCTGGAAATGGTCACTATATATAGAGTCCTATCCAGCGCAAGACTTCTGCCATTGGGCGATTCCAACATTAGCTTACTTGAGATCCTTTCCAACGCAGTTGTTTGATGAAGAGCCGCGTCCCTTACAGAACTGGCTAGCTCTGCGCATTTGAGACCAGTGCTGTGGCCAATTGGAAGACTGGATTTTGCCCATTCAACCGGCCGCCGGAGAAAAAGAGACGCTCGTGGGTGGGGTATGGCATAAATACAATGTATAAGGTGACGAGTATCTCCTGATCTATACCGCAGACACTCCATGTATGCCATATATGCCGAGAAACGGCCGGGGTTGGTGCCAGAGGGGTCTGTCTGGGTGAGTTTTTTGGATCCCATTCCTATACAAACAAACCTCCCCCACACCCACACACACACACACACAAACGCACTTATGAAGATCCTCTGTGGCATCTAGACCCTTGACTTGACGGCTTCTTTCGCGCCGACGCAGCCGTGGCCCAGGCCTCTCAAGGCGCCGGGGGAAACCCTTTCGGCAGGGAACCGGGAACGCTGGCCAGCGCCCAAACGAGAAAGAATGGACCAGAATGGACATCAGACATGAAGGAACCTAAATAGCGATGGCCTCCAACCTAAGAGCGATGACCTACTAGAGGATTTTTCTGACTTAACCCTGACAGTCTAGTCATCCTGTGAGCTTCACTATTTTTACCACCATCCGTTCGAGGTCTCCCCTATACAACTTGTGGGCTTCCATCGGACACCCAGGCAGGATGGTCCTGGAATGTGTGGCTATGATTCTTCCTTTCAACCACCCGCACACATCCCAATTCCATGACAGTTCGTGTGGATGAATGCTTCTTTCCATGGTCCTCATATGTCCTGGTACACTCCCTGAAATCATCATGGTTACGTGGCATGGCATGGCATGGCCCAGGGACCCAAAGGTATTTGGGGTCCGAGGCCGCCAGTTCCAGGTTTCCCAGGGACCCATATGAGACCCATGAGTTCAGCGTTTTCCCCGGTCGGTCGAGTTCTCCTTCCAGGCCGCCTCCCCGAGGCAGGGGCCCCGATCGGCCCCGAAGAGACGTGAGGTTTGTGTGTCAAAGCCACCTGGGTGGCCCGAAAAAACACCTGGAGATTGAAGAGGTGCAATTCGCTGCGACCCCTGGTGGCGGTCATGATATTTTTGAGACCAAGCGATAGCACACGGATAGCCCTGCTGGGGATGTATCTTGGGCTTTGAGATCTACATTTGATACCTTGATTTTCGACTCGGGGTGCTGGTATCTTCGAGTGTGATGCGTGATGCCTCCAAATCCTTTGGAAGTTCAAAGGGAAGTGAGTTGGAGTAACGAGTAGACTTGAATTGGTGGCAAACGATTTCACTGTGTTTTACAAAGACCACTAATTCAAAAACACCCTCTTTCCTCTCTTATCCTGAGCCTCGCGCCATCCACGTTGTTGGTCATTGTACCCTCCCTGCAATAAAGATGGAAGTGGAAAACCACCCAGTTTGGTCTTCGGAACCATCATCTTCCCGGCCGCGTCATCCACGGTAACCATGGGATGATTTCAGGGAGAATACTCCCCTGCAGATGATCGTCGACTCTCCAAACCACTGGGTTGTAGAGAAACATGGTCTTCCACAGGTCATTTTCAGGGTCCGTCCAATGCGTTTGCAGGCGGGGTAAGCTCCGACTGTGTAGACCGTCCGCTGGGTAGAAAAGGTCCTGAAAGCATGTGGCTACCTTCTGGTATGACCCGGTTGGGCCAAGGTTGGGTCGTTCCAGGTCGGTTTCCCCGTGTTTCTGAACGGACCTCGGGGTGCGGGTCCCAAGACCAGTTCTGCCACCAGGAGCTGGGCCCATGGGCTCTTTTCACCCCCCAACACGCATGTTTGCTGTGCTCCAGGTAACCTGCCCCGCTGGGGATGGAAACGGGGTGTTCTCAAGCACGGGTCCTCTACCAGCACCTTATATGTGCCTTTTGGTTCCGTTCGCACGACCAATTGGTTGGGTAAAATCCGAGTGCACTGCAATCGGTGTTTTCGTTCGGGAAAACCTCGAAGGGCCGAGTCCTAGGTCCTATCCCGCAAGAGTTCTAGCCATTTGCAGGTGGTGCAGCTGGGTTGTCTTAGTCTTGGACAGCTATTTTCTAACGGAGACCCGGATCCGGACAGCTGTTTCTGCTTGGTTCTGGAGGTCTGCCAGCCATGATGAGGCTGCGGAAAGTGGCTTTGACACCGGGCGTTCGCAACCCATGCCAGGCATACCTAGATCTTCCAACGGTGCAACCAAGTAAAAGACGCTCAAGCCAGGGTGTCTTTTCAGCCAGGGGGTGCAACATTTCTGCCGAACTTGGTTGCTTTTATAAATGAAATCGCGCACAAGACATGCACGGTTTCAAGATCTAGGTATTGATCAGTTGAACCTGAAACTGGCTCGCGGAAGAGCACGTTGGTCTTTTGAAGGAGCAATCTGTATCCATGTCCTCCACGATAGTGAGAGTATCCTGCAACGGTCAACAGTGCCCAGCCACTTGCCATATATGCCATATATGCCTAGATTGACCCCCAAACCAAACCACCCCAACTGATCGGCATATCATATATGGCAGTCCCATGGAGGGTCTGGGGTGGTTTGGACTCGGAAAGACGCTCAACATGTGCTGCTCAGTATTGTTCGCATCGCTTGCTTCGGTCGTCTGCCTGGGGTGTCTGGCCTCCTTGGGCTCCGTTCTGCGACGCACTGGCAGAACGATTCGACAAGGCGACAAGGCTGGAAGCTCCCATGGTTTGGTAGAGGAAGCTATTTCCTGGTTTGCTCATAGACATGGACAGAAACCTACACCAACTGAGTATATCGAGGAAACTGTGCAGAAGGTCTGCTCGATGTCCGTTCGCGCCCCGTCGATGGTGCGTATACAGTCACAGTCTCCCGTTTCGTAACAGCACTGATGTGGAAAAGCCAGGCCACGTCCCACGTCCTGAAACCTTCGTTTCGGAGCCTCACCAACTGTCAGTCCTTCGTTTCCATGCAACAGCTTCCAAGAGAGGTTCAGTGACCTGAACTAGGACCTGTCACCTGGGGCACCCAACTGGGATAGTCGAACGTTCATACAACCTCTGTGACTTTTTTCCAACGTTTCCCGAAGAATCCAGTCTCTAAATGGGCATGCTTGGAGGTGGGTCCAATGCTTCGGGTACCGACCCGTTGCTACCGTAACGGATCCTAAGTTCGGTTTTCAGGAAGAAAAGCTACGGGCTTGGAGAGGTCCAGGATGGTCCAGGCTACAGTTCGTATTTGTCCAATTCTTTTAAAGATTTGCTGGTCGCTTTCCCTTCGTCCCTTCGCTCCACCAAAACCAACCGCCCACGGCACCGGCACGACAGCGGACGGCACCACGACAGGCTCCACGACGACCCCGCGACCTCGCGACGCCGCGAGGATTGGCCGTGGGGTGGCAGACCTCGAAGGAAATGGTGAGGACGCACACAGTGATTCCCGTATGGAAGCGGCAAGAACTGTATGGAATGGAAGGAAGATGTATTGACAGAGCGATCCCTTCCGCAGAGACAAGTGACCCTTCAGGAATCTATGGCTTATTGCTTATTGATCTTATTGCAACTGGTTACAATAGGAGCCAGGCGTGGACAAACATTTTTTTGCATCGTCTTTGATCCAGTCCAGCACATTAGCTGGACCCCACGAACCACATGCAATGGATACCAGCACAGAAAGGGGGAAGAACCACTAGCAACCTGAAGGACCCTAGCAACCTCAAGGACTCAAGAAGGCGGATTCGAGATATTTACTGGTGGATCTACCCCTGCATGTGGCAGTCACTGGCGAGTAGATGGAGTAGATGGCTCCACCACATGTCAGAGGAATGCCATTTTCATCTGAATATAGGGTAGAGTGGTCCATGGCCAAAGATTGAACACACCAAAAGGTGCGTACCCGTTTTCTGCAAGCACCGGAAGCTGGTCATTCGGCACCACTTAGATGTTTCCGTTGGCGGCGCCGGTCAGCATTCCCAAACGAAAGTCGGTGTGGTCCAAGAACCGAAGGTGTCCTGGCTACGTAGTGGAAAGGGTAGTTCATTGATGATTCGACACCCAGACGGGAATGGTCATGGTAGTCATGTCATGACCTAGTAAAGAATCATGGCATCATAGCCCCTTGAATGGATCACAGTGGACATCTTGGAGCTTCCACCCCCTAAAGCACCCTCTTCAAGCTGACACTTTTCCAGTCAAGTCCCCCATTTTGCATGTCCCGGCAAGTGAGATGCTTCCCGAACTGCAACATTCAGGACCTTTCCTTTGATCCTTAGGTGGTTCCAGTCAGAACCCTTTTTTCGGCGAGTTTCAGCCGCCCTTTGGTGGGTCCACTGATCAGAAAGTACGTACGTAGTTATTCTCCAATTTCTCAAGAACATAGATAGGGTATGAAGCTCCAACATATCGAATGACATCAATCGAGACCTTTCTTTCTTGATTCGATTCTGCCTGTGGGTCGGGGTACTGGCATTTCAAGCCAACCATTCCCTCCTGTCGCCGCGGTCGGGCGCACGAACCGGTCGTTTCCGCGCTCCTCAGGGCCCACACGAACCGCTGAGAGGCGCCCACCCGGGCGCCCGCGACGGGCGTCCACGGCGGGTGTAATTCAGTTCATGAACTCGGAGCGCATGTTGAGTTGACAACTTCCACCTGACAGTTTCCGTTGATGTGCCACGCCCCCTGCAGATCAGAGCGAAGTCTGCCAGAAGTCTTCCGGACTCGGACTCTCGGCTACCTTTTTTTTGAGACGGTAACCAGTAACCGGTGTATTTCCAGACGGGTGCATGCATCGGTGTTTTGCAACCGTGGACGGTGTTTTTTTATTTTTTTTTGCGTCGGTAAACTGTCCACTGGTGTCTTTTTGCGGCGGTTGCCTGGTTCTTTTTGCGACGGTTGTCACACAAAGGTCAAGCGGCAGTAAGACATGAAGTTGCAGCAAAAGAAACACACCATTCACTGTTCTTGTTCTTGTTCTTAGCTGGACCTTGAACGGGTTGCAGCAGCAGCAGGAGGAGGAGGAGGAGCAGGAGGAGGAGGAGGAGGAGGAGCAGGAGGAGGAGCAGCAGGAGGAGCAGCAGGAGTAGTAGTAGTAGTAGTAGTAGTAGTAGTAGTAGCAGTAGCAGTAGCAGTAGCAGTAGCAGTAGCAGTAGCAGTAGCAGT
>CAXAMN010010857.1:171125-185821 GCA_963970005.1 Durusdinium trenchii | reverse complement strand
GTGATACATAAGTGGCACTCCGCTAGTTGCCTAAGGCCCCAAAAGTCTATTCAAGTCACTTGCTGTCCCAACCTGTTTGTGACCTTTGACCCATTCCTTTGTGAAGTGATTCTTAGGGAAATCTCATTCATCTGACATCTGAGTCACTCTAACTATTCAACATTGTGGCGCATGAGGCTAAGCACGCGAACACACACAAGTGATGGTTGACCTGCGAAAGATCATGAAGCACAACCCTGCAGATGATGAGAACGAGGACCTTGACGAGGATGATGAAGATTGGAAAAAAAGGGTGCCTTGGTCAAGTGTTTTTAAGTGACATTATGGTGATTGGGTATGATTGGGTCATTTGTGAGCTGAGTCATTGTTAGCTGTCTGAGTCTGATTCATTGTTACTGGTTGTCGAGGAAACGTCCTGGAAGATTCCAAATTCTTGGAGTTCATGGCCAAGCAGGAGGGCTGCAAGCAGGCTGTTCAGTTTGCTTGGGACATCATTCAAAGCCATCTCAAGATCCACAAGGGAACCAAGCATGTGATCCTGCTGCAGGTTGTATGAGCCTGTCGTGATTTCCAACTCGACTTCAATGTCAGTCCATGGCCATCCTGTTTAACTTTGCATTTGTCCGTTGACAACTTGTCCGACGCTATAAACTTTGGCACGGTTCTCTCATTTCAAAAACACCCCCCCAAGGGAATACCCCTCCCCATGGAAATACAACCCAGGCCATCCCAGATTCCCCCGGTTGTTCTGCCACTATATTATAGGGGAGTCTGAGCATATCCTCCTATGCATCCTTTGCTTAGGCTCCGCCGGATATCATCGCAGCGCTGCAGTGGTGATAATCCTGGTGTACCTCATTGAAGCTCGCTGCGGCTACTGGCTCCCTTCGCACTGGGGGTTCCTTGACTTGAAATGGCATTGGGTCAGATGGAATGGGAATAGTCGCATGGTCACATGAAGGTGTCCTGCTTTTGATCACTGACTGATTATTATTCAGGTTGGCAGCAGCCTCCGCCTACAACCTCACCGTTGCGTTTGGCACTGAACTGTGCGACATGCTGGACCAGTGGAAGAGGGAGTTTCAAGATCAATCTCCACTTGGACGTACCACATCCGTATCCGTGAAGGGCCCACCCAAGCCGAAGGCGAAGGCGATGCCAAAGGAAGAACATGAAGCGGTGACCGTTGAAGAAGAAGATGAAGAAGACTGGGATACAGCCTTCAGCAAGATGGACTATGACCGTGACCATAAGTCTGAAGAGCCCATGAAGGTCGAGCCGAAGGAGAATTGGAGGACATGGATTGCCACTAGGCTTACAGTAATGAGTAACGAGCAACAATGCATTCATGACTCATGACGTTCTATTCAAGTCGTGCCCATCACTTGACTACTTAGGACCAAGACAAGACTGCCGATGAGGAGAAGGCCGCATCATCTTTGTCACCGCCTCCAGAGAACAACCTCTCATTGATCAAGATGCTCCCTCCGGACGTGCAGTGCAACCTGCAAAGGTTGCAGCTCCAAGAGAACGTCATTGCCGTTCCTTGGATGCATCTGCTGCTTGTCCCTGTGAGTTTGCTTGTGAGTTTTCTTTGAGTCGACTCTGTTTTCCTGTTCAAGTTGTCAATGTCAAACTGTCCAAGGGCTTCATCGGTCTCTGGAACTACTCAGAGCAGGGTTCGCGCTATGTGAGGGATTTCTCCATTGCCTCTTTGTGGAATTACCCCTCCCAGGGGGGCCAAGGGTGGAGGAACCCCAATGCTGCGGCGATGAAGCACATCCACGAGAAGTTTGAGCTGCTTCGCCTCTTGGTTGCATTTGGGGTTGAACATTGTCCGTCGGACTGCACTCTTGACATGTTGGTGTTACATTTGTTGAAATTTTGGGTATGCCCCGTTTCTGCAAGTGTCTAAGGAAGACAGCACGAGTCTCACGAGCCACAGTGGAGGAAGCGCCCCTGCGGCAGCAAGTGAACGCCGGACAAGCTGGACTTTTCTTCAAGCGCCCTGAGAGAAAACTGTCCGACTGCCCTGCGTGAGCGCAATTGCATTTCTGCAGTTTTCATTCTTAGTAGAAGATGTTGAGTTCGTGTCTGAGGCCAAGACCGTTTTCCTCTAAGCCAAGGCCGGCTGGGACCACGTCATGCAAGTCACATGTCATGTCAGTCTTTCTTTGTGTGACAATGATTGAACGCAGTCAGGGGTCACTACCTCAGTCTTTCTTTGCGGGCATTGTTGCAATCAAGTCAGAGTAGTCAGAGTAAAACTTCAGCCATTCTTTGCGCATATTTTTTGCAATATCAAGATTCATGGCAGTTCTGTTGATGTCTGTTACATTGAAGTGACTCACCAACTTGCATCAACTCTGTCAGGGTGTTTCCCTTCGAATCGCTGACGGTGAGGCATGGCCTGTCCATGGTTACATTTGATTCTTGCCAATCAGTGAATCACATCAAGACCAATCGGTCCATGATCATGTCAATCGACTCCATATTCTCTTTCTCTTGGACATTGTGTCAAGGACACTTGTGCTAAGTTGCGCTTTGATCCACCGGACCATCAATTGGAATCCGTGATGTAAGTCGTGTTGGCTCTCAGCGGAAAGAGTCTTAAGGACTCTTGCTCTTTGCCCAGGCTATGGTTTTGGAACTCTGCCTGTCCGTCGGATAAAGTCTTTGAGACTCTGATGTCTGTCGGTTTGGAAGTTCATCCATTGCTGTATGCCCCTGCCTGTCCTGTCCGTCGGAAAGAGTCTTAAGGACTCTTGCTTTTTGCCCAGGCTATGGTTGGGAACTCTGCCTGTCCGTCGGATAAAGTCTTTAAGACTCTTGTCTGTCGGTTTGGAAGTTCATCCATTCCTGTACGCCCCGGCCTGTCCGTCGGAAAGAGTCTTAAGGACTGTTGCTTTTTGCCCAGGCTATGGTTTGGAACTCTGCCTGTCCGTCGCATAAACTCTTCAGAGCATGACTCTTGTCCGTCGGTTTGTTCAAAGAGTCACCTCCACTTCGTTTGCACGCTCGTACCTGGGTTCCTACGTCCCACAAGAGTCACCTCCACTAGGTTTGCGCGCTCGTACCTGGGTTCCTACGTCCCATAAGAGTCACCTCCACGTGGTTTGCACGCTCGTACCTGGGTTCCTACGTCCCATAAGAGTCACCTCCACGTGGTTTGCACGCTCGTACCTGGGTTCCTACGTCCCACAAGAGTCACCTCCACTAGGTTTGCACGCTCGTTCCTGGGTTCCTACGTCCCATAAGAGTCACCTCCACTAGGTTTGCACGCTCGTACCTGGGTTCCTACGTCCCACAAGAGTCACCTCCACTAGCTTTGCACGCTCGTACCTGGGTTCCTACGTCCCATAAGAATGATACAACAGAAAACAATGATGACTCTGGTGTGCAAGGCACGTGGAGATGCTCCACGTGCCTTGCACGCCAGAGTCACCAATGGTTTCTGTAACCCAATTCTTATTGGACGGGAGTGAGAATTCAAAGATTCAAAATTTTTGTGTGTGCAGAATGAATGTGATTCGCTGATGCTCGAACAGCAGTCTTAGATCAATCCACCGGACTTTGACACCATGAGCGGTGATGCTAGCAAAGCACGGGCTGAGATTCTTGTCCAAATCGTTCTTGTCCAGCCCAATGGTTCCTAGGAAGCCCACTGCGCCTGCTTCGAATGGGAGTGCAAAGCCTGTGCCTCCTCCAAAGCCTGCGCCCGTGGGTCAGCCTGCAATGGGTCAGCCAGTGGATTCGGCAGCAGCAAAACCGTCAGGTGGCAGCGGCAGTGGAGGAGCTTTGGTTGGCTTTGGCCAAATTGTTGTGTAGGCTGCAGACCAGTTTTCGCCGGACAAAACTTGGCAGCGGCGAGCTTTGGCTGGCTTTGGCCAGTTGTGTAGGCTGTAGATTTCGCCGGACCAAGCTTGGCAGCGGCGAGCTTTGGCTGGCTTTAGCCAGTTGTGTAGGCTGTAGACCAGTTTTCGCCGGACCAAGCGTGATTCGGATTTTGACCCAAGTGACCAGAGTCCAAGCCGACCGACTTGATTGTCCATTGTCACATTGTCCATGAGTTTGGATTGCGTTGCCGCTCACTTTGCTCCTTGATAGGCCGCTCACTTTGCTCATTGATTGACAGACTGGGCTCAAGTCATGAGTGAAGAACTTGAAGAAGAGTTGAGCAAGCGGGATAAGAACAGACTGAAAAGTGAAGCCGGAACCTAAGGCCTCAGGATTCCTGACTTTTGTGAATGACAGCTGGCTTGAGGTGAAAAAAGTTATGTCGAGTGAGAGAGGGCCAAACATGACTTTGAGGGAAATTCAAGGTGAGATTGAAAGGAAAGTCATGCCCTGCAAATGTGGGAAGGCTTACAATGTTGTACAGAAGGCTGTCATGAAGTTCCTCAAAAAAACGAGGAAGTCACAACAACCTCGGTCACAACGACCAACTCCTCACCCGCTCTTAAAGATGCCAACGGCTTCAAAGATTGTTTGCACAAGTTCAAATAATCTCAGTCATGAGTGAAGAACTTGAAGAAGAGTTGAGCAAGCGGGATAAGAACAGACAATAGCTCAAAATAGTACTGTGGCAGATAGCCTTGGCTAAAGGCCCCTTCTCATTTGCCATTGGACCGCAGCTTTTAACTCAAATCCTCCGGACCCAACGGACATTGACCTTTCTCGCCGGACTTCAGCATGCCCCCTTTGTCTGCTGAGCAAAAGATTGAGGCCAGCTGGCAAGCTTCAACTTGAAGTTTGTTCACCATCGTCCCATTGAACTCGCACGGCTTTGCAGGCCCTTGATCTCATCATCGACCAGCTGGAGCGCATAAGATTCAGTCACTTTAAGTGATTTTTCTCGTCGGACTGTATGTTCAATGGGCTAATGAGTCTAAGATCATTCCTAGTCCGTTGCTTTGGAAGTTCCTCCATCTCTGCCCATCGATTTTGCATTCTGCCTGTCCGTCGGACTGTTCAATTGTTGACCATCAGATTGGAAGTCAGTCAGCTTGCACTCAGGTCAAGAAATTCTCTTAGGCGATTTGGATGACGGACGGTACTTTGATGAACGCAATGAAGATGGTGAAGATGATCCTTGCAGGGAGAATTTTATCAACAACTTGGAGGCCTTAATTGTGCCCTGGCTTATGATCTGTCTTTAGCGTATTTGAGTTTTGTTGCACACGAACAATGATATGTCAATGAGTGCGTATGTGAAACTCAGTTTCAGCTTTGAGACAACTCCGGGCATTTCTGAAACCCCTCAATTGCCTTTTGAGCTCTAATGTGATGCCAAAGTGAAGAAGATCTCAGAGTCAATGGTCCCCAATGGTTTTGAATGGTTCCAATGGCCCTTATTGGTTGAAACGGCCCCCAATGGCCCCCATTATCCAAAGTGGAGGACTGGGACTTGCAAGATACGGACCTGATCTAGATCACTTTGGGGCTTTTAATCGACTCCAGTCAAATGAGTCTTTGGAATCTAGCGGATGGAATCAACCAGTGAGCCCTGAATGGCCATGAGCGCAAAAGACTGCTGGCAGCTCTTCATGTTTCATTGTTTTGAGTACGACGGACATTGGTCATCGTTGACATCGCCGGACATCGATCGACCTCGACGGGCATGAGTCATATTATCGTATTCAGTCTCTCAGTATCTCTCTCCAAGGTGACCAGAGTCAAGAACTTCGGAGGAATTGCTCAAAGAACACTGAACACGATGAAGGATGAGAATGAGGACTCTGGTCAGGGTGCGCGCACGATTCATGATTCATTCTTTAGAGTTCGATTGCATTTGCTTCAATTGCAGCGATTTTGGAGCCACATGGTTGGTGAATGACAATTTCCATCGATCATCTATCCATGTCACTGTCCAACTACAGTAACCAACAATGAACTACAGTAGCAGAGCCTCCTCAACTGGTTGACAGTAACCGGTAAGGGAGTGACTACAGTTTGCAGCAACTGACTCAACTGATATCAATTGACCGCACGCATCAGACTCATCCCTCGATTGGCCATGCCGCGTGTGTCCGTGTTCAAATTCTATCACCACTCGAGCTCAAGACGACACGAGTGGGTGTTCCTTGTGCACGGTCACTTCAGTGGAGGTGGAGATCAGCAAGGTTCAGCCCCTTCCAAGGAAGGCCAAATCGTATTCCAACGTGAAACGAGGCGCGGCAAGCCTGACTGAGTTTAAGTCAAACAGTCAGAGTCAGAGTCAGACATTGTTCATTGCAAATTTCATCTCATTCAACTTACCCTCCATCCAACAAACATGGCCCCTTGCAAGACTGTTTTCCTCTACGAACAGGCTGTATTCCACTTTGTTTCAGGGAGGGTCAGGGTGTTTCAAGTTGATCTGTTCTTTGCAGGACGAAACGCCTCGCTATCGGCTCCTGCGGAACCTGGGAGATGGCAGTGGATGATGATGCGCTTCCAGCGGTTTGCTTCAAGTCCTTTGCCTGCGAGGATTCGCCGCAGGTCAAGAAACACGACTTGAAGTTCAGTGTTCAATGCGCCTACGATGATGGCCGGTCTGCGACTTGAATGGAAACAAGTGGGCTGTTTGACTGTTTGTGCGTTGTTTGGGTTGGGATGCCGCTGTGCGAGTGTGAGCAATTGTCGATTGTGTCGTTTGAATGGCCGCGGACTTTAAATATTAACTGTGTTCACTCTTGTTCACTATATGCTGAGACCTGGACATCGATGCAAGCGGTCGACCAGAAGATCCACTGCCGCACGATGCACTATATTGGATGGATGATCTTGAACCAATTCAACCAACCATTCACCGGTGATGAATGGCTCCAGCGCCTACACCTCATGTCACTTCCTGCTGCGCGACTTGCAAGGCCTTTGCCGTTGCCTGCGGCGGTGGCGGAGGATGAGGATGGTTGGACGATCGTCTTTGTTCCAGAGGATGATTGAGTCATCTTTGAATCCTGGAGTCGGAATGTTGGCAGACTGCCAAAATGTACATTTTCATTTAGATACATTTGGCAGAAAGCCAAGGGAATTGCTTGTCGGTCACATGAATGGCACGTTGACTTCAAGGTGAACTTCCATCAACTGTAGACTGTAGACTGCTGTAGACTGTCGACTACTGACTACTGTAGACTGTCGACTGTAGACTAGACTTTGACTACACTGACTACACTAGACTGGACACTAGACTGTCTAGACTAGACTGGACCTGTCTGTGACCGAGCCCTGTTCATTGAAGCCATGTGGTTTGGAGTTTTCGCGACCGCGACAGCCACGAATTGCTGTGGCTTGATTTGCTGCGAGCAGAGCCGAGCAGCAGAATTGATCCTGCTGGCCGGTCGTCGGTCACATAGGTGAGATAGCTCAGCTCCGATGATCAGTGTGTGTGTGGGTTGTTTTTTCGTTCTTGTGTCAGGGTTCATGTTGGTGGTTTGGTTTGTGTGACCACGATCGGATGTAGGGCAGTGGATCTTGGAATGAAATCGCGCTGCAGTCCCGCTGGAGTGCACCGGACCGTCCCGGACCCGTTCAACGTGGATGGAAAACAATGGGGCGAAGTAGGCATTGGATGAGTGAAGTAGGTAACGGTATCGGTATAGCCAGGGCCATGGTCGAAGATTGAGTCCTTACTTGCTCCTCGTAGTACGGCCAGGAGCCCCTAGTTCAAGTTCTTTGTTGTTCTCTCGCTGCGCGTCGATTTGCTCGATGGGTTGGAAGGGCTCGCTTGGATGGGGACTCCAGTCTCAAAAAAACAGAACTGGTCCGGTTGAGAATTTGAGAATCAGTTGAGAAGAGTCCTTGCCACTAGTAACTTCACTAGTAGTAAGGCCAGGAGCCCCTAGTAACGTTCTTGCTCCTAGTAGCGATGCCAGAAGACCCTAGTAGCGTCCTTGCTTGGTAGTAGTAAGGGCCACCGAGTCGGAGTCAGCATGTTTGCAGGAGCTGAACAACACTTGGGAGAGCAAGCGCGAGTAGAACGCTCAGCCAGTGCGCAAACAGCACGAGAAGATAGACCTCTCAGTGCTCAAAAAGGAAGAGCGCTACACGGACCTTTACAATGAAGGTGAGGTGCAGCCCCTGGATGCCTACTTCTTGACAGAGCATGGGTTCAACGTTCAAGACTGGGGGACTACGGAGGAGAAGTATCTCTTTGCAGAACAGGACAGGTGTATGGACTAATACTAATAATAATAACTACTCATATGATTCAATGACATCACATGATGTTGGTGCCCCAAATTATATTATTGGGTACGGTATTGGCACAAGTCGAGCCAAGTTCATTGAAGTGTCATCGCTAGGGTGATAGCCAAGAACTGTGACCCAGGAGCTTGGGGTCCAGCGCTACGATGATGAGGGAGTGCCTTCTGTTGTCATCTTCTCTGGGAATCAGCAAGCAGCAGGACAGACTTTACCGGCCTGACTCGACTGACTACGGTTAGTCACGTTCCGTCAAACGGACCCTGACTCTAATTGAGTTGTGTACTTGGTCATGGCTTCATTTGTTGCGGTCAAATTGAATTTGTTGTAGTGAGTTTTTTTGACGAACCCATAGCGCTTCCAAAGCAAATCGAATGGCGTCCGACATTTACTTAGTGTTTGTGTGCTTTGTTTTAGAAGTTTTTGAAAATGCAGTGAACATCATATATATATATATAATCTAAACTTAACAAGCTCAATATTTGATTTGCAAAGTCCGCCGAAGTAAAAAATGATTGCATGATCGCGTGTCATGATGTGATGTCCGGCGGAAAGCGACAAAGCCACGCAAAACCTGTTCAAAGGAAGGTCTAAGTTTTTAAGTGTAGGTCACAACACATCACCACACATCGACAAAGAACGAAGGCTCCAAACACTTGATACAAGGCAAAACATTTACATCTAATAGATGGTACGCAAAGATTTTACAAGTTCAACATAAGATCTACCAGACAACAACAAAGACAGCTAAAGTTAAATTTGCATACGAAAGAAATTTTCTAGATTTTGCGAAGATCAACGGCAGAAAGCGCAAAACACTTTCCCACACATTCTCTAAGTTTTCCCCCTACACATCAAATGAACAGGTAGCCGGTCTAGACCCCCCCTGATCTGGTCCCCACCTTTTGTTTGGGGAGCTTCAAACCTTGTCCTGTCCGCCGGACTCGACCCGCCAATGCTGGCGGCACAAGCTCCCGCACTCACTGTTTGATGCCCTGAGCTTCAAAAGGTTCAGATCCGACTTTTGTCCTCCGGACTCAAGCTTTGTTGCTGTTGACAGTTTTTGGATGTTGACATTTGTTGGCATTTGCTTTTGACATGTGTCAGTTTTTGGATCAAGGCTTTGTGGGGAGTCACTGTGCAACATGGGTGAACGTGTTCGATACCCATTCACTATGATGTGGAAGAGTGACCTGATGTCAGCGGAGGAGATGAGTCGCTTTGTGGAGGCTTTGCAGCCTCAAGATCTTTGCCTTGAGCCGACTCTAGTCTTGACAATGACAAGTTTGCATAGACAGGATTTATGGGTACTGAGTCTGCGAAGCCAAGGATTGAGCCCTTTTCCACAGATGCTGCTTTTGCTGAGTGGGCTCGCGTCGGACTTTTTGATGAGCCTAGGTGTGGTACTGAGGTTCTCATGCTGTTCTTTCCGCTTGAAGTCAAGCTGATGCTCTTGTGTAGAAATCTCCATGACCGGAGATGTCTCATAGCCTTCAAGTAGTTGCAACCCCGAGACCGCCGGACTATGTGAGAAAAGTGTGTGGCTGCGCTTTGGTTCAGTTTTGTGTTCATTCTCACACGATAATCTGGATTTGACTTGTGTTCTGACAGGCTGCCACCTACAGCCTTTGCTCAGGGGCTGTGCTGGGGTGCTGGTGTTGAAATACAATATTAGAAACATTCCCAAAGACATCCCAGAGTCAATTTTTATCCAGAGTCTGTTTTAAAAAATTTCTTGATACAATTCTTCAGTCTGCTAAACGACGACATAAAGGAAAGCAACTGGTCACCGCGCCTTGATTGAAAACCATCTCGACCAGTGCCTCCAGACAATGAGATGAAGCACGTTTTCACCATGGGGAGTCCATGAAGAGGTGGGGGGGTCAAGACCGGGTAAAAGCAAGACATCGTTAGTAGTCACGGTAGCTTAACGTAAGCTACTTTAGCAACAAGGAAACTACCGAGAAGGCGAAGGGCATGGGCTCAAGGAGGCAAGCAACAGCACCGCGTCTAGGACATTCCGGAAGCAGCATACATTCAAAGGAGGGACGCAAAGTACCAGGGCGCCACTGCGCGCAAACCATGGAACCATGTAACCACGGCCAAGAAGAGACCAGGTACCAAAGGCACCAGGGGCTTGTTCTGATATGAACTGTTTTTCTCTTGATACAAATCTTGTTTTGCCAGATAACCCCACCCCACATCTGCAATCGGCAACAAAAAATCGTAACAGAAACAGGAGCTGTGCGTCTGTCCACAAACAGCAAGCACTGCGGGTCCTTAATGATGCCGATACTAGTACTAGATAGAATAACTCGCAGTCGAATCAAATCAGCCAGTGGTGCATGTGCGAGCTCATTCCGTTCTTCCTTGAGAAGAGCTGACCTCATTTTTTCAACACGCTAAGCATGGCCAAGTTTGGCTAAGTGTTTCCTTCTTTTTCCGGACGTACGACAAGGTTACGACAGTGCTGCCAAGGCGCAAAAGAGGAACAGTGTCCAAGTAACCTGTGCCAAGCGTGGGGGGAGGCCAACCCAATAGCAAATGGCCTCCAACTTACTTTCGGCCTCCAACCGAAAAGAAGATTAACATACGAAGCTCCGATAAGCCCCGGGGAGAGCTTTGCCTCTTCGCCTTACCTGGTAGCGATGCCCTTTGCTCCGTTCGTAGCGATGCCAGGAGCCCCTAGTAGTAGCGTCCTTGCTACTAGTTGTAAGGCCAGCTACTAGTAGCTTCTTGATCCTACTCCTCCCTTTCAGGGTCTAACCGCCACGAACCCCTACCTCCCCCTTACTTCACACCAACAGGTGCCACGCTAGTAGTAACAAGTGCCACGCTAGTAGTAACAGGTGCCTTACTAGTAGTAACAAGAACGCTACTAGGGGCTCCTGGCATCGCTACTAGGAACAAGGACGCTAAATGCCTGGGCTGGACGTGGTCCAAAAGTATCCGTGCTGAGAGCTTTCTCACTTCGCATGCCGCTGAGGGGTGCACCACGGTATTCCTGGATCTTGGCATCAGGCGCCTGTCGAAACAAAATCTGACAAAATAGCAGCCTCCGCAGCCTCCACCCTAGTAGCTTCTTGCTACTAGTAGTAATGCCAGGAGCTCACGTCCGTAGCTTCTTGTTACCAGTAGCGATGGCCTCCGCGGCCTCCACCCTAGTAGCTTCTTGCTACTAGTAGTAATGCCAGGAGCTCCGTAGCTTCTTGTTACTAGTAGCGATGGCCTCCGTGGCCTCCAATCTACTAGCATTGTCCAAATCTTGAACGTCGATTTGGTTCATGTCCAATTCAACTGAGTCACCTTCAACAGAATGTCCTTGAATTGCGCTCGGTCAATGACCTGAGTCAGACAGAGTCAAACCTGGGAACTGACTTGAACCAGCCCGACTCTCAAAGGAACCGACCCAAACGACTGAGTTGATCAAAGCCTCAGATGTGCACGACATGTCAGACTGATTCTTGGAGCTAAGTAGAGCTAGCAGCAACCTGCGGCTACCCACAGCTACCCTAGCTACCATAGCAAAAATGCAGGAGCTTGAGCTTTGGCTCCAAACATACTCATTGTAGGCCGCACATACTCAGAACTCATGTTGGCTTCGTTGCGGCATTGTCTTACTCCAAAACAACGCGAAAAGAAGGACTGAAAGAACAACCCCGCAACCGGTGACGGCATCAATGGTGCCCTTGGTGCTGTGCCATCAGTGCTCGTTACATGACTCTGCAGGCAAGGTAAATATCAAATAAGGCTACAGTAGGTACAGCGATGGCCTCCAACCCAATAGCAAAAGGAACCTAAGAGCGATGGCCTGCACCCTAGTAGCGATGGCCTGCACCCTAGTAGCGATGGCCTCCAACCCAATAGCAAAAGGAACCTAAGAGCGATGGCCTGCACCCTAGTAGCGATGGCCTGCACCCTAGTAGCGATGGCCGCCAACCCAATAGCAAAAGGAACCTAAGAGCGATGGCCTGCACCCTAGTAGCGATGGCCTCCTAGTACCAATGGATTTAAGAAGAGTTTAAGGACTTCAAGAAGGCTTCTTTCAAGTGGACTTTGTTTGTTGGGATCCAACACGAAGGTTGACTCGTCTTCGTGTTCACGTTTTCTCTTGGCCCTGGACTCGCACGGTGGCAGCTCGTGGGGAGCAATACAACCTACAAAACTTCACTTTTGGCCAGAGCTTTTGCGCCTTCTCGTGCACAAAGCAGTGTCAAATAGCGTGCTTTGCAAAAAGTCAACCTGTGTGGTCAAAACGCACAGCGAGCAAATTTCTCACAGAATGTTGTGCTTTTAATGTGGCTTATTCATGTGTAAAGGCCTTTAATGAGGCAGGTGCTGCTCTTGGTGAATTCAAATGCAAGAACGTGATGTTTTTGTGGCGTCTGCAAGGAGACAGCTACTTGCAACACAGGAGCAGGGCCACTTCCCCAAAGCTTTGGCCTGGAAGATCCACAGAATGGGCGATTTGGTGGGGCGACAAATAATAGCGATGGCCTCCACCCTAGTAGCTTCTTGCTCCTAGTAGTAAGGCCAGGAGCCCCTAGTAGCGTTCTGGCTCCTAGTAGCGATGCCAGGAGCTACTAGTAGCTTCTTGTTACTAGTAGAGATGGCCTCCATGGACGAATTGGATGGTTTGGTGAATTCGGCGACGGACAAGGGGATTGTTGGTTCCGATTGTCGGTTTGGCCAAGGGCAAGGAATAATATCGGTCAAAGGCAACCTGACAACTGCAAACCAAAGCTAGGCATTTAATACCTTGCTGCAGTCGTAGAACAGCTGCGTTGGGCTTGAGCGACCTGTTCTAAAGTTGTGCTAATCTTGCAATCTAAACTGGTGAGGATTCTTAACTCACTCTCGATGGATGCTTTGACTCTAGTTGTCCACACACTTTCCTATGCTTGGGTCTCATGATGTGTTCATTCCTTCCTTTTTCACTTTCTTCCCTTCCTGTTCCCTTCCTTCTCACTTGCAGCGCATTTTTCTATGCAAAAGATAGAGAACTAAGACTCTGTGTGACTCTGCCGGTCAGCAGCGCACTGAGCTCAGCTGAGTTGTTCGTTCCTAGATGTAGCGGTTTATCAGCTGCTCCAGGTATTCCTGCATGTTCAAATCTGACCGAGGAAAGCGATGCGAAGACGAGACCGGTCAACGTTGGAACAAACACATGAAGAAGAAGAAGAAGAAGAAAAAGAAGGAGAAGGAGAAGGAAAAAGAATGAACTGTATACAGTATACAGTAAGAAGATTGATTTCTTCGGATGTGTCAATTGGATGTGTCCATGTCCCTGTCCTGTTTGCCACTTGAGGTCTTGGGCTCTGAGGCCGCCAAGGCATACGCCTTGACGAGTTCAACGTTCAGTGGGTCGTGGAGCAAAAGGAAGAAAGGTCCAACGAAAACAAAGGTGAAGAATAGGAGTATTAGGTTTATGTTACATGTTTGTCTTTGGACCTTTCTCACAGTGCCTCGATCTCTTCCAGTGTGGCCTTTCCATCCTCCACCTTCTTCGCCAAACTGCTTGTATTCCAAGAGGAATACCTCACTCTGCAACAGAAACGCTGCAAAACACTGTGCAACATTGACCTGCTCAACCCACACCCCAACAGCTCCAATACAGTTGGTCCCATGCGACACATACTCCAAAAACATGTGCGACAAGTTGACATTTCCTGGGAGACATTGTTTTATGTGTGTTCTCGCCTGGTCTCTAGAGCCTTCTTCATGAGCCCTTCTTGGACAAGCTTGCACGCGCCAATGAGGCCTCTTGCCAAACAATCCATGCCGCCAATGTGGGCAATAAACATGTCCTGCAGAAAAAAAAAAACAGAAGGCCTCCAACCTAATTACTAGCAATGGCCTCCGACCTACTAGCGATGGCCTCCAACCTAGAAGCAATGGCCTCCAACCTACTAGCGATGGCCTGCAACCTAAACAAACAGCTGCAACTGCACAAGATGTCCTCAATGTCCGTGCTTTCTCGTCTGAGCTTGCAATCAAAGTTATTTCCCCCAGGAGCAATTCCACCTTGCTCGACGACAATCAGCATGGACAACAACGCCTTCCTGCACATGGATCCAGCATCTCTCTATGACGGATCACAAAAGCCTTCAAAAGAGTCGGTTGGAATAAGAACTCTCCTAGGAGCATTCTTGCTACTAGGAACAAAGGGCATTGCTACTAGGAGCAAGAACGCTACTAGGGGCTCCTGGCATCGCTACTAGGAGCAAGGACGCTACTAGGGGCTCCTGGCCCTACTACTAGGAGCAATGGACGCTACTAGGGGCTCCTGGCCCTACTACTAGGAGCAATGGACGCTACTAGGGGCTCCTGGCCCTACTACTAGGAGCAATGGACGCTACTAGGGGCTCCTGGCCCTACTACTCGGAGCAATGGACGCTACTAGGGGCTCCTGGCCCTAGTATACTAGGAGCAATGGACGCTACTAGGGGCTCCTGGCCCTACTACTCGGAGCAATGGACGCTACTAGGGGCTCCTGGCCCTACTACTAGGAG
>CAXAMN010010857.1:110667-130279 GCA_963970005.1 Durusdinium trenchii | reverse complement strand
TTGTAACTGTACATAGCATGCTTGTATGTACACATATATGTGCAATACCACACTATCTAGATACTAACCACACGCTGATGTAAGTACCCCGGAAACCCGCCCCTTGCACGCCGCTGCGGCTGCATGCTGCCTACACGCACACCTCCACCCGCCCCTTGCACGCCGCTGCGGCTGCATGCTGCCTACACGCACACCTCAGCCGGGAGCCTTGGGACGGAGCCGCTGGCACACATTGCCGGAGCCTTGGGAGGGAGCCTCTGGCAATGCCAGGCAACTGTTTTATGGGCTCCCGAAGGCGACGTGCCAGGTGACGTCAGGCATTTTGCTTGGCTGCACCCCCCCCGTTCCGACCGCTCTTGTGGGCAGAAATAGATGGTGTCGTTTGCTACCCCGGAAACCCGCCCCTTGCACGCCAAACAATCTGCTTTTTGATGAGTTAGGGGGTTCCTCTTTCACTTCGACGCAAGTCTTGCCTTGCAGCTTGCAAAAGCAGCTTGCAAAGCACCCCAGTGGCATTGATTCTTCCCCTTGGCCGCCACACATCACCTTCCTCCACGGCAATCACCGGCCTCAGCACCCGCCGCAGCCAGGGACAGGGCCTTCATTTGTCTCAATGTGTTTCACATGAGGAACGTAGCAATTCCCACGCGGATGAAATCTCATCAGTGAAGCAGAAACTGCTGTTCACAAACCAATTCTCCCTTCGAGCATCCATCCGACAGCATCAACGTGTTCTTTTTTGCCTGGTTCTGGCTCCATTATATAGTCGCAAAGATCTGTGGCCTTGGAGTCCTGGACATTCCTCTACTTTCCTCCTTGGAGATAGACTGAGATAGACTTGTTGAGCCTTTGGTTGCGCAAACACCAGAGCAAAATCCTCCAGTTCCCCAGTTCCCTCAGGTTCACTGGCTCTAAGCTCCTCGCAGACGAATGGTCTCATACTTCTGTCCATGCGGCGTGATCCGTGCCTCGGGTGACGACTAAGAAAGACGATCGCGGATGTCCTGTCAGGCACTCACTGGTTCGGCATCAAAACCCCAGAGGCATGTCAGCGTCAGGATAATCAACATCAATAAATGCCCCCAAGATCCCTTCAAGGAGATCCGACCTCTTGAGACCATACAAACCACCTCATCACGTCGCCTCATCACCCTGTGGGGTTCCGCGCCCGGTGCAGGAATGCCTTCTCTTCAGTGCCGATTTCCATGGTTCCGCTCTGCGTGCCTTGACCCAAACGTAGGTCGCTTGCAAGTGGACGTCCTTGTTGTCGAAGACATAGGGGTCGGCGGCACCCGGGCGGAGCCCTTACAATCCGGGCGCCGGCCACGAAGCCCGTGCCCTGCCCGGAGGGCCTTCGGTGGTAACCGAAGGTTATAGACGCTGGCCCTGGCTGCCGCCGACCCTCGTCACCAAAACGGGGGGACCACCGGGTCACTGAAGCCCCTGTAATTTACAGTGTATCGTGTGTGTGTGAGGTATAAAAAACACTGTGTTTTACAGGGTTTATTGCGCATATCGAAGTACGACGCGGGGAAAAGGGAGAAATGCAAAAATGCTGTGTTTTTCAAGGGTGGTGTCGGTAATGCGCGCCGGGCGGACAGGCTTAATCGACATTTTGTGGGTAGAGGCCCTCCAGACGACTTACATTGCCTAACATATCCTCAACATAGGCCCAAGATAGCCAACATATCCCCAACATATGCCCAACATAGCCTCCAAGATGGCTCAACATAGGGCCAACATAGGCCAACATGGGGCCAACATAGGCCCAACATAGGCCCAACCTAAGCCAACATAGGCCAACATAGGCCTAACATAGGCCAACGTAGGCCCAACATAGGCTCAACATGGGGTCCAGATGTGCCCAACATAGACCGCGTGGGCCCCACTTGGCCCAACCTAGGGCCAAGATGCGCACCAGATAGCTTAACTTTGCTCAATATAGGGCCCCCGTCTCCGACGCCGAGCAGTTTCCGGCACCACCCAGGGCCCAGTATGCCCCGATAGCTTAACGTGCGCCCGACCCAGCCCTACACAGACCCAAGTGGGCGGGTTCGGCTGTTAGGCGTAAGTTTTGAAATCCGGACGCCGGCCACGCGCCCGTGTCCTTGCCGGAGGCCTTCGGTTGGTAACCGAAGGTTATATACGCTCGCCGCCCCTGCCGCCGACCCTTTTGGTCGACCTCCGCCCGACCCCGTGTCGACCCCCGGTCAAATCCGGTCGACAGATTTTTATGTCAGTTATATTTTATCTACCAGCATGATTGCGCATGATGTGGAAAACATCGCTTTTTACAATGTTTCGTGGCCTTCGACGGACATGACTTGCGCCTAACAGGGCGCCGGTGGTGTCGGTTACGCGTGCCGCGCGGACAGGCTTAATCGACATTTCGTGGGTGTTGGGCACAGAAGTTGCCTAACATATCCCTAACATAGGCCCAAGATAGCCAACATATCCCCAACATAGCCTCCAAGATGGCTCAACATAGGGCCAACATAGGCCAACATGGGGCCAACATACGCCAACATAGGCCCAACCTAGGCCAACATAGGCCTAACATAGGCCGACCTAGGCCCAACATAGGCTCAACTTGGGCCCAAGATGTGCCCAACATAGACCACGTGGGCACAACTTGGCCCAACCTAGGGCCAAGATGCGCACCAGATAGCTTAACTTTGCTCAATATAGGCCCCACCAACTCTCAAAGAAGAGAGAGAGAGAAGGAGAGAGACAGAGAGACAGAGAGAGAGCGGGGAACCAGCCCTGCACATACCCAAACCCAATACCCAAACCCAAATAGGCCGGCGCCCGGCTGTCAGGCGTAAGCCTCATAAATCCGGGCGCCGGCCACGGGCCCGTGTCCTTGCCGGAGGCCTTCGGTGGTAACCGAAGGATATATACGCTCGCCGCCCCTGCCGCCGACCCTTTTGTTGGACCTCCGGTATACCCCGTGTTGACCCCCGCCCGAATCCGGTCGACAGATTTATATGTATCGTGGCCGGCGTCTTGCGCAGGATGTTCAAAAACATCGGTTTTTACAGTGTTTCGTGGCCTTCGGCGTCTACGACTGTCGCCTAAAAGGGCGCCCGTGGTGTCGGTTATGCGTGCCGCGCGGACAGGCTTAATCGACATTTCGTTGGTGTCGGGCACATAAGTTGCCTAACATATCCCCAACATAGGCCCAAGATAGCCAACATATGCCCAACATAGCCTCCAAGATGGCTCAACATAGGGCCAACATAGGCCAACATGGGGCCAACATAGGCCCAACATAGGCCCAACCTAGGCCAACATAGGCCAACATAGACCTAACATAGGCCGACCTAGGTCCAACATAGGCTCAACTTGGGCCCAAGATGTGCCCAACATAGACCACATGGGCTCAACTTGGCCCAACCTAGGGCCAACATGCGCACCAGATAGCTTAACTTTGCTCCATATAGGCCCCACCAAGTCTCAAAGAGAGAGAGAGAGAGAGACAAAGAGAGAGAGAGAGAGCGAGAGAGAAAGAGAGAGAGAGAGAGAGAGGGAGAGAGACAGAGAGACAGAGAGAGAGAGAGAGGAGCCAGCCCTGCACATACCCAAACCCAAATAGGCCGGCGCCCGGCTGTCAGGCGTAAGCCTCATAAATCCGGGCGCCGGCCACGCGCACGTTCCCTTGCCGGAGGCCTTCGGTTGGTAACCGAAGGTTATATACGCTCGCCGCCCCTGCCGCCGACCCTTTTGTTGAGCCGTGTATACCGCGTGTATACCCCGCGTCGACCCCGTGTCGACCCCCGGTCGAATCCGGTCGACGGATGTATATGTATCTGCCAAGTTTTTTGCGTTGGATGTTCAAAAACATCGTGTTTTACAGTGTTTCGTGGGTGTCGGAGGACACGACTTTCGTCTAACAGGGCGTCGGTGGTGTCGGTTATGCGTGCCGCGCGGACAGGCTTAATCGACATTTCGTGGGCGTTGTGCACATAAGTTGCCAACATATAACACAGGCCCAAGATAGGCAACATATCCCCAGCCTCCAAGATGGCTCAACACAGGGCCAACATAGGCAAACATAGGCCCAAGATAGCCAACATATCCCCAACGTATGCCCAACATAGCCTCCAAGATGGCTCAACATAGGCCCAACCTAGGCCAACATAGGCCTAACATAGGCCAACCTAGGCCCAACATAGGCTCAACTTGGGCCCAAGATGTGCGCAACACAGACCACATGGGCTCAACTTGGCTCAACCTAGGGCCAAGATGTGCACTAGATAGCTTAACTTTGCTTCAGCTTAGTCGACGTTTCGTGGGCGTTGGGCACACGCCAACAGCAAAGGCGGAACATGTGCTCCGAGATGATCTGAAAGAGGTCTCCAAGAGGACCTCACCTAGTCTCAGCCTACGGTATACATAGCCGCAAGATGACCCGACCTAGGTCTCACATATGGGAAACAGAAACGGAGAAAGAGGCAAACCAAGAGAGGAAAGGGAAAGAACCAAGCGAGAGAGAGAGAGAGAGAGAAAGAGAGAGAGAGAGAATAGCGCGGTTGGTTGCTATGATAATAAGCACCGACAAGCTGTCAAACAAATTGACCAACTTTCAACTGGCATTATTGAAATTGTTCAGAGCAGAGTTGCTGCCATTCTGCAGGCCCCTATTGGCCAACACCCCATGAAACCACTCAAGGAACGTTCCCCGCTCGGCTGTGCAGCCAAAAGCTCCTGTGTAGGAAAGGGTAGGGGCCCCCAAGGACTCACTAAGCAGAAATTCTTGCAGCGTTTGGTCAGCAAGCAAGAGTTTGTGGAGGCAGACCATCTTTGGCAGCTGTGCGAACGCGGTGTCCGCTGTTCCCAATGCAAGGTCAAGTTGTATTTCTCAACTTCCTGGCCTCTGTTGCGGCGAGGGGCCTCCACTGAGTGCGCGCGCAGATTGAGGGGTGATTTGCCTGAACAATCAAACAGTGGGGGTGCGGCCGTGGTGGAGCATGAACCTGACTTGATTAAAGTGAGTGAGTTGAACGCTGCGCGTGGGCCGGAACTTGTTTCTGAGGTGGTGCAGGCCGTTAGTTTGAAGTCAGCGCCGGAGAATGTGTGCCTAGGGGACACTAAGCCTAAACTAGGTGAACCTCGCTGGCTTAATTTGAGCGTAGAGCGTGCCGCTCTTGTTGCTTCTTTGATGGAACAAGCGCAAGCTTTTCCGAGAACTGAATTGGGGACACATCTCTTTGCTTTTGGTCCGGCTTCTGTAAGTTGTGCACGCTGTAAGGATTCAATCACATACAAAGCTTCTGAAGCTGACCTAGTTACATTTGTGCAAAGTTCAACTTGCATCGCTATAGGAAATTTTGCATGCCCTGAAGTGCACGCCTCGCACAAGCTTTTTCAATATGGTAGTAAGCGGAGGTGTGTTATGTGTGGGTCTGTTCTTGCTCGTGCAGGAGATGCTTGGAAAGAGACGACAATGCTCAGAAACCCTTGTTTGCAGCGTGTGCCTGGTAGACCTACTGACCAGGCTGATGCACGGAGGCTCCTGCAGCAAGTAAGGGCTTGGGTGAATCCGTCGCAGTCTCTTACAGCAATGTTTTCGCGCTCTCCAACCTAGCTTTAAAGTGTGGGGGCGACTGAAGTCCCACGCTCTGGCTTTTGAACCCGTTTTTGTTCGGCAATGTTTGCTTTGACCTTCTAAGTATGCCTTATGCTAGTGATGTGAGTGTGGCCGCCGCCTCATCCAATGAGCCTGCACCTTGGAATCCATGATGGACAAGAACTTTGCAGCCGCTTATGCCGCCGGCCTTCTGTGGCACGTCGAGGGTTGAAGCTGTTGGGTCGTGGGGACTTTGCACAGAGTGCATTGGAAATGAGCGTAAAAAAAAAGAGAGTAAAAGAAAGTGCTACAGAAAGAGAAAGAGACAGAGAGAGATACCCAGACGGAGACACAGACAGATACAGACAAAGAGACAAAAGGGAGAGAGAGAATGAAACCGACAAAGACTCAGCGACAGACATCCCCGAGGCTTTGCTTCGGATCTCCTAGTCTTCCCCAGAAGAAAGGCCCAGCCCTACACACACCCAATTTATGCGCTTTCAGGAGCAGCGCACGATGCCCTTGCAGGTCTTCCGCAACGTCCGCGAGGCTTTGCTTGGGATCTCCTAGTCTTGCCCGGAAGAAAGGTCGTGACACCGCTCAGGCTTTGTCTAGCTGCTCCAGTTTTTCTCTCTGAGAGCCACCAGCTCTCCGTCGGCCAGCTGCGTTTCGACTTCGGTGCTCCTATACGCTTTCCTCACTCCCTCTTGCTTGCCCACATAGGGACAGAGACACAGACAGCTGCCGACAAATGCCGCGACGGAGACAGAGACGGAGACAGAGGCAAACGAAGAGGGGAAAAGGAAAGACCGAAAGAGAGAGAGAGAGAGAGAGAAAAAGAAAGTGAAAGAAAGTGATACAGAAAGAGAGAGAGAGAGAGAGACAGAGAGAGATACCAAGACGGAGACAGAGACAGACACAGACAAAGAGAGAAAAGGGAAAGAGAGAATGAAAAAGACAAAGACCAAGCGACAGAGAGAGGGAGAGAGAACCCATCCCCACACACACCCAATTTACGCGGCTTTTTTGGATCTTACGGTTGAGTTCTCTGTCTCTCCTTCTCTCTTTTTCCATCTTGGTGGGGCCTATATTGCGCAAAGTTTAGCCCTCTGGTGCGCATCTTCGCACTAGGTTGCACCAAGTTGGGCCCATGTGGTCTATGTCGAACACATCTTAGGCCCATGTTGAAACTATGTTACACCTATGTTGGTAAATGTTGGCCTAGGTTTGCCCAGGTTGGGCCTATGTTGGCATACATTGGCGTGTGTTAGCCCCACGTTGCCCTATGTTGGCTATCTTAGGCCTATGTTGGAGATATGTTCCGCCATTTTTGTTCACAAACATCGTCCGCGACAACTTTTTTGGCTTTGTCCTTCCCTCCCAACTGAAACCACACCCTCTCCCTGCTGGGCCGGCGCGCGGCTGTCAGGCGTAAGCCTCTTAGATACATTATTTAAGCAACTTTTTTTACCTTCCACATGTCATTCGTGAGAAGCACTCTTACGAAGTACCTTCAAAATCCATTCATTGAAGCAATGACCTTTGATCCTCGATCGTCGTAACCTACTACTAGCAATGGACTCCAACCTAATAGCAATAATGGCCTCCAACATAATAGAAATGGCCTGCAAGCCAATAGCGATGGCCTTCAGATTCACCCTACTAGCGATCGCCTCCAACCTAATACGCATGGCCTCCAACCTAATAGAAACGGCCGCCAGCCTAATAGCGATGACCTCCAACCTAATAGCGATGGCCTCCAACCGACTAGCAATGGCCTCCAACCTAATACCGATGGTCTCTACCTACTAGCAATGGCCTCCACCCTACTAGCGATGACCTCCAACCTAATAGCGATGGCCTCTACCTACTAGCGATGGCCCCCCAACCTAAGAGCGATGGCCTCCAACCTAAGAGCGATGGCCTCCACCCTACTAGCGATGGCCTCCAACCTAATTGGAATGGCCTCCACCTAGTAGCAAACGGCCAATGGCTCTAGCGGCTCTCCTGCCATCGATCTCTACCTCAAGCCAAGACACGATCTCAACACGTTGTCAACACGGACTGACACTGTGCTTCTGGCCACTGGGTTCAGCCGCCACCTTTTCAGTGAATCTTCGATACCTTGCAATCAGGAGCAAAGGGCATCGCTACTAGGAGCAAGAAGGACGCTACTAGGGGCTCCTGGCCTTACTACTAGGAGCAAGGACGCTACTAGTGAAGTTTCCCTAAAACGAGCGCTCCTTCAAGGAAGCTCCACCCCGCCGCCTTTAGGGTAGATAAAATGTCTACCTCAAAAATGCTCACTAGTAGCTTTTTGTTCCTAGTATCTGCTAGTAGTGCCCTTTGTTACTAGTAGCGATGCCCTTCCCCCTAGTAGCTTCTTGTTGTTCCGGCCTCTACCTCTCAGAATCTTTGCAAAAGGGTCATCCTCTCCAGCTCCAAGCCAGGTCATCCGTTCAATCAAAGCCTCACACATCGCGCAAATGGGAGAGCTTCGATAGGAAAAAGGATGGACAAGGAAACCAGCTTCAGCTAACCAGCTTCAGCTAGGAAAAGGATCTAGTTACTAAGAGCTACTGGTGTTCTCGAGTTTGACCCATTTTTGAACCCGGCCTCCAAAGGACTTGCAGATCCGTGGACCACATTGTTACCCACTTCCGGTTGAGCCTCCAAACCGAACCTGATGTAAAGAATCTGTCTGAGCTAGACAAGATATCGTAATTGACTTTCTGTACTTTCTTTATGGACAGAAACAAAGAGGTTGGACATCGCTATTGGGGTGGAGGCCATCGCTACTAGGAGCAAAGGGCATCGCTACTAGGAGCAAGAGGACGCGAACGGAACAAAGGCCATCGCTGTCTTCACGATCGTTCTGAGCCGGCAGCTCACTCCATTGTTTGAAGAAGTGACCCCGGATGGAGCCCGGTTGCGACTCCGCAGCTGTGGCAGGGTCCGTATCACCTACGATCTCCTCCCGAAACCTGAAAAACAGCTGAAGGTGACAGAGGAAGGAAGAGGAAGGAAGTCAAGTCACATGTTCTTTTCTCGTTTCATGTTGTTCAAAGAATTGACCTTTGCTAGTAGCATCGGCTCACAGGTTTAACATCGGACATCCACAAGCGACATCTAGGACCAGCACTGTCTCCACGTGAGGCAGGAACTTTTCCAATTGAGATGCATCCAATACACCGAACTGCAACAAGAAAGCAGGACATGTGCCATGTGGACAAAAACAGGTTGGAGGCCATTGCTATTGGGTTGGAGCGCCTAGTAGCTACTTGCCCCCAGGAGCCCCTAGTAGCGAAGGAAGAGACTAAGTTCTTCGCCTGTCAGGTGAAATATACTTTGCTCGCATTGCCATGTAAAAGCCATTGATCACCTCAGGCGAAGAAGAAGCGCACACACACACACAGGACGCTACTAGGGGCTCCTGGCATCGCTACTAGGAACAAGAGGACGCTACTAACGCGCACACACACACACAGGCGCGAACGACCCTACTCAAAGCTCCCGACGTAGAGACCATTCAGACAACCACAGTAGAAGCCACCACCAAACTTCACCTTGCCTGAACCTCGAATCAAAGAATCGACCACATCGAAGCGGCCATTAGGAGCAAGGATGCTACGAAAGGAGCAAAGGGCGTCGCTACTAGGAGCAAGGATGCTACTAGGGGCTCCTGGCCTTACTCCTAGGAACAAGAAGCTACTAGGAACAAAGGCCATCGCTACTAGGGGCTCCTGGCATCGCTACTAGGAACAAGGGCCTTACTACTAGGAACAAGAAGATAGTAGAAACATTCAGTAACACAGGCGAGCCGGTGAAGCAAACGAAGCGAGCTGGTGCCTAGTTGGAGTTCATCCCATCGAGCACCAAGCTCCCTGGTAGTCCATCCCAACCTCACTGAACTCACAAGTTGAAAAGGTGCTCAGTGCGTCCTTGCTTTCGGTAGTGCCAAAACTTGGGGGTTGGTGAATTGTTGTCTCTGACAAGTTGTGAAGTACAACATGCCCCCCAACACCTTGCTAGTAGGTTGGAGGCCACCGCTTCCCTTAGTTCTCCAGGATTCTGGCCTATCCACGGCCTGCTTAGCGTTGCACACCAAGTCCTGGGACAAAAAGGCTCAGACTGTGCCACGGAAGAGCAAAGACCCGAAAACCATGCAGGCATGTGCCAAAGGCATGGCCCCGCAATTGTGTCGGTAGCTACTAGTAGTATATAATGCCCTTGTTACTAGTGCGATGAACTTGTTACTAGTAGCTTCTAGCTACTAGTAGTAATGGCCTCCAACCTAAGAGCGATGGCCTCCAAGTAGCTTCTTGTTACTAGTAGCTTTTTGTTCCCAGTAGTAATGCCAGGAGCTACTGGTAGCTTCTTCGCGGTCCTTCTTCTTCGCTTCGTCCCAAGTGATGGCAAAGGCGTCCTAGGAAGAATACAACGAAGAATACGGCTTGGGCCATGCGAAGGGGGATAAATTTCACGGATAGCATAGGCAACATATAGCTCCCTGGTGTAGCAGCTAATTGCCGTACTATTTCTCGTCTTTATTCACTGTTCCTTCTTTCCTTTTCACCCTGTTATACTTTCTCGTTATCACAAGGGTTATACTTTGTATTGCCTACCAAGAAGTAGTATACTGTAGTTTTTACTGGAGTTCCTACTCGCTACTACTTTTACTCCGATGACGACCACATCGACAGTAGACACCTTATCTCAGTCTCCGACAGACGACGCTTGGACGTCACTACCCCAACGCTTTTCTCGAGACATTCTCTCGTTCCGATCTCAAAGTGATGCCCTTTGCTCCTAGTAGCTTCTAGCTCCTAGTAGTAAGGCCAGGAGACCCTAGTAGCCTCCTTGCTCCCAGTAAAAATCATATGTTGTGTTTGTTTATCGCTAAGAAGTGGTATTCTGAGATTAGCTAGGTAGGGTAAGGAGGTAGTTGGCTGGGACGCAGGCTATGGTTCAGGCTTCTTCAAAGAAGCTAAATTGTTCGATACCAGCAGAATTGTCAGCAGAATGTTGGGCGTCGGTAGCTTCTAGCTACTAGTAGTAATGCTCTTCTTATTAGTAGCGATGCACTTGTTACTAGTAGCATTTGTTCCTAGTAGTAATGCAGGAGCTACTAGTAGTGTCTTGGTGGAAATGTAGTTATACTATAGACTCCAGCTGTTTGAGAACACATTTATTGGGAACATTATGATCTCAAATTTGAAACGCTGCATCACTGTTGCATTCATAGCCGACAAAAAGAACGGGCAAAAACGGACAAAGCGGTGGAGAAAGAAAAACGGCGCGGCCAATCAGGACACTCGAGATGGAGCTCGGTAGGAGCACACGACGGTGAATGTTCGGAGAGTGAAGTTAGCTCGCACGATTCAGCAATAGACGACCTTGACGAACCTGAGAAATGGCCCTGAGCAAACCGCACCGTGATAAGTGATGTCCAAAACAATATTGTCTAAATGATCACGATCTGCAACACAAGAAACTCTGAAGGTACGCAAAACGGATCAGGTCTGGTTTGACCACCGATTGCAAGTGTTTGCAAATGTCTTCATTGGCACGAGTCTTGCAATGGTGCTTCTGCCCCCTGCGTTAAATGGACTGCACGCAACTGTGAATTAATGAAGATGATGTGACTGAGCAAGTCTCCCTAAGAGAGATGGCCTCCAACCTAAGAGCAATGGCCTCCAACCTAGTAGAAATGGCCTCCAACCCAATAGCGATGGCCTCCAACCAAATAGCGATGGCCTCCAACCTAGAAAACCTAGAAGCACAATGATTTGGCACAAAAAAGTAAAGTAAATGATTCGCCAAACTCTCATTCGGCGCTCCTCAAAGCGCTGCTGGGCATCGGATAGAATTTGCAGGCTATGTGGATCCTCCTCAAGCGCCTTCACCGCCACAGGGCCATAATGCTTGTCAATCAAACACCTCGCAAACAGAAAAACTGGCACTGAGCAGCAACATGTCTAAACTGCACTTGCAGCGATATGTATATTTAATGTTGCATCAATATGTTCTTAACGCAAAACCAAAATGCAAAAACTATCCAAAGCAGAAGCCAAGTCAAAAGAAACTTACAGTAAGCCAGCTGTTTAAAATATATTATATACATACAGCAACCCTTTTTCTGGTCGTATTTGTTTTGTTTTTTCTGGAGTTGCTGTACAAGCATCAGGAGCAGCAGAAAGGTCAGGGGACGAAGCAGCAAAGCCAGCGGGAGGGAGAGAGCGAGACAGTGACAAAGGGAGGGAGCAGAAAAGGCACCCCACTTAATGAAGGAGAAGGAGCAGTGAGGAAAGTGGAGAGAGGAACTATAACAGGGACTTCTTTGCGGCTGTCTTCAGGCTTCAAGTCATTTAGGAGCTCTTCGACTTTCCTCCTCTAAATTTTACCCTCGGGTGCCTCAAAAGGTATGCACCTTTGGAGTGGCACTTTCCTTGTCTTAATTATGCCCTCGCTTGGCTCATAAAACTGGTGCGCCGTTGGATTGGCACCTTCCTCGCTTATTCTTGGCTTTAAGCTTTACCCTAGAGTGGCACACAAAAGGTTTGCACTGTTGGATTGGCACCTTCCTCCTCTAAACTTTACGGGCAGCGTTGGAAGCTGGCCACTTGCAGCAGCGCAGGAGAGCTGCAACCAGCGTAGTTCTGGAAGCTGGCCACTTGCAGCAGCACAGGAGAGCTGCAACCAGCGTAGTTCTGGAAGCTGGCCGCTTGCAGCAACACACGCTCGGTAGACCCTGGCCACAGCAAGCAGCACAGCAAGCAGCACAGCAAACAAAGCCGCCTCTTGCAGCAGCACTTGCAGCGGTTCAAGCTGCCTATTTGCAATTGCAAAAGTACTCTCGGCCAGCAACGACGTGATTGAACAATCATTCACTTTCAGCTTCCTGAACAGTCAGCCCTTCGCACTTTGTTCGCTCCAGGCATGGGGTCGAGCGAGCTGTTCGTTTTTCCTTATGGAAAACTTGAAGACCCTCAGGACCAGCGCGACCCTGAACAGTAGATCAAACAGAACCAAGGATTGAACATTGAACACAACAACTGCAGGGAGAGCTATCGCCGGTCAGAAGATCGAACTTCAGCTCCCAGGCCCTGGCCACTTGCAGTCGACCGTGATCCATCCAGCCTCTTGGCCTCTCTTTAAATCGTTTCTAGAGGGCCAATCTGCCGGGTTGGCATCTGTGGAGACCCTATCTATAAATATTCGAGCGCTTAGTTCAAGGGCCAGATCCCAAAAGATTGAAATAAGTGAACACACATCCTCTTTACTTGAGTAGCCTTTCACCAAAGCGGCTTCGACCACTTCAGAGTCAATGAGGATGATCACATCAGCTCCGTTTAAACGATCCCTGAAGGTCCTCAGAGCCAGAACTGGCGCCAACAGTTCAATCGGAATGATCTGGTTCTTGGGATCCACCGCTGGCTCACCTCCTTTGGAACGACAGCTGTGAACTGCCGAGGGTGATCCAAGCGACGATCGAACAACACCGCGCCTATCCGATCGGGCAGCCTCTCTGAACTCGGAGTCCTCGGATCCGGAGTGAACCCGTCGGTGAAGACGACCGCATCTGGCCTTTTCTTCACCTGCCGATCGATGGTACGGGGAGGTCCGTTCAAGATCAACTTCAACCATTGTTCAAGAGCGAATTTCAGGGGGGCATCAAGACCGAATTTGGGGCCGACCGGGAAGCGCATATTATACTGCCTCTCAGAAATGACCCTCAAATAGGCAGTTGTGAGGCCCCAAACATCAGCTTACCCTTCAGTTTACCAGCTGCGCCTGGGTCCAAGAGCTCAGAGGTTAAAATCGAGCGAATCTCTGAAACAAGGTCCTCCTTCCGATCGGGCTTAACCTCAAGTTGCATTAAGTTCAAATTATATGCACCCCTAAAATTGTGGGGGAGTGGGAGAGCTGCCAACTTCTTCTGGTCAAAGCGGGCCCCTAACCAGGTGTGAACACACTCCGCGGCCAGCCGAGCAGAACCGATCGTCTCGACCGGCTCAAACCCGTACTTGTCGTCACAAAAGCTGAACGCGACGAGACCAAACAGTTTGACCGGGAATTCATATGAGGTGGACATCATTTCTGGTGATGCAAATAGTTTGGCCTACAGAATGTCTGGGTACAAAAGACAGCCAATGGCTAACTATTATTACAGCACCATGCAGCATTGGATTCGCAAGTTTTCAGAAGCCCGTGTAAAAGCAGATCCTGGTATCAAAGCACCTATTCCCAGAACATTTTACAGTTCATCTTCACATGTCCTCAAGCAGTGTGAAGCTTACTTTGAGAAACTCTGGGAGGAATACTCTACAGAAGACAAAGAAATATACCAGGGATCAAAGCTTGGCGATACTTGTTTGTCTACCATTGTTGAATGGGGTCATTCAATGAGTGAAGAGGAATATACAAATTCCACAGTGAGCACGAAGGAGTTCATCTGTAATTTTTCAGAGAACTTTGCTCTTGATCGCAGCTGACCTCCTATTATAACTATAAACTGCAGATACTAACCCGAACGAGTGTCCGATCATCACGAAAAAGGCTGGCTTTGCCGATGCCGGATCCTTTAGGCAGATCACGGAAAACTTTCGCTGATCAGGCTTCACCGCAATCTGCCGATAGGCCTTTCTCTCGTCGAGCACCCATCCAGCCAAGCTGCCGAGCGGCATTGCAGATCGTAGTGCTCTCAAGGCTGCTACGTTCGAGTCGGTCGACGGCAACTGGAGTTTTTCCGAGATCACCGTGACTTGATTGATCATGTTTGTGGTAGCACTATCACACCCCCGAACTTTGTTCTGTTGAACTACTTCAAACCTTTGTGTGGGGATCCAATCCTCACACTTCAAAAACTCTGAAACTTCTGATTCAGAAAACCAAGGTCCCTTGCAAGATCCTTCGCTGCAGTCCTCGATCGTGGAGTCCCAGATCTTTTGGAGGTTCTCAGACACAGGCACTGACTGGACTCTTTGAACGATCTTCATTCGCAGATCCCAGGCCCGTGCTAGAGCATCTTCTACCGCCACATGAGGCTGCGGCCGGGTGTAGTCCGGCCAGCGACCCGAGCGGGCGATAGGCCCTACAATGGAGAAACCACAAAGGAGGTCCTGAGCGAGGTGTTGGTCAACGGATCCACAAGCTGCAGCCATGGCTTCATACAGGGCAATATGGCACACCTGGCCGAGCGCAGGGGTTTCGCCCTCCGAGCAACCGAGCAGGAGACGGCGAAGGTCACCGTCAGGCAGAGCAGCAATACGACGAACTGAGTCAGGAAGCAAACGATGAGCTTCGTGTTCCCAGAACGCCAGCGCTTGAATCCGCCGAGCGAGCGAGTCACTGGGAGAGTGGGCGAGCGCTGCAATAGCATCCATGACCGGCTCCTCCAAAGCGACCGAGACGGTGAAGGGGTGTACCACTTGGAGAGCCCACTGAATTGCTTGGCCGGGCTCCATTTCGACCTCGAGCAGTGGCTTGAGGGCGCCTCGTTGCCCGATTCCAGCGCTTTCTGAGCAGAGACCGCCTGTCTGTGTTCCTTCCACCGAGAGGCGAGGCCCAACGGGCGCTTGCGATCGGCAGCTGGCGTGCAGAGCCGGAACGACAACGACAGGTGAGCCAGATCGTCAATCCAGAGCTGATGGATCCCAAGGGCCATAGTTGCACAAAGTAAGTAAGGGCATTCTTGAGCAAGTTTGGTCCTGAACACATAGCGGCCACGTTTGTGGTCCCACACCTTGCCTGTGAGTCTTTCATGAACATGGTTTCCAGGGCAGGTCTTGCACACATCGCTGAGCGCGGCCGAAGAGACTTTGAGGCGAGTCGGCTTCACAGAAGGGGCGCCGAACGCGCACTGGTCAAAGTCCAGGTCAAGTGCTCGCGCGAGCTGGCTGAGAGCGAGCATCGCAGGTGTGCTCCACAGTAGACTCTTGAGGGGGCTCTCGATCGAAAAATTGCCACCGGCCGAGAGGACCACCTCCGCTATCTCTACTGACCGATCTAGAAACATGTTGCCCAGGGTGACCAGGTTGTGATTCTCAAAAGACAAGTCCGCGAGACCGAGCGGGCTTGCCTCTGACCTCAAGCGTGGCGGGCCTCCGTCCAGCTTCCGAGCGGCAGAGAAGGTGTTGCACGGTGTGCCCAAATGAACAAAGAAAATTGCTCCGTGGTGAGCGAGCGTCACCACTCGATCCCAGAGGGCAGCATCCAAAATATCGACCGGTCGAGGAACCCATTCGGAGGTTTCAATGTCAATCGGAGGCAACACCGGAATGCCGAGAGCAGCCACATGCTCGGTCAGCCGAGCGGTGCCGGAGAAGATCTCGAGAAAGAAAGGTCCATGAGCGAGAACCTCTTTGCAATCTCTTGGAACTTCATCCCACGTCGACCACAACGGTGTAGTGGATGCCACGTCCTTCAAAGGCTCAGGAGCAGAGCGCTCCAGAACCTCTTCATTCGAGCATGGCGAAGGCGTGCCCTTCCAATCCCCGGGAGGCGGGGCGCACGCCTCCAGGGGAGCACCGATCGGTGCTCAGTGGTTCCCGTGCCAAGGGTGGCTTTTGCCACACTCGACACAGATGTGCTTGCGCTTGCACTGATCACTGAAACGACATCCACTTGAGCAGTTGTAGAACGGGCACCGGCGAGGGCCGTTGTACTTGAAGGCATTGACCTTGGCCCACTCGTCGGGGGGGATGCGAGCGTCCCTGGTGCTCTTGAGCTTGCCCTCATGGCTGGCTTGGTTTTTCTTCGTCTCCGAGCTGCCGGCTTTGAGTTGCTTGAGCTGTTCCTTCTGGCGAGCTCTGCGCTGCTTGTTCTTGCGCGCCTTGGCAGTCGGCCGCGGCGGAGTGCCGGACCTCGAGCAAGAGCGCTTCTTGCCGCCTCCTTCTGGTGGAGTGGAGGGAGCGGTCTGGTGAGCTTGTTTGAACTTGTCAAGCTCTGCACTTGAGCGAGCGTCGTTCCAGAGCTGCTTGTGGTGCCGCAGCACCTCCAGAAGAGCTGCCGAGAAGGTGGTGTAAGTCTGCTTGTGATCTGAATTCAGACGGTAGACTTTCTTCCTGATCAGGGCGTCCACCGTGAGCAGCAGGGCAAGGCCGCGGTTCTCATGGCGCCACTTTGTATGAGAACTCACAGATGTTGAGGTATTCGAGAGCCACGAAGAAAGCATGCAGCTTGTCCATGACCTGTGGTTCAGAAGCTGCCACCTAGCTGAGGTTGGTCGATCTGGACCACCCTGAGCAGGTCTTCTGCATTGCGACTGAGACCTGGATCTGGGCGATCGTCTCGTTCTGAGTTCTCATCTCACCGACCTCATAGAAGTTGACCGCTCCGTGAACCAAAAAGTCCCGCTGCAGCCTCTCTACGAACTTGCGGTGTGGCTCCCGGTGGTGTGGCAAAACCACGTCGGGGTGACGATCGATGAACTGCTGTCTGAACTCAGCATGGTCTTCGCCAGGGATTTCTGGCACTTTGGACGGATCCTCCTCCATTTTGGCCCTGCGAGCCGCAAAGTGGTCCTGCATGGTCGAGCAGGTCTTCCAAACAGCCGCCAAGGCTGTAAGGGCCAGCTCGCGAGCAGGAGGGTCAGGTCTGGGATGATGATGGCCTGCAGCGTCTGCTTCACTGCAGCGATCGTGTCTCCGAGCATGGAGAAGGTCTCGACCGTGAGCAGGTTGGCATCTGCCACCACTTGACAGAGCGCTGAGGGCACTCGCTGCCTCCCAAAGATCTGACGCAGGGGAGATCTGGAGTGTGAGCCGCATCGGTGTAGGTGGTGCGATCGACCATCTTGGACGGAAGTGCGAGCTGTCTGGGTAGAGCCAAGGAGCTGAAAAGTCTCACGCCGCCAGTGAGCCCCCAGAAACAAAAACAGGGCGAATCACAAATGCAAGAGACTCACACAGCGAATGCACATGAACAACACTCACACAGCAGCTGCAGAAAGCGAGCAAAACAGTGAATCCCTTAAGAAAATCTCTCATGTACACGCAGCGAACGGTGCAGCGAGTTGAACAATTTTTGAAAACGCTGCACCCACTTCAGGCCTAGCTCGAGCGCAGCCTTTGCAGAGAACCGACAAATCAGGCAAAATGGTTCCTGCTGAACTGCACTCAGAAATCAAGAACTTGTTGCGCGCGACCTTGCCAGGGTCAGTAGCGTGAACACAATGGTAACGATAGTCATAGTACGAGCCGGGCGCAGGGTTCTTCAAAAACAACTCTGGTGTATCGGAGCCGAGTCCTTCCGGGATGTCCAAAAGAACCTCATCGCTTTCAGCGAGCGGGTGATCTTGATCAAGCATATCTTTGACCAAATGTTGGACCATCCTGGCTGGCACTGACGTTCGGTTCCGTGTGTATTTGAGAACGAGGGGGCCCGGGTTCTTCCAGTTTGCTTGCAGTCCGATCTCCTCAGTTGATCGTCCTGCGTGAACCGCTGCGTCCAACAAAGTAACTCGAGCGGAGTGCGCGGTCAATTTGTTGACCGTCTGCATGACCGTCCATACGACACTAGCTCCTCCTTCGAGCCTTTGCCATATGCATAGAGCGCGTCTCGCGCTATGACTTTGAGCCATTGCACCGAGCGGCCGTAGTCGGGCAACCCTGGGCGAAACTCCGATCGGGTGTTGAGATCATGAACCCAAAAATCACGCTCGATCGAGTCCGCGTTTAAAAGGTCCCAACCCTCTTTGACCCACTCCACACCCGAGAACCCTACGAGCGGCACAGCGAACTTCGTTCCCCGGCGTTTCCGCTCCACCTTCGTCTGCCATGCCACTCCGAAGAGGCCCTCGTCGTTGAAGACGAGATCACGTGGAGCCACGTGCACCCCATCGTCGAAGCGCAAGGAGGCGAAGACCAAACAAAGCCACCACCATACAAAAACGAGCGGGGTCAGGGTGTTCTGACACGACAAAAATCTCAAGACACCTTACAACCTCGATCGGGATGGGCACAGCTTCTTTGAGAGCCGTTGCCCGTTTGGTGACCACTTCCGCTTGGAGAGCTAACAACTTTGGGTCGTCAAGATTGGGGCAGTCAATGGCTAACCTGGAGGTCACCCACCTAATCGACGATCGAAGGGAAGGGATTACCGTGGGTCCGCACTCCCTGGTGTCCAGAAAGAGAACGTACTTAAGAACTTTTTCCAAGGAAAGTGTTGACACGATCCACAGTTCAAAACGCTCCCACGCGCCCACGTGCGCCCTCATACACCATGGGGCCCCCCTAGTTAAAGAACTTATAACTTAAGATACCACACTTAAAAAAGTTATAAGTTAGTTATATTGAACTTATCAGAACTTAATTATAAGTAAAGTTGCGGGAGTTACTAACTTCTGTAACTAGTTTGAGCGTGAAAGATGATGAAATCTTTGCAAAAATGAAACTGTGTGCAAAAAACTTGCAAAACATAATTTTTCTCAAAAAACATAACAAAAACCTTAGAAAAATGACTACCGCCTAATGTTTCTATGCGCGCGGCATTCCGCATCAATGTATGTGTGTGGGCGGAATACCGCCAAAATGTGTGTGTGTGTCCGTGTTGTGATGTGGGCGGAATGCCGCCAAACGAACAAACCGCAACAAGGCGGAATGCCGCCAAACAAACAAACAATCAAAGAACGGTCATATATATTTATTTATATACATATATATATATAGGCGGAATGCCGCCAAACTTAAAGAACAATCATAAAGGCGGAACGCCGCCACAAAAGAACAGCCATATAGGCGGAATGCCGCCAAACAAAGAACAGGTTAATACCTCTCTAAGGTACAAAATCAAAACATCCAAAATCGGAAACCCAGATACCACCGGATACCACCCAGATACGACCGGATACCACCCGGATACCAACGGATACCGGCCGGATACTGGCCGGATACCACCGGATACCACCCGGATACCGCCGGATGCCGCCCGGATACTACCGGATACCACCCGGATACCACCGGATACCACCCGGATACCGCCGGATACCGCCCGGATACCACCGGATACCACCCGGATACCACCGGATACCACCCGGATACC
>CAXAMN010010857.1:94828-110657 GCA_963970005.1 Durusdinium trenchii | reverse complement strand
CGGATACCACCGGATACCACCCGGATACCAGCGGATACCACCCGGATACCACTTGTATATTTTTTGGCCTGGGCAGATGTAAAGACGGTACCAAAGCCTCTGGGAATCAAAGGGCTGATGCTAGAGCCGCGATGTTGCTGGAACGTGCGGCTGGGCCGCGTGCGGGGACCGCAAGGTTCCTGCGGCTTGCCGCATACGCAACATCCCTGCTCAACAAACAGGAAAAACAAACAACGTCGTGGAAACAGCTACGCAAACTCACGTCAACAAGTGCATGAACAGATCTTTCAATACAAAAATAGAGAAAACAGGTTCCTGCGGCTTGCCGTATACACAACTTCCCTGCTCAACAACACAAAAAACAAGGAACACGGAAACCTCTATGCAAACCCACGTCAACGACTACATGAGCTTACAGCATCAAAAAATCAATGTTTTCATTAAAAATATAGGAAAAACAGGTCCTGGGCATCATTTTTCAGACATATGAAAAAAAAGATGATTTTCAGACATAAAAAACTAACTTCCGTAACTTTTTTTTAACTTACCGTGGTCCTTACTTACAACTAAGTTATAACTAACCATCTAAGATGTAACTTACATAGAACTACCGGTGAGACTTAATTTAGTTACACCAAGTTACAACAAGTTAAAACCATAGTTACACCAAGTTAAAACCATACATAGGATACTTACAAGTAGTCTAACTAGGGGGGCCCCATGGTGTAGTTCGGTGCGCTCCAGCTGTCAGACCAGATGCCTGAGCTTGGTGGACTCCGTGGCCGTGAGATCGTCATTCTCCTGACCTGCCTGGAAAAGCTTGGCGTGAACACCCGCTCGATGACCTATATCGCCTCAAGACGAGCTGCCCAGCGGTTCCGTTCTGCCTGCTCAAAATCCAACAGGGGAGTGGATCCACTCGACGTCGAAGAGGAGGTTTTGAGTCTCTTCGGATCACGAACTGGTTTGTTCACTATAACGACCGAATGGCGGCTTGCTTCCTCAAGGAGCTGGCATCTGATAAAACAGTGTGGGCCCGAGCGGGTTCGCAGAGACCGAATCCGAGTTGCGTCGTCGTCGACTCGAAGAACATCTTCTCGATCGATACCGACACCCCCCAGAACTGTTCTATAGCATAGAAGGTTCACTGAGCAGCTTGCGAGCAACATCGTCTTTCATGGTAGAAGCCCACTCTGATTCAAAACAAACTCCGAGCCGGAAGTCACCTCCATGGCTGTGATCAGAGCTAGGGGAGACTCCACCAGAGCATTGGAGAACTCCTCCGAAAAGATTGGAAGAGCCAACACTTTGGAGACCCACCTATCTACGTTCTGAGCCATGCTTCCCTGAGCGTGCTCGGGCTAAGGTTCCGAAACTCTCCAAACGCGATCGTTGCTCTGAGAGTTCGCACCTCATGCATTGGCGAGCGCCGGTGTTCACAGCAGTGGCCGTGCACATCACTTGACTTCAGAACGTTAAAACAATTCAAACTCTCAAGATATCTATTTATCTACTAGAGCTTGAAACTGAACAGTATAAATATGACAAAGTTCCAATTAAAATAACTGAGCAAGTTACACAAGCACGAGCGTGACATGAATGCATCAAAACATGAAAGCTTTGAACTCAAATCACGATCGACATGCACTGTGCAACAACTTGATCAAGCTATAGAGTGTGGCTAGAGTGAACACAGAAACCGGTATCATAAGTATACTTGAGAACCGGCTCACGTGATCACATCATGCGCAACACTCTGAGCTTCCACGACCGACTCTGCTGAGCGTTGAACCTGCAGTGGACGAGCGTCCAGATCGAGCGAACGTTAGGGGCCCTCGAACACAAGCACGGACACATTCACGTCCTCCCGCTTTGCCCGTTCGAAGACCGCCCACGGACGACTCGCAAGTGTTTTCTATCGGAGCTCATATGTCGACCGGCTGAGGGGACCTCAAACTATCGAAACAGGGTCCACCGATTTCCAGATCGAGCTTCTGCTGATCTTGCACTTCAAATGACGAAAATAGGGAGGTCACACTTCCGTGACATCCCCATCATCTTGGGAGCTGGGGCCAAAAGAGATAGGGACCCCAGCAAGAACCTCCTCCGGTGTGATCACCACTGATGAAGGACGATCGACTCTGCGAGCTCATAATCCTCCTGACCTGCTGGACGAACGTCTGCAGTGTCACCAATGCATCTGCCAAAGACTCTTCTCTGCGCTGGTCCAGCGATCGCCTCTGGGCGTGGATGGTCTGAGACCCTTGAGCAGCAGCTGATGCTGGTTCCCCAGGAGCGGCGATACCTCGGCGGCCCGGTGGTGCACGGCTGTCGGAGCGTAGCCTCCACCTGACCCTCCCATATCGCGGACCGCTTGCCGCTTCTCCTGAGCAATGGCCACTGCTGGTGCCCCCATTGTAGGGGGAAGGATCATCGTTGCTTGAGCTGTTGCCGGATCATGGTACTGCAGAGCGAGCGCATCTTTTGGCACGATCTTCTTTTCGACCCGAAACAGTGGGCTCTCACAGGTGAGATGGAGGTTGTCAGCATCAGATGCAACCTCCACTGCACCAATCCTCCTCGATCGAGTTGGCGGTCATGGCAGAAGTCCAGTGTGCGTGGATCCCAGCCAACTGAGCCATCTGCATTGTCTGATCAGGACCTTCCACTCGGGTTCTCTCTGCACCATCGAGCGTTTCGCACGAGCGTAGGCCCTGACACCCGAGAGACCACCATCCATGACGATGGCACTGCTATGGTTGAACAACCAACATCCAACCTGTCTTGGGCTGAGCTGAAACGGAATTCCAATCTGTCTGCGTCATGCCCGAACGAGTCTGCTGATGCGACCGTGGTAAGCCTGACCTCAAAGTGGCATAGAGGAAAATCAAGAGCCACCACAGCTCCTCCTTCGCCACAAGCGTAGATCTGGCCGCCGACCTCGAACAAGACTGCACAGACTCTCCAACCCTGGAAAACTGTGACCGTACAGGCTGGAATGAAAAGAACGTCCTCCAGCCCCATGACAAGTGCATCATTCACGTAATTCAATTGCACCGTGGCGTCACGGTCCGAACGGTACCGACGAAGCTCAAGGTGGATCAACAAAGCTCCTTCGATCTTCAACTTCACATCAATCCATGTCGAGCTGTCATCCCTCATGAGCGGCCACCTGAACGGTTGGAATGCTGCGTGCGACATGACCTCGCCAGTGAAGCTGTCCCATCGACCGCACGGGATGGAGCCATAACTGGTCATAGAGCCAACTACGATGAGCTTCTTTCCCTCGAGCGTCCTCATGTAGAACAGGGAGAGATGGTACCCTGTGGCAGGGCTTCTGATCAGCCTGGCATCTGACAAGATGTTGACGCCCGCCTGGGCATTGATCAAAATCTCATCCAGCAGCCAATGCAGGTAAGGCGGGAGCTTGGAAATGAGCGCATTGTGAACGCCTCCCATTTGCCCAAATCGAAGTGCTCGGGCACCTTTGCAAGCTGCTCTTTCTTGTTGTTTGCGGAGCTTCCTGGAGCCATATTGTGGGTTCACTCCGGCTAGGAAATTCTGAGCAGCTTGGGTGGCTGGAGCTGAAGCCTGTCCTCCCCATGCAGGAGGAGGTGGCGGAGCCTTGGGCTGAGCAGCCTCATTGGCGTGTTGCTCATGGGAGGATGCTGCCTGAGCAGGCTCTTGTGGTTCTGAGCTTTGAGCTGGTTTTGGGATCTTGTTCTTCAAGTCGACCTCCGACCTGGGTGGCAAAGGAAGATCTCCCGGAGGCAGGTCCTCATCCGCATCATCAGGTGGAGCCACCCTAATCCAGCTAGCACTGCCACCACTCACGTTGCTCGAGCTGTCTTCTGGTCGAATGGCTCGATCAGCGGCAAGAGCTTGTTGTCTAGCGAACGGTGGGAAGCGACATTGCCCAGACCAAGAACCTACCCTGAACAGCTAAGTGATCCCAGGCCCCAAACCAAGACCGAAAAATTCGAAGCCTGGTGATCACTTGTTCTTTTCGCCAAAATGGCCACCAATGAACATGATCACTACAGGTAAGTAAGATGTAACAGAAAGCTGAACAGCTAGCTAGAGTACCCCCCTGCATTCCAGACCTACCTTACCGCAAATACAGGAACCAGAAGCAAGAGCAAGTGCAAAAGCAGCAGCAAAAGCCGAAGCTGAAGCAGAAGCAGAAGCAAAGGCAAGAGCAGAAGCAAAAGCCAAAGCAGAAGCAAAAAGCAAAAGCAGAAGCAGGAAAAAAAATAAAACAGAGAAATACCGGTTCCGCCAGGAGCTACTAGCAGCGTCCGCTACTAGTAGCTTCTTGTTCCCAATAGCGATGACCTCCAACCTAATAGCGACGGACTCTCTCTGGGACTCCTGCCGCTCTTCAATCTCTTTGCCGCTAATGGTGCCAGCCTACCCATTTGAGAGTCGAGTCAGTCGAGTCGTCGAGTCGACTCTCAAATTCGTCGAGACATTTTCACCGACATTTCTGAGACTCCGTTTCGTTTCTTTTCCGGTTGTTTTGGAGTAAGAGGTAGTGGGGCCGCTACGTGTACTTGCGCATGGTATCATTATGTCGACATGCTGTGGCTAAATCTAGCTCGGGCTGCCCCTTCTTTGGAGTTCACTGATGGCTATCACTATGGCCTTCAAAACATGGATACTTCGATCATGAAGGAGGTTCTGGATGTACCGTCTTGCCAATTCCTGAGAAGAATTGTGCCGCAGACTGGCATCAAAGCGAGAGTTACATGCTCAAACTCATCTCCTCCGCCAAAATAAAAAAAAAAACATGACTCATCTCTCTCAAGATCTCTTCGACGATATCTGAAATCAGACGAGGTGCAGTGTTGGCATGAGGTTTCAGCATCAAGAATGCATGGTTCTGGAGAGACGAGGAAAATAGAAAAAAGAAAAAGAAGAAAGGTCTAATATAGTTTGCTAGTAGGCTGGAGGCCACTGCTATTAGGTTGGAAGCCATCGCGACTAGGTTGGAGGCTATCGCTATCAAACACAAAGAAAAAAACATTTCGACTTGGAGAGACCTATTTGTCCAAAACTAGGGCGGCGCTAGGCCTTAGTCGACTCTAGGCATGCAGTAGCTAAGTAGCCAAGAAAAGTAATATCTTAGGAAGGTACTACCCGAGGGGGGGAGCTTCCTTGAAGAAGCTGTTGCACGATTCGTTTTGGTTCCTAGATGCTTGGAGGGGAGGCCTTGTTAAAGGAACCCAAATGTGTTCACTTCGTTCTTTTCACATACCAAGGCATCACAACGCACCGACTTCGGTATGTCACAAGGTGACCGCATCGGAAGTTGGAAGCCGGAACAAAGGAAGTGTCGGCAATGTAAAGCCCACCATGACTTAATTTGCTTTGCCTTCTTGAGGAATTGGAGGCCACTGCTATTAGGGTGAATCTGAAGGCCATCGCTAGTACGCCGTCGCTAGTAGGTTGGAGGCCATTGCTACTAGGTTGGAGGCCATCGCTACTAGGTTGGAGGCCATTGCTATGCCATGGCAAGTAGGTTGGAGGCCGTCGCTAGTAGGTTGGAGGCCATCGCTATTAGGTTGGAGGCCCTTTGGTTGTTAGGTTAGAGGCCATCGCTATTGGGTTGGAGCCCTAGGAGCTACTTGCCCCTAGTATAGTACAGCCAGGAGCCCCTAGTAGCGTCCTTGCTCCTAGTGGCGATGCCAGGAGCCCCTAGTAGCGTCCTTGTTCCTAGGATTGTGAGGTGGTCTTTGGTCTTTGTGGGTATGCGGACTAAGTTGTCATCTGGCAGTTCAAAAAGAGAGGGACCTGTCATGATTTGTCAGGTGGTGTGTGGCCTGGTCAAGCACGATGAGGTAAACGTGGTGCGGGGATAAGTCCTACTTATTGTTTCTAATAGCGAACATTGTTACTACTAGTAAGGCACTTGTTCCTAGTAGCGATGCACTTGTTCCTAGTAGCTTCTTGTTACTAGTAGTCTTGTTACTACTAGTAAGGCACTTGTTCCTAGTAGTTTATTCCGTGGCACACCTCTCTCTCTCCCACGGTTGGAGTGGATGGCCCACGGGAAGCCTGCCACGGCCATCCACGACTGCCGGGACCGAACCGCCTTCGGTGAGCAGATCTGGGGATGCAGTTTTTAGGGATCCAGTTATGGAAGCCAAATGCCAGAAACAGAAACAAATCAACAAACACAGGGTCTAGAGTCTAGAGGAAAAAATAAGAGAGGGAGAATCTTCCGCTCTCCTACAGAGCGGATGCACCACATTTCAACCTCATCGTGTGAATTGAGAGACATGTTTCGACGTGTTCGTTCCGACTTTGTGGAGGCCATTGCTATTAGGTTGGAGGCCATTGAGAGGCTACTAGTAACAAGTGCCACGCTAGTAGTAACAATGTTCGCTATTAGAAACAAGTGCCTTACTACTAGTAACAACAAGAATTTAATAGCAATGGAGCTGTTCTCATCTGATCTTGACACGACTGTGTCTTGGCGTTCCGATGTCCTCGTCCTCCAAGCTGATCGCCCCGTTAATTGGTTCCCTCTCTTTGGGCACCTTTTTCTTTTTCCTGCAGAAAGAGTGACACTCGACAGAACAGCAAACTGGTCCGTTACCAAGTTGAACCGTCCAAATAGAAAACGCAAACACAGAAGGAAAAGGGCCTCTAGGGTTTCTTGCCTACCTTCGTTGCTTTTTCCTTTTGTACTAGTAGAAATGAATGATAAGAGTGGACTCGAAGCCTGGAACTATTGTCTTTCCATCGGAGTCTAGATGTAGTAGATGTCGGATTCGACCTAAGGGAATGCGAGTTCAGCTGAGTTCGGCTGAAACCATCAGCGACATCAACGACGATTTCAGATTCTCTCTGATCATGCTGATTCGGTCTCTGCAATAAACCAAACACATATAAATAGACTATAGTAAGGCACTTGTTTCTAATAGCTTCTTGTTACTACTAGTAAGGCACTTGCTACTAGTAGCGATGCACACTTGTTTCTAATTCTTTGAGGACTTGAGGACATTCAGTGTTATCACTGAAGGCATATGTTGTTCGAGTGCGCGTGAAACAGGTGCGATACCTGTGGGTGTTTTTCCAAGGGTCATGAGCCCAACTTGGTAGACCCTGCGCCACGGCGGATCGGGCCAGGTCCTTGCCACCGGGTTCAGGTGGCCCCCTGGTCAACCCTTTTTGGTCGCAGAAGGTCAAAGATGAAGTGGCTCTTCGACATCGGCGCCCTGAAGATTTGCCGGTGCCCTATGATGGCGACTTGGAATCGGAGGTGACGCACTTGAGTGTTGCTGGAGGTGTCGGTGGGGTCGGCAAAGGTCGTGGGCAAGCGGCTGGGAGTGGCAGGCTTTTTGTCACTCCGCCGAGTCGGCGGTCCGAGGGTCGCGGACAACGGGGCATTCGCCAATCAGAAGGCACCATGCCGGAGGAACAACCTAGTGGAAAACCCTTGAGGTCCCACTCCAAAACCATGGGTCCAGTACCACCTGAGAGTCAACCTCCTGCTTCAGCTTCGACTTCAATGTCTCGCAAGGCAGCTGAGGAATCTGAGGGTGGCCTTCAACGGGCTTTAGAGGCCGAGATGGTTCTGTTTTTGCAGGAACAAAATGCCAAGTTGATGGCGGAGGTGGAGCTGTTGCGAGGTGGGAACAGCTCCAAGGAGTCTCTTGGGGCCATGTCAACTCCATCGTCGTGGGAAGCGGTGGATGGTGCTGGGGGGGGAAAGTCCAGTGGTGGTCAAGAAGCCAAGTCTAATGCTCATCATGGACACCTTCACGGCCTCGATTACCAAGATCATCAGGGGCATGTTCATGAGAAGGGGTCACATCATGGACACCATCATGGGCCCGATCATGGAGACTACCATGTACATGGTTCTCATGGGGGAACGCACCAGCCGAGTGCGACAATGAACAGTGAGCCTGGACCACCACAGACACCGCGAGGGAGGAGCCCAACTACAAGATTGCTTCGACCAGCACACCGAATGGTTCACACCGAATGGTACTCAGGTCCCAAAAGGGCCACCTCCTGATGTACTTCTTCCACCTTTTCCTACAAGTGTCTCGGCAGGAACTGATTTTTTGAAGGACTATGAGGTGCTTGAGGGGCATCGGCGTGGGCTGGGTGATCCACAGTGGGTTCCGCTGAGCATGCGAGAAGGGAGAGTCATGATGCCGTATGAAGACCGGGCATCTCGGCTAGAAAGAGAAGTGGAGGAGCTGAAGACTTCGTTAGACCGGTTGCAAGCCCATCCTCCTCAGCCACAGAATGGGACTACCTACCAAAAGGACGTTCCACCAGCTCCGTCTGGACATTCGGGCGAGTTGTCGGCCAGTGATTTTGTTGGGCTACGAGGGCACGATTTTTGCGGCGTAGCACGAGGTTCTCATCGCGTTGGGGTAGGCCATCAAGATCCATGGGTCTCGCTGGCTTCCTGAAAGTCGGCGTTGCAGTCAGGAGCATGGCGATGGTGGCGGAGGTTCGTATGGGTGTTGGCGGGGGACAAGCCCTTCACCAATGCCGTTGCCGTGGAATGAAGGAACTACGGGCAATAGCAAAGCAGAGCTCCCAGAACTGGCGTCGGACGCTTCACCATTGGAGCTTGGCGATTGGCTGGCGGTGTGCGGGCCAGTGTTGAGGGACATTTCCCAGGTGAGCGCCCGTTGGTGGAACTTGACGCTGAGAGAAGCCCAGTGCTTTTACGATCGGTGGAAGACTTCATCACCGTTGGAGCGGGTTCAGATCAACCCTCGCCTTCCCGACGAGCTGCTGGATGGTCGGTATCAACGAACCGAGCAGAGGGGGGTGAACTTGCTGTTGAGATCCATCCCATCGGACCAGCAGCAGGCTTTGATTACGGCCCGAGAGTTGACCTCTACAGCACTACTCTTTCGCCTCTTCGTGCGGTACCAGCCAGGGGGCGCGGGAGAAAAGGCCATTCTCCTCTCCAAGTTGACGGTGCTTGACAAGAGCAAAAATAGCACCGAGTTGGCTGCCGCTTTGAGGTCTTGGAGGCGGCACTTCGCCCGGGCTGAGGAGATTGATGCCGTCCTTCCTGATGGCACTTTGCTGTTGAAGGCATTGGAGCCGGCATGTACGGTGATTGCTGGGCTGGATGCACAGGCTTCGTTCCGACTTGCTCAAAGTCGCTTACAACTTGGAGTGGATCAGTTGCCACAACACCAGGGGGTGTGGCGTTTCAGCCAATGCCTGCTCGCTGAAGCGGAAACATTGTCCTTGCAGAGCTCTACTCCCTCCGTGACCTCCTCGCCTATCAAGGTCAAACAGATGGAGGCCACATCCAAGCCTTCCGTTCACGGCAGCGGGCCCTCTGACAAAGGCAAAGGCCATTGGGCGACCTCTACTCCTTGCAAGTATTTCCGGTCTGATGCGGGGTGCAAAGCCGGTCGCAGTTGCAGATGGTCCCATTCTTGGGACGGTGTGGACGACAAGAACTCACGCTGTTGGATCTGTGGGGGCAAAGATCATCGCAAATCTGACTGCAAGCTTAAGAGTCAATCCACCAAGGGCAAGGAGCAAAAAACCAGTGGTGAGCCGATGAACGGCTCAGGGGGAGGAAAAGGGTCTTCTTCTTCTTCGGCTACCACGGCTTCCCAGGGATCTGGTCTCAGTGCGGCTGCTGCTAAATCCACCGGTGCATCGTCAATGTCAACGCCGCCCAAGATGCAAGAGATGGACGCTTCAGGTGAAGTTGGAACCACCACGCAGGAAAGTGAGACCAGTGTGGGGGAGGTGAATAGCAAGGGCAGCGGTGAGACTGGGTCAACAACTAGTGAGGTGCTGCTACAAGAAGCGACAAAATTGCTCAAGTCTCTTCGTGGCCCGCAGTTGAGAGTCATCAAGGTGAGCCAGTTGGACTACGAGCATGGCAACACTATGGTTCTGCTGGACTCGGGTGCAACTCACGCTCTTCGCCCCGCGTTCAATGATGCAGAATGGGATGAAGCGCAGCCCACTCAGGTGTCCTTGGCAGATGGAGTCACCACCAAGTTGAGGCTGAAGCCAAACTCCAAAGTCCTGTTGTCCTCACCGTATGACGAGGCGAACAGCCAATCCTGGATTGTGCCTATGGGTGGCGTCGCAGAGTTGGGATACAAGTTCGGATGGAAGGGTGCTCGGTGTTGGCTTTGCGACGACAGGGGCCAAGATCTGGAGGTCTCAGTTCATCATGGGTGCCCTATGGTCTCCAGAGCAGTTGGCCAGGATTTGATCAGCAAGCTGGAGACACGGCAGGTTCTGTTCGCCATGAAGACGATGCTGGTGAATGCGTTGTTCGCTGATCCTCAGTCCGTGAATGTCGCCAACGTACAACATGATCTGGAGTTGGCTTTGACGGTCAAACTGAAGGTTTTGTTTCCAGCATTGCCGGATGAAATTTTGATGAGGGTGGTTCCAAGCATGACCGACTCGCAGGAAGGCATCGATGGGGCTCTACTGCCATGGAATCGACGAAAGAGAAGACGCCTGGCTCAGGCGAAGCAGGTAGTCGTGCATCTGTTCTCTGGCCCAGATCAACGATTCTGGGAGAAGAAGTTGTCGACGGGTGGCATGGAAGTGCTTTGCGTGGACATCAGTGCCAACATAGCAGCGGATCTTCATGATGACCACGTCTTTCGCTATCTCCTCACGCTGTCAGCATCGGGTCGTGTCAAAGCTGTGCTACCAGGATGATGGTGGTCCTGGTGTTCTTCGTTCAGAACAGCACCCCTATGGATTGCCCACCTTGTCGGCAGCAGAGCAAGAGCTAGTCATGGGCGATAGTGCGCTGCTCTTTCGCATGTTGGCCATGTACGTGCTGTGTGAAGAGGTCCGACGTTCGGACGAGCCCCCGACTGCATTGGCCATCGAGCAACCGGAGGATCCAGCAAGATATCGATCTCCGGATGAAGTTAGAACAAAGAAGTTCATGTCGATTTGGCGCACCCCAGAATGGCAAGCTTTCGCAGCGAAGTATCAAGTCAGGCTGATCCACTTCGATCAGGGTATATGGGGCATGCCAAGAGAAAACCTACCACCTTGGCCTTCGCTGGACCAAGAGATCTTCTGGCTTTGAATGAGATGCGAGGTCCACCGAGTGGTGTTCATCCTGAAGATCCTCGCCCTGATCGCGGTGCCACGACGCTGCATGAAAGATGTGAGGACTCCAAGTTATGGGCCGCATGGGCCCCTGGACTGAAAGTTGCTTTGGTGTTGGCTGTTCAGGACCGCCTACACCGTGGAGTGACCCCGTCCTTGGAGGCAGCGCTTCGTCCGCTGGCCAAGTTGCTTTGGACTCTTGGCGCAGGCACTACCTTCACGATCATATGCCGGCCAGGAGAGATTGTCTAACATTGTGTCAAAGCTTCTGCGCGAAGTAAACCTCACAAAAGGATCAGTCATCCTGAGGCCTATACTTTGAGTGTGGACCTTTCAGGCAAGATGGTCCCTGGCCGTGATCAAAGTCGCCATGAAGGTCGTTACATGATGGTGGCCGTCTACACTTTTCCTGTGGATCGTGCCGGACATCCGTTGGCTGAACTTCAAAGCAGCCGACCTGACGGAGTCAAAGAAGCGGAACCAGCTTCATCCATGCAACCCCCTGATTTTGTCGGAATTCCGGAGGGTTGCCCAGTCGAACCAAACCTTGAGGGCGAAGATCCTGATGGTCGTGTGCCACCGTCCATCAACATGGACGACCACACCCCGACGGAGCCGGAAAGTGATGATCTAGGTGAAGCTGTGTTGCTCGAGGAGGACACCACAGGGGGACCGGGGGAGGCGGAGGAATCTGTCGGCGCTGGGGCGGAGGATCGAGGCAAAGAAGCGTTTGCAGCTTGTCAGACGCGGGTGGAGGAAGCGCAGAATGTGGCGGTTCGCAACCTCACCTTTGTTGAGACTCTGCCAGGAAGAGCTGTTGGACACATCCTGCCGGCCCTGGCTCGTATCTATGCTCGACTTCGCAGTTTGGGCCTTCCTGTCTATCGTCTTCATTGTGACAGGGCGCGGGAGCTGATCTCTGCACCGGTCAGAAGATGGACTTTGGATCGAGGAATCGTAACCACCCTGACATCCGGTGACTCGTTCAAATCAAATGGGCTAGTGGAAGGTGAACTGGGAGTCATCAAAAAGCATGTGCGAACAGTGGTCACCTCTGTGAACATGGGACTTGATATTTGGCCGCTGGCAGCCATTCACATCGGTGAGCGTCGGTTGCGAAGCCAACTTCGTTCTATGTGTTTTCCGGTGGGTCCACTGCTTCATTTTGGTGCTCGGGCATATGCCCTCAAGAAATCCTGGCAAGACCGGTATCAGCCCTGGCGTGACATCAGGGATGAAGTTCGGGTTTTGGGGCCAGCAGTACAGTCGTCTCTGCCCACCACCAGCTACTATGTTCAGTCGCTGGAGACCGGCAAGTTCTTCTATACAGATGATGTCGTAGTTCCTGCTGCGGATCAGCCTGAGGCTGACGAGGCTCTGGTGCACCTCCCAGCACTCCCTGATCAGCCTTCTCGTGCATTATGGGAAGGTGGGGTTCCGAGGAGGCGGCTTCGTGAAAAGACCACCATCCCTCAATTGTCCATGCTTCACATGGAGGGGGAGGAATGGGTGCAACGATGGCTTGGATCACATCGGGATCATTTTGATTCTTTTGCCACACTGCCAATGGAGGCCGCTGTACTCCGCCCAATGGAAATGAGCAGTGACAGTTGGACCATTGAAACGCCAGAACGGACCTCTTCCAGTTCCAGTGAGGGAGCCTTCCAACAGGCCCATGGTGATGAAGGTTTGAAGGAGGTGGACTGGTATGGAGGAGGGGAGTGGGAGGAGGCGCCAAACAACCAGGACGGTGGCTCAAGCCTGGTGGCCTCGTTAAGACAAAGGGCTGTTGGAAGGGCTCCTCACGCCAAGGGCTACATGGAGACCCTCACGGAGGCGATCTTGCACAAGATTGAAGTAGAAGAGATCCTCCTCAAGGCAGACCAAGATGATCGGATGATTGACCAAAAGGAAATGGAAGAAGAGTTTTTGGTCACTAGAACCATCAGCACCAAAGAGGTCATGGAGATTTTGAGAATTGGATTCCATCAATCACAGCTGAACACACTCAGCTGGTTAGCGCCAAAAGGGCCGTGGAACAGATCTCCAAGGAGAGCTGAGGCATCGTGCTGAAGTGGAACAAAAAACGATAGAGCTGCTGCCGGCACAAATGGTCTACACCCGGAAGGCTGGGACAGACACCCGACGAAGCAGAGCCATATGTTGTGGAAGCTACTCTGAGACCAGGTTCAATAGCGATTGTTACACAGGAGGAGCAGACGGATGTCAGGTGAGAGCCCTGCTGCGGACGGCTGCCCTGAAGAAGTGGGCAGTGGCTGCAACAGACATCCGTGTTGCCTTCTTGAATGCCCCTCGACGAGATGATGGTCGCTTGGTCGCTATGGAGATCCCCGCCGTGTACCGGCGACTCGGACTAGCCCGTGAAGGTGATGTTTGGTTGGTCAGATTGGCCATGTACGGATTGACCACTTCTCCACGGGATTGGTCTCAATACCGGGATGCCACGTTGCCTCAAATCACGTGGACAAGGTCTCGGGAAGGTCGAGAAGTGAAGGGAGTCTTCAACAAGACCGCGGATGAGAACCTTGAAGAGACCGACCAGATCTCGGGACAAAAGGTGTGGTCTGGCCTGATGTCAGTCTATGTGGATGACATACTGCTGTCGGGTGAAGAAGAAGCAGTGTCTGCCGCGCTCCAATCCTTGAGCTCCACCTGGGCAACTTCGAGTGTTGAGTGGGCATCAACATCGACGCCTGTGCACTTTTGTGGCTTTGAGGTAACTGTGGATGAAGAAGGCAATGGTCTCCACATCTCGCAGCGCAAGTATGAGCAAGAGTTGTTGGCTCGATGGGCTGTGGGGGAGCCACTGGCATTTCCGCATTTCAAGGTGACGGAGGAGGACCTGGAACAACGGTCGGAGGTGGACCGGACTTTGGTTCGTGAAGCTCAAGCGCTGGCCGGATCTCTCCTTTGGTTGTCAACCCGTTCAAGGCCTGATCTTGCCTTTGGTGTGGCAGCAGTCAGCAGGCTGGTGACTCGAAATCCCTCAAAAGCAATAGAGATAGCCCATGTCCTGCTGGCGTACATCAAGAATACGCCTGGTGATCTTCATTATCCTCAGGAGGTGAAAGAAAAGTGGGGTGTCCGTGGCCAATTGAAGGTCCAAAGGCATGGAAGACTGCTTGAAGTTTTTGCTGACATAGCATATGGATCGGGCACTGGCCACCGAAGTATGCAAGGCTTGGTTCTATGCTTTGCAGGTGCTCCCATCGCATGGCAGAGCTCGACGCAGCCCTTTGTGACGCATAGCACTGCTGAAAGCGAGCTAGTCTCGTATTGTGAGGCCTTGACAGCTGGAAGGGCAACGGAAGCACTTTTGTGTGCTATCTGGGGGGAGCCTCTTCAGAGCAACAACAACTTCGAGCGGGTCATCTATGGTGACAATGTGGCTGCAATAGGTCTGGCTCATGGGAACAGCAGCATCTTATGGAGGACTCGCCACCTCCGTGTTCGCTCAAACATCCCAAGAGAAGCCCTTGAGGATCAAAGCTCATACCCGGGTGGTCCTTGGAAGCTCTTCCATCTCCGAGGAACGGAGTTGGTGGCAGATGGGATGACGAAACCCCTGGCTGGACAAAGGTTTGCCGGTTTCCTGTCTGACTTGGGCATGAAAGCCGGTGGGGCCACTATGAAGAAGGTGACAGTGGGCGGACAAGCTCATGCACTACAAGATCATCATGGTGGAGCGCTTCGAGCTTTGATAGCTGGCGGAATGATGGTCCGCATGGCTGAGGCACAAGGGGATCAGGACCGTGATCCAATCTTCGATCGCCTGTGGATGTGCGGCATAGTACTGGTCATTGTGGGGGCAATCTGGGTGGCAAAAGCTGCTTGCATGTCTGTGCAATGTTGCTTGAAGCGATTGCATATCAGGACCAGTGAGCCGCACCAAATAGATGCCGATAGCGAAGAGGAGGACGGTCGGGGTTCGAGGCGACCAAGAACGACAAGGACACCTACCAGAACACAGGAAGAAGAGGAGGACAGCCTCGGCTCTACATCCCTGCGTTTGAGGCGACCAAGAGTGACGAGGACGCCTACAAGGTTGAAGAGAGATGAAAGTGATGAAGCTGCAGAGGCGTCCTGCACCACTGAAGAGGAGGATGCAAAGGTGGTGGCTGCTGCAGCTGAAACTTTGAAACGAAGATCCCAGCAGCTGAGTGGGACTTCGAGTCGTCCATCGAGAACATTGGACACCTTAGCCGAAGTCACCAATGACGTGGAAAAGGCAGCCGTGAGCGCGCAGCTAGCGGCGAAAGCAGCGGACCAAGCCGCGGAGCGGGTCGAGAAAGCATCGGCTCGACTTCAGCATGGGGTGCACCAATCCGGTCAACAAAAGAACCGGACTGTAGATTTGGACCCTGCAAATCCTTGGAACCGCTTCCAGCACCAACACAGTGGTAAAGGCTGGAGTGCGGAAAAGATGCGGGCTGAATATTACAAACAAAGGCGGACGGCCTTCGAAGAATGCCTTGAGCCGCACTTTTGAATGTTTTTCGAAGATCGCTGAGAGTCCGCGAGGGGGAGTCTTTGAGGACTTGAGGACATTCAGTGTTATCACTGAAGGCATTTGTTGTTCGAGTGCGCGTGAAACAGGTGCGATACCTGTGGGTGTTTTTCCAAGCTAATGATAAATAGACTATTACTAGAAACAAGAAGCTACTAGGAACAAGTGCATCGCTTCTAGTAACAAGTGCCTTACTAGTAGTAACTA
>CAXAMN010010857.1:69350-86175 GCA_963970005.1 Durusdinium trenchii | reverse complement strand
ATGATGATGATGATGATGATGATGATGATGATGATGATGATGATGATACTGTAAGAATGATGATGATAAGAATGATAGTTGGACAGTTGAAGTTGGTAGCCGTTCTTCAAGGAGAACCCTTCGCAGGTGCTTTCGGGAACAAACGAAAACCGTGTTTTAAAAAAGGGAAGAGGAATTCAAAACAAACATGATGAAAAAGCGTTCAATCAAGAGTGTTTTAAAGGCACACTCAATTCAGAGGCGTTTTGCGGCCACAACCTGACCTTACTAAATGTAACGTAAACATTGTTCTCCCCTCCTGTGAACGCAAATTACATTTTCCGTTGGGGGGCCATTTCAAGAGCAGGTAGGGGGCAGGAATGTTAAATCTGGAAACTGTAGACTCCACGGACCAGTCTTGCAAAAAGAAGAAAACCTCATTTGTATCTTATCTATGAGTCGAATGAATGAACCAAATCAAAATGACTCGGAGTTCCCAGGCAACCAAGCAACAAATTGACCAGCTCTTCACCAGAGCGTGCGCCTAAGAACCGACAGGAAGCTTCCACGTTGAGCTCCTTGGCCCTGTGATCGCAATGCATCTTGTTGTCTCCATCACCGACAAAAACCACCTTCGCATCGGCATGGCATTGTAAGATATCTGGCACCGCTTCGATCAAAATGTCGCCGCCCTTCATTCCACCCACCATGCGCCCGACAAAAAGCACCACAGGGTCCAATGGACCAATGCCATAAGTTCCTTTCACAGAACCAGGATCTTCCAACATCCCGTCAAATCGTGCACACTGGATGCCATTGTGAACCACCCAGACCTTGGCCTCCCACGGTCCGTCAAATTCTGTGAACGGTTGGAGGATATCACGAATGTAGGAGCAAGAAGCTACGAACGGAGCAAAGGGCATCGCTACTAGGGGCTCCTGGCCGTGCTACTAGGAACAAGGTTGGCTACTAGGAGCTGACGGACAAACAAACAATGACAAACATGCTATTGTCGCTTCGGTGGCCACCGACGTGTCTTGTGTTCTCATGTTGAGCCATTCCATCGCCTTATGTGAGCCACCCCAACAAAAAAAAAATAAGAGGAGAAGGGAGCCATTCCAATGTGGCAGACCTAAATAGAGAGGAGAAAGGAGCCATTCCAACGTAGCATACCTTTTGTGACAAAAACAGCGCCGACTTGAGCCTGTGTTTCAAAAAAGTGCGGGCGCTATATGAATGAAGCGTGAGCTATCCGCTTTAGCTAAAAACCAGGAACTAGGACAGAGAAAGGAACTGCTCCCGCCTCAGGAAGCTGATAGGTGTCACAAAGCTCTTCCTTCAGCCGCTCGGAGACCGCAATGACACGATCTGCGACAAAGGCTGCTTCGCCTTCCATCGATGCCACGCGCTCGGAGCCACCTCCAGGGCCTGAAAGCACATTCAAAAATACCTAGCGATGGCCTCTCAACGGGAAAAGAATACAAAGGATTAGATTCAATATTCAAGCTAACAAGTAAGTAACTAAGTGGTAGCAAGGAAGCTGCTAGGACGCAGAGGGCTCAGACTTAATGATTTGGTTCCTAGATTGGAGAAACTGAACGAGCAAGAGGAGGGTAGGGACAGGTAGGAAGGTAAGAAGAATGAAAGGGAGAAAAGCATGTAGCTACTAGGCTAATGAAGCTACTGAATGGCGGCGAATCAGTTTGAACGATCGGGAAACGACGTAGGATGCCGTTGCATTCGCTGTTTCATTCCAAAGATGTTTCTGAAAGCGTTTCTGTTGCGTTCGGCACCGCTGGTGTCCCTTTGAACGTTTGGCAAAAGCGGTACTTCTTCCTAGTAGCGAACCTTGTTACTACTAGTAAGGCACTTGTTACTAGAAGCGATGCACTTGTTTCTAATAGCTTCTTGTTACTACTAGTAAGGCACCTGTTGCTACTAGCGTGGCACTTGTTCCTAGTAGCTTAATTCTGTAAAGCGTCCTGTTCTTCCTTTTTGCGTTCTGTACATGTGTCAAGACCACAATTCGCAGTGTGTTCGCTTGGTGTGTTGCTCTTTTTGCGGACAGTGTCGAAACCCAACATGTCTACACAGAAAACATAACTGCACCAGTGCCACACTGCACCCCACCTGCAACCCTATCTCCCCCCACAAACCCCATCTTTTGCGCTCATTGCGATCCATCGTAACTCGGAATGCTTACATCAAAACGTCCATAGAACAATCTGGACACATCCGTCATGGACACGAAAGCACTGAACTCTCGAAAAGACCATTTCTAACTTTACAAAGAGGAGCTCTGTATTGTTCCATAGTGTCTTTGCGCCTTCATTCTTCGTTTCATGTTTTTCGATATGTTTGTCATGCTTCGTTTCGTTCCGTTCAATGTGGGTCCCCATTTTTGTGTACCTACGAAAGGTCGTGTGCACAGCGTTGGAATCCACCTCATGAGGTTGGGAGTGACAGCAATGAGCAATCGCCTCCGCCTCCAACCTGCTCCTAGAAGGTCCACTTGCTCCTAGTAGTAACAGGTGCATCGCTAGTAGTAACAAGAAGCTACTAATAGCACACACTCTTCCTAGTAAGGCCAGGAGCCCCGTTTGTAGCGTCTGATCGCTCCGTTCATAGCGATGGCCTCGGCCTCCAACCCAAAAAGAGTCGATCGACTGTTCCGATCCGCTTGACCCTGCTCGACCCTGCTCGACCCTGTTCCTAGCGAGGCCTCCGCTTCGACCCTGCTCTGTGCTGTGGAAAGTGAAGATGCAGCGAAGACCATGAGAATTTTTGCATTGCACCATTGCCTCAGAACCGTTTCTTGAGAATATGAATATGAATAAATTGGCGAGGTGAAAAAACTACCACGTTCAGTTCCAACATGTTTGGAGGCCATCGCTAGCAGATCGGAGGCCATGGCCGCTATTAGGTTGGAGGCCATCGCTAGTTTGTGTCAATTTGTGCCTTGCATGCCATCCAGTCGTGAGCGTGTGCGATGTCAAAATCGCCCACCATTGACACCGTCTCACCTGCGACATCTCGTGACTCAACTTGAGAAGGTCACAGTTACTGTCACTTGTCACTCACAAAGTCTTCGGAGTCTGTTTTCAAAGCAAAAAACATGACTTGTTCATCTGGCTCGGCAAAAAAAACCTGACGATTGGCACTTTGTTGACGCCAAGACACCAAAGCACCACACCATGGAATTGCACATCTTTTCCATGGAGTCGACGAAATCATCGCTAGGGGGGCATTGTACACGGTGGTACATGACTCCATAAATCTCCTTCACAGGGCGCAGTGTGCAGTGAGCCATCTTCACAGTATCAATTCCAATGCGTTTACCTATCTAAACCATGCTGAACGCTTGCACTGGACACTGCCAAGGACTGCACAACCGCTCACAGAAACAATGTGTACGATCTAGGTTGGGTAATTTTCCTTTGGCATTAGCTATCTTCAGGCTTCCAATTCAGGACGCAAAGAGGTTCCCAAACCTCATGATTCATGACCTTCGGAGGCTTTCGGCAAAAAACAACCTAGTAGCGATGGCCGCTAACCTAGTAGCAAAGGCCTCCAACCTAAGAGCGATGGCCTCAACCCTAAGAGCGATGGCCTCCAACCTAAGAGCGATGACCTCGAACCTAGTCGCGATGGACTCCGACCTAGTTTCAAGAGCCTGCAATCTAAGAGCGATGACCTCCAACCTAGTAACGATGGCCTCCAATCTAGTAGCGATGGCCTCCAACCTAGCAGCGATGGCCTCCAAGCGAGTAGCGATGGCCTCCAACCTAGTAGCGATGGCCTCCAACCTAGTAGCGATGGCCTCCAACCCTATAGATCGGGCAAGACAATTTTTTGTCTCTAAAAAAATTAACTATTTAGATAATTTTTTACAACTTTTTTCGAAAGAAATAGTTAATTTTCTTTAACTATTTTTGAGACAATTCTGGGGGCAATTCAAAAAATTAACTTTTTTTTCAGGACAATTCTTGAGACAATTCTATAATTTGTAGTTTTTAAAAGACAATTCTTGGTGTCATTTTTGTTTTACATTTTTCTTTTTTCAGACACTGTTTGAAGTATTTCTTTGTTAAATACATTTTTTGAAACAGTTCCTGGGGCAATTCTGCTTGTTAAAGCTACTTTCTTGAGACAATTCTTTCTGTAAGTCTGAATTTCAACCTTGTTCTTTAGACAAACCATATCAATATTATAGAAAATGTGTTTGGTTGGCCTGCTTTCTGCTTGCAATAATCCTACACATCTCCATCCAGAACCTTCAAAATGTGACCCAACTTGGTCCAAAAAGAGCAATAATCCTACAACATTGTGCAATAATCCTACCAAAGTATAAATTGGAGTAGTTGAGTCTTTTTAGTCTTTCAATCATTGCAACAATTCAAAAGCTATCAGCCAGTGGTCCATGAGCTTAGCTCCAGCCATCAGAGGTGGTGTTCCAGCTGCACAATTTTGTGCCATGTGCCGGACCACCCCCATGAAATCTTCTTGAAAATAGCACCAGGTCATCCTGGGGTTCAAGGCCCCACTATTCTCAGTCAGGCGCTGCAGCATGTGCATCTTAGATGTCACTTGGAAAATTGGGGGCACATCTTCTTGTGCAAAATGTCGCCACACATGCAAATTCAAACGTGCCATTTGGCAGCATGCGTGGTGAAATGCCTTTGCATCATTTGGAGTGAAAGCCAGGTCAGTGGCAGATTCTGCCATGAGCCTTTCCATTTTGCAGTTTGCTTTGAGCATGGACAGGATTTTTCTGTGAACTTCTGAAGCTGGGTTCATGTGCCTTTCAAACAACACTGTCAATGGCCTGACAAGGGCCTTGACTTGAGCTGCCTTGCCCCTCATCTTGCCACCATGCTTCTTTCTGAGAAACATGCTAGGCTTCATTTTGCCACTAGTCAGCATTGAGTGGGAAAGATGAGGAAGATGTAGGATTACTGTTGGCGGTTTTTTCTAGGATTACTGTTGGTGTTTTTTCTAGGATTACTGCTGGTGTTTTTCTATGATGCATGTGAGGCTTTTGCACTCACTTTTGATGAGTGGAGATCCTTGTGATGATGCCAAAGGTGGAAGGCTTGGTGGAGTCAATGCTGATTGTTAGGATTACTTTTGTGCGCTGGTAGGGTTACTTTGAATGTGTATAGGATTATTGAGGTTGAAAACATGTTGCACTCATCAAAAGCAATTCTGGCAGGAAAGGCACAAGCGATTCTGAAGAGGATGAACCTGCTGATGAGCAGTAGGCTTCTTGCTGATGGTAGGATTACTTTTGATTGAGCAATTGATTAGGATTATTGGTGACTTGCAAAGAGTTTAGGATTATTTCTGGTCAAACAAGCTTTGCTTCATTTAGGGTTTCTGGTGGAGCAAGGAACATGGTCACATTGTCTTCTGGCACAGGCAGAGATGATTCGACCATCCTCCAACAATGAGAGTATAAATATATATCATAACTATTTTAAAAACATGTACACTATCACAAGAAATCTTATAAAACTTATTTGGAAACATTTGTCAGCCATGCAAAACACTAAGTCTTTTCCAAAAGAGAATCACTTCTCAAATATTTGCAATGATAATGCCTTTACCAAGTCATGACAACTTTCAAGAAAACCACTAAAGTTTACAAAACAAAAATGAATAGAAAGTGGTCAGAATGTGGTCAGAAGTCATGAAAACAATCAAAAATAATTGAAAACACATACTTTCCAATTAGAAAAATGAACCAATTTTGGTCAGAAATCATTAAACAAATCAAAAAATCTTTGAAAATCCATAATTTTCAATAGAAAATACATGTTTTTATAGTATTTTTGGGTAAACAATTGAAAGTTTGTTGAAAGTTTGGTGCAAACTTTCAGTGAAACTTTCACCCTGGAATGTCAAACTTTCAGTGAAACTTTCACCCTGGAATGTCAAACTTTCAGTGAAAGTTTCACCCTGGAATGTCAAACTTTCAATGCAAACTTTCAATGAATGTTTATTAAATAATAAATATAATTTAAGATTAATTAGAAAGACTTTCTACATTGAAAGTTTGCATTGAAAGTTTGACATTCCAGAGTGAAACTTTCACTGAAAGTTTGACATTCCAGGGTGAAAGTTTCACTGAAAGTTTGACATTCCAGGGTGAAAGTTTCACTGAAAGTTTGCACCAAACTTTCAACAAACTTTCAATTGTTTACCCAAAAATACTATAAAAATATGTATTTTCTATTGAAAATTATGGATTTTCAATCATTCTTTGATTTGTTTAATTAGTTCTGACCAAAATTTGTTCATTTTTCTAATAGGAAAGTATGGGTTTTTCAATACTTCTGACCAATTTTTGGTCATGTTTAATTCAATTATTTTGTTTTGTGTTTTTGATAGGATTATAAATTTCATTTAGCATTAAAGCGTGTTTCTTTGGGCTAGGATTACTAATTTCATAGGATTACTTGACAGGTTTCTCCTGGGTTTTAGGATTATTTTCTTGCTTGGGTAGGATTATTTCTCCAGTGTTGTGTCTTGTTTTGGTCTTGTTTTGCCAAGTCTTTGTCCTCAGGGTTGAAAGTTAAGATTGCTGTTCTTTTTCTAGGATGCTTGGCTTTCTTGCATGTAATGTGGCTCCCTTGGACTACTCACTTGGCAAAGACCAAAAAGCAGAAACAACCGATGAAGCAATAACCAGGAAGCTGTAAAAAACATAAAAATGAATACAAATATAGATTGAGTTATTGTATTTATTAAACAAAAGGCAATATTGTATGGACCAAAGTTTCTGTTCCAAAGACAGCTGTCTCTTTGCAGTTGAAGTTTGTGGAGTTTTTGGTCTAGGATTATTTTTGCAACTTCTAGGATTACTGGTTTTGGTGTAAACTTCTAGGATTGCTTCTGGCAGAGTTTTTGAGGTTAGGATTATTGGAAGCTTAGATCCTCCAACAGCAATGCTTGCTCAAGCAAGAGCAAAATACCATACAGTGCCATGCCTCAGCCTAGAAAGAAGCCCGCACAAAGTGAAGAAACAGGGCGTTTGGCCTTGGAGGATGATGGAAAGCCAGATGCCTCTGACAAAGAGGAGGAAGGAGATGAGAAGGTGACCAAGGAGGCAAAGGGCAAGAAGAAGGCAAAGGAACACTGCTGGCTTTGGACAACACCTTCTCAAAGATGTGCAGAACTGGCAGATCACCTTCATCTTCAGCAAGCGCACCTCCTTTTTTCCCTGCCTCTGCACATCCCTCCTCCAACTTCAAGAACCCAAGGCATTGGTCAATCAGGACCTTCTCCTCCTGACTGGCCTTCTTCAAGCACCTCGCATAGAGGTCAGGGAATTTCTTCAGCTCCCTGTACTGCTTGGCGCAGATCCTCAAGGTCTCATCCACCTTGTCTTGCCAATCATCATCCATCAGCTTGCTGAAGTTCATGCGCTGCTTCTGGTGCTGCAGCTTCACAAGGGCAAGCTTCACCTTGCTGCTTGCCAAGACGCCATTTCTGGCAACTTTGAAGAGCCTTTGGAACAGCTGGCTCACATGCCTTTGGCCAAGCCAAGAAGGATCAGCTGCAGATTTCCAGGTGACTTTCCCATTCTTGGGTGGCTCAACCAAGGAAAGCAGATCCCAGCAGCCCATCTCCTTGAACATGGTCTCGAAGGGCCCCATCAAATCACTTATACTGATGCTAGGGTCAGGTGCCAGCCTTTTCATGGCTGTCAAATGAGCTGTCAAATGATTTGAACCAAGACTGGAAAACAAGTAACCCTATCAAGTACAACAGGCTCAACACACAAAGTAATCCTACCAAGTACAGCAGGCTCATCACACAAAGTAATCCTACCAAGTACAGCAGGCTCATCACACACAGAAATCCTACCTGGCCCATGAAAAAAAGTAATCCTACCTCATGGATTTCGCACATGTCTAAAAGTAATCCTACAACATTGCACAAGAACTCTGAGTTATCACAATTCTCTGACCCAACTTTCCAGCTTTCCAGAAAATTCATATCAACAAAACCTTTCCACAAAACACAAAAATATTGTTTTTCATTCGAAACAATCCTTTTTTTCAATCAGTTGTCCCCCAGAAAATGATACCAAAAAAGGTATAAAAATAGAATTGTCCATAAAAATGCAAGGTAAAAATAGTTAGAAAAAGAGATAAAAAATAGAATTGCCCCCAAAATTGTCTCAAAATAGTTAAACAAAAATTGTCGTTTTGTTGCTTTTATAGAATTAACTATTAGTTAAATATTTGTCTGCAGACAACAGAGTTAACTATTAGTTAGGAAATTGTCTTGCCCGATCTATAGGGAACCTAGCAGCGATGGCCTCCAAGCGAGTAGCGATGGCCTCCAACCTACTAGCGATGGCCTCCAACCTAGTAGCGATGGCCTCCAACCTAGTAGCGATGGCTCCAACCAGTAGCGATGACCTCCAACCTAGTAGCGATGGCCTCAAACCTAGTACGAGTAGCGATGGCCTCCAACCTAGTAGCGATGGCCTCCAACCTAGCGATGGACTCCGACCTAGTTTCAAGGGCCTCCAATCTAGTAGCGATGACCTCCAACCTAGTAGCGATGGCCTCCAATCTAGTAGCGATGACCTCCAACCTAGTAGCGATGGCCTCCAACCTAGTAGCGATGGCCTCCAACCTAGTAGCGATGACCTCCAACCTAGTAGCGATGGCCTCAAACCTAGTACGAGTAGCGATGGCCTCCAACCTAGTAGCGATGGCCTCCAACCTAAGAGCGATGGCATACCTGTCCTCGTGTAATTGCTGACCGTCACCACGCCGAGTGAAGATGTGAACCTCATGTTGCCGACGTTGCAGCGCTGCCGCCAACTCGGTGACGTGAGGAGCCACGCCACCCACGGCGATGGAATGCAAAGACTCCCAAGAGAACATCGCAATCCTCATTTTCCCGGACTCTTTGTTTCCGGGTGAATCGGTGCGGAATGCCTCTGAAGATCTCGCCCCCTCCTCGCGGTTTGAGCCAAACGGTCTTAGTCATGTTCTTGTTCTTGCGCGCAAGACAAACGCTGTCTGCAGTATCATCATGGAAACCTGCGTGTCATGGTTGTTTGCCGGCAGGTTTTCCACAATCGCGGTTCATCCTTCTTTGGCGGCCTTACTTTGGGCCTTCTTCACCTTGCCTTTTCCTGGAAACCAGCTGCCAACCCGAAAAGGGCAAGGGTACAAGCTTCACATGTTTTGAAGTGTTCGCGTCCTGCAGCTGCAACCGTCTTTCGCTCCTTTTTCTTTGCCTGCAAGCACGATCCGTCGCTTTGTCCAGTGCTCTGTCCTGCCTGCGTTGTAGATTGAAGTTTTACCGCCTCCTGCCTTTGCAGCCTTTTTCTCTGCCTTTCGTCGTTGCCAAAACTCTCGGTTTTTCTGGTTCTTTCGGGAGGGCATAGTCGAAGCCTTGGAAAGGCAAATGTTCAACTGCAATTTTGCATACTTCAAGCAAACCCACCACGTTTTTGACGAGTCTCCAACATAGTCTCCGCGTCTCTTCCGTCTTTTGATGATAACACGCTTGCACTGCACTTGGGCATTGGCTTTCTCACGCGCCTCTGCCTTTGCCAAGCACTCTGCTTCAAACGCTTCAACTCCCATGGCCTCACAAAACAGACCGGGAATCCGGTAGGAACCCGGTAGAGACCCGGCAGGAACCCAGTATGTTTTTTATCAGATCAAGAACCGTAAGCGAAACGACATGTTTTAAGACATGTTTTAAAGAAAAACATAACAAATAGCGTTTGAAGCAACACCTTTCCGAAAAGGATGAACGGTATCTTTCTTTGGGCATTAGAGACAGCATCTACGCAGCTCTGAGCACTGTGGATGCGAGATGTCCCGTGTCTGACCTGGTCGTGACCCCGATTCTTCCTTCCTGGTGGGTTTCCGACAAAGAGCTTTGTTTGGACAGATTCAGGCTGATTCAGGTTTCAGATGCTAGGGCAACCGCAACACTCCGTCAACCTAGCAAATGTGTCAAGAGCTGTGGGAGTTTCTTTGAAAGAGGTGTGTTTTGAACGCAGGAATTTGTGTTTTATTTTATCTTTTCCAAAGTCCTTAGGGCTCACACTTCGCTGCTATTTACAGCAAACTGGTGTCCGTAAAAAGGAAACGCACTGCGGACACAAAACGGAGTGAGTGGCCGAGCTTTTAAAAACAACAATTTCGGCAGCAGGGCTCGCACTTAAGAGAAACAGCTGTCGCAGCGTGCAAGCAAATTACATTGGGAGAAGTAATGCAGATTTCGCATTGGTGGCTGGCGCAGTGAAGCGTGGCCCACATGTCAAAAGACGCTGCTTTCAGGGCGCGCGCTTGGATGTTTCTGCGTTGCATGATTTGGCCTGAACGTCAACAAGCAAGGCAGCAAGCACACATGACATGTTCTTCAGGTTTGCTCCCTTTAGGATTAGGGCACCACCTGCATGGAGGCCTGCCTTGTTTGTTTTCCCTAGGTCGCTGAAATGAAAGCTATAAGGGTTCTTACTTCTCAATGACTGAGCAGCTGATCAGGTTTTTTTGTTCAAACTTCACACAACGCGACGATCAGGTATTGCGCGCGGCGTGGTTCCCTCAAGGGTGAAACACGCCTGCGCCCACGCAACTTCGACGGGGTTCGGGGCGCTCCCCCAGAATCTGCTGAAGCCACGATGGCCCCTCACCTCCAAGCAGGGCTAGGGTCTAAAACTTACAGCTGTTGGCGGCGATGATGCGTGACGGGGGCTCGGCCGAGTATCAAAACTTACAACATCTTACAACTATATCTACAAAGCTTCGCTACAACACACAAATCGAAGGTGGAGGTCCAGACTCTAGCGCGTGGAACCTAAGGACGAGAACCTGACCGGATCATTTTCAATGATTTGTTGCCCAGGAATGCAACCACTGAGGACCAAGCAAAGGCCTTTTCATTGACCTTTGATTGCTTGCTTTGCTTCGCGTTCCTTTGCTGCGCTTTGAGTTTTGCGGTTTTTTGGTTGGTTTGTAATAAAGCGATAGCGCTTGAAAGAAACGCAAGAATGAGCAAAGCCCCTTTTTGTTTTCCTTTTAGCTTTCTTTGTCGGCTTCTGTTTTCCTTTCCTCTCCCTTGCTGCACGCCTTTAATCTTCTTCTACTGCGCAGAGAAACATAGACTAGAAGCAAGATCGTGAAAGGCAAAGATCATCAAAGAAAGACCTCAACGCGAGAGTGGAAAAAACAACAGGAGCACAGCTGACAAGCCAGAGCCTAAAAAAGGCGTGCGGAGAAAGGACCGGATAACCCCACATGTTAAGCTTATAAGAACTAGCACGGAGAAGTGGAGACTGAGAAGAAAAAGAGGACGGAAACATACTGGACGATAAAAGTGACTCAAAGAGACACCGATGTGAAAGAATAAGCAGGGAATGATTCAGATAATGATTGAGGGAGTGAGAGAGACAGAGTGTGTGGGCGTAGCTTCTTTTGTGGGTCAGCTTTATGTGAGTTTCTTCAGAAGACGCGCAGAATCTTGCAGGCTCTGCGCACTGCACCTGCCACACGAAAGGCAGGCCAGGCGCGGCCCGGCGGCGACCACGCGTCCCGCAGGTCCTCCTGAAGGCTCCGCCTACTGCGCCTGCCACACGAAAGGCAGGCACGGCCCAGCGGCGGCCGCCAATCTCTTGCGTTTGCTCGCGCAGCTCTTTGGCTCTTGCAGGGTTCTGCAAAAGCCGGGCCATGTCCTGTAAAGCCAAGAAGACCTCGACTTTCATCCTCACAACCTGCCCGTGTGAAGATACAAATGCATCCCACGCAAATGGGACCTTCAAGAAGAGGACAAGAATGATGAGCCCAAGCGAATGCTGGAAAGTCTTGCGCCAGCCAGCAACATTGGCAACTGCGTGGCCAAGACCCTCAGGCAGCGGCAGCAAATGGGAAGTGCCCTGCCACTGCTGGAGCGACATGAGCACCTCTAGGCTGTATGCGTTTGTTGCCCTCACATGTTTGGATAAGGGCATTCCTTTTCTGCACTGGAATCAAAATAATGAAACAGCAAGCTAATCTCGGACAGGCAGCACAAGGAAGTTCATTCTTTCATTCAACACGACTGGATGCGGCCAATCTGAACTGGCAGAGCTGGAGAAAGCATGCGCATGAAATAGCTGGGCAATGAAATAGTTTGCCCAAAATGGCGGTGGGTTGAAACGCTTGGTTGCTCTTTAGTGTTCTCTCATGGTAGGCTTGAACAAATGAATGGTATCGGGTCTGCTATGTTGGAATGGCACCTTCCTCCTCTAAAGTTTACCCTCAACTGGGTGACAAAAGGTCTGCTACCTGGAGTGGTTCCTTCCTCCTCCAAATTCTACCCTCGTATGGCTCACAAAAGTCCACTACTAGTGTAAAATTTGATTCACAAAAGGTCTGCTACCTTGGCGTGGCACCTTCTTCCTCCAAATTTTATCCTCGGGTGGCTCTCAAAAGGTCTGCTACGTTGGAATGGCACCTTTGGTGCCATTCCTTCTCCATATTCTACCCTCGGGTTGCTCACAAAAAAAGGTCTGCTACGTTGGAATGGCCCCTGCCTCTTCTAAATTTTACCCTAAGGCCCTTGGGTGGTTCACAAAAGCGCTACCTTGGAACGACGTCTAAAATCTACCGTCGGGCGCCTCGCAACCAAGATCTGCTACGTCTTGATACAGTAAAGGGTCTTCTACAGTGCTTCACAGGATGCGGACCAAGGGACCAGGGGCCAAGGGAGCAGGGGACCAAGACAAAGGGACCAAAGGACCGACACTTGAATTCAAAAGCTGCAATCATTTCTCATGGTTTCTGACGAAAAATACAAAACAAACAGAAACCAACCAAACGAAAGGATAACAAAAGTATGTTTCATTGATTTCCTTACCTTCTCCTGGCCTTTCTTGTGTCGGGCCCTTAGCTTTTTAGTTTCTTTGGTTTGCAAAAGCTTGACACCGATCTAGTACCTAAGACTCGTTTGTAAAGCGTTTCCTGCTTCTCGATACCCTCAGCTCGCCTTTGCTCTTTCAAAGCGATGCACATTACGCTTGTGATAAGCGCTTTGCAAATGAACCTCAGAGGTTCGTTGAAGAGGACAAACCCTTTGATGCAATGATCTGAGTCTCTGAGTAGGCGCCTACTGAATTTTCAAAAAAAAAATAGGAACCAAAGGAATAGTGCGAGCGCTTCTTCGAGGAAGCGTGAGCTATCTGCATCCATACTAGTAGCTTACTTGTAGGTATACTAGCTACCTAGCTACTGCTACCTCTAGCTAGCTACGGCCTACCCAGAAAAAATAAAAAGATTCTTCGGTTCGGTTCACTTTGTCCCTGAGAACCCTCCCTCACCTCCATGTGCTTCTCATTGATCAGAATCTTTTCCGGACACAACTGACAACGGAACTTGCCTCTGAAGGCAGGCTCCTGGAACGCGAGGAAAACAAAGGAAAACTACACACGTTTCGACGTACGCCGGCTGTCAAATGCACGCCTCCGGGGGCACGGGCGGATCAGAGTCAGCGGATTCCTGAGAAAGGAAAGCTGAAAAGCTGGATGACAAGCAGACAAGAAAAGCTGGAAGGAGAAGGAGACACCGCAGAGACACTGTAGGCAAGCTGGCAAGCTGTCTAGATTCTGTCTAGATCGAGACCTGACAACCTGGCAGAAAGAACAGAGAAGTTGTCAAATGCGTCGATTTATTTGTCTCATCGCTACGAACGGAGCAAAGGGCCACGCTACTAGGGGCTCCGGGCCTTACTACTAGGAGCATTCCTGCTACTAGGAGCAAAGGGCATCGCTACTAGGAGCAAAGGGCCACGCTACTAGGGGCTCCTGGCCTTACTACTAGGAGCATTCTTGCTACTAGGAGCAAAGGGCATCGCTACTAGGAGCAAGGGCGCTAACTTATTTGTCTATGCGCCATGTCGATGTCGTTTATGTCTATGTGCAGTACTTCCTCAGATCCCTCGTCATCTTCGCCTTGCACATGACATCAAAAGTCTTACAAAACACATTGTCCTTTATCTGCCATCTCAAGTACATTGAAGGCCATTGCTATTAGTAACAAGGGCACTACTACTAGTAGCAAGAATCTAGTAGGTTGGAGGTCAACTGAGTTCACGTTCCAGCACCTCTTTCTGCACCAGGCAGCAGGCGCCTAACTCAGACCAAACTGTAAGCCTCTAAATGCAGCAACCAGTGCAACATGTCATTCGTGTTTATTTGTGGCGTTTTCTGTTGCCTTTCTTCCATACATATCCTTTTAATTAGAGTTTTGACTTTTCCTTTTGATTTCTGCACTTTCCTTCCTTATCCTTCCTTCCTGTCTTTCTCTTTTCTGAAACACACAGGTGTTTGCACAATGCCTCTCTAGCTTCTGCTGTTGGTGATGAGTAATCTCTTCATCTGAATCGTCGTCAGCTTCATCCCATAGAACTGCTCTCTTGATCATGGCGATTCAAAACACAAAAGTTTTCTTGGGTATGTTGGAAGACCTGAAAATACAAAAAATTGCCGATGTCTTTCTTCTCAAAAGTGTTTCTCTACTGAGGAAGTGACATAAAAGCACGTAAATCTGTCTTTTGCTGTGCTTCTTTGTGCTGAGACAGTGCCTTTGTGTCAGTGTTGTTACTATGTGTGTGTGTCACTTTAGAAGTAAACTTAGCCAAATTCGCCACAACTTGCCATCAGAAGTTTGTGTCAGCATTTCACTTGACGGACTATGGGCCTGTGCGTGTCACATGTTGGAGGCCATCCCTAGTAGGAACACATAAAAGAGAAACGGAGGAAAGGTCTGTGTCACATGTTGGTATCGCACATTAGTGTTTTCTGAAACTCGCTCTTCACCGCAGCTCAGCGCATTTTCTCGAGTCTAGACCTGACAGGGCAACTTCTCTAATCGTGGCCCTGCCTCCTTACTTGATTAGGTAGGAGCACGGACGCTACTAGGGGTGCCTGGCATCGCTACTAGGAGCAAGGACGCTACTGGGGTAGGCGAGAAGTTTGCCAGCTACTAAAGCTTCTAGTAACTGGACGCAGGATAGCTCATGTTTCTTCAAAGCGAGGGCGGGGGAGAGCTTCCTTGAAGAAGTGCTCGCACCAATGATTTGGTTCCTAGGCTTTTAGAAAAACTTAACTTAACTCCAAGGCATCATGTCTCTTTTTTTCCTCCCACGCTTCGCTCTCTCCTAACAACTGCCACGCTTCGTGACGGGAGAACCAACTGATTGCGGAGAACCATTGGTGTCACTTTGACTTCTTCTGCTCCGCATCACTTCATCCTGAGGAACAAGAAGTTAAAAAGAATGCTTTCTGGTGGTGGTGATCTCACAGGACGGGAAAGTTGAAAAAACAAAATAAAATGCATGTCTAGGATGCCACTAGGGGCTTACTATTAGCAACAATAACGCTACTAGGGGCTCCTGGCCTTACTACTAGGAACAAGAACGCTACTAGGGGCTCCTGGCCTTACCAATAGGAACAAGAACGCTACTAGGGGCTCCTGGCCTTACTACTGAGAACGAGAACGCTACTAGGGGTTCCTGGCCTTAGCACTAGGAACAAGAACGCTACTAGGGGCTCCTAGCCTTAATTAGGAACAACAACGCTACTAGGGGCCCCTGGCCTTAGTATTAGGAACAAGAGCGCTAGGAACAAGAACGCTACTAGGGGCTCCTGGCCTTACTACTAGGAACAAGAACGCTACTAGGGGCTTCTGGCTCTGCTACTGGGAACAAGAACGCTCCTAGGGGCTCCTGGCCTTACTCCTAGGAGCAAGGACGCTACTAGGGGCTCCTGGCCTTACTCCTATGAACAAGAACGCTACTAGGGGCTCCTGGCCCTACGCCTAGGAACAAGAACGCTACTAGGGGCTTCTGGCCTTACTACTAGAAACAAGAACGCTACTAGGACCCCTCGCCTTACGACTAGGAACAAGAACGCTACTAGAACCTCTTGGCCTTACTACTACGAGCAAGGAAGCTACTAGGGCTCCTGGCCTTACTACTAGGACTCCTGGCCTTACTCCCAGGAACAAGAACGCTACTAGGGGCGCCTGGCCTTACTACTAGGAACAAGAACGCTACTACAGGCTCCTGGCCTTACTCCTAGGAACAAGAACGCTACTACTACTAGGAACAAGATCACTACTAGGGGCTCCTGGCCTTACTACTAGGAACAAGAACGCTACTAGGGGCTCCTGGCCTTACTCCTAGGAACAAAAACGATGCTTTCCTGGCCTTACTACTAGGAGCAAGGACGCTACTAGGGCCTCCTGGCCTTACTAGGAGCAAGACGCTACTAGGGGCTCCTGGACTTACTACTAGGGACAAGAAGCTACTACAGGCTCCTGACCTTATTCCTAGGAGCAAGAACGTTACTAGGGGCTCCTGGCCTTACTACTAGGAACAAGAAGCTACTAGGGGCTCCTGGCCTTACTACTAGGAACAAGAACGCTACTAGGGGCTTCTGGCCTTACTACTAGGAACAAGAACGCTACAAGAACGCTACTAGGGGCTCCTGGCCTTACTACTAGGAGCAAGGACGCTACTAGGGGCCCCTGGCCTTACTACTAGGAGCAAGGACGCTACTAGGGGCTCCTGGCTACTAGGGGTGCCTGGCCTTACTACTTGGAACAAGAAGCTACTAGGGGCTCCTGGCCTTACTCCTAGGAACAAGAAGCTACTAGGGGCTCCTGGCCTTACTACTAGGAACAAGAAGCTACTAGGGGCTCCTGGCCTTACTCCTAGGAACAAGAAGCTACTAGGGGCTCCTGGCCATACCTAGGAACAAGAACGCTACTAGGGGCTCCTGGCCTTACTCCTAGGAACAAGAACGCTACTAGGGGCTCCTGGCCTTACT